>CM067299.1:114807634-115407634 GCA_034231615.1 Meghimatium bilineatum | reverse complement strand
CAATCAATAAATGAATAATAATTTACTATATTGCACCTACTCCGACACTACATATAATCAACTTTAGCCGCTTACAAAGCTGCACCCACATGAGGATGGGGTGTGCATAAAGTGGCGTGGCGTGTAGCGATTTCGCATATGAGTGGTCCTGGTTTCATTCGCCAGCTGAGGCGCAAATGATCGCAATGGCTCCTGGGGCGACCCAGCCGTAATTGGGTACAGGATTAATCCAGGAAGCAAAGGCTGCGAGAAAGAGGAGATGGCTAATGTACTTATATAGCAGAGCCACTGAAATATGAGATCGCTAACATCTCACACCCCTATGGCGTTAATAAATGATATGGGTTAACTTTTACTAAAGTTGCACTAACTCAGACACAACAACAATCAATTTTAACCGCTTACAAAGCAGCACCGACTTTGACACCACCAATAACTACCTTTTATAATTACTGGCATATGTATAGTTAAACGACTAAAGAATTTGAAATTTAAAAACATCTGAAATCATTTCTAGTTAAAATATTTTACATTCAAGATTTCCTGAATATGAAGACTATACTGTGTATGCCACTGTCAAAGTAGAGAGCAAAAATGTAAGCCTACAGTAAAAAATGAAAAGAGGGTTAAAAAAAAGTTGAGTCACAGGATCCATCCACGTTTATACCCTTCAACACTGGCTGGGTGGTAATTGAACATTTATGGGGGCTTGTCCTGGGCGAAGAAATGTTGGTTCACAACCAATAATGAGTTCTACATACAGAGCGATGAGGATTCTTCTCAAAACACTGCATATCTCCAGTCTTGTGGGTATGAAAGAAAGTTCTGAATCCTCCTTAGCTGTGATATCTGCATCTTTTGGTCTGACACATCCATCTTCAGCAAGGTTTCTGGGTTACTTTGACTCTTATGAGATGGACCATCCTACTCCACAAAAACTTCCTTAGTCACCTCTTATGACATGCATTAAATGTAAACTTCTTCTGCGTTCATTCTCAAACTCCCACTGGATATCTTGTATCAGGACCATGGTCCTAATAGATTTCCAGAAGGATGTAGTCCAGAGAATGGAAATGCGTTGTGTCGCCGTTTTATTTGCGCCAATGGCCCGACACATCCGTCTTCGGCAGGTTAAATGTAAACAGTTTTGCTATTCTTTGATCTCACTTCAGGTCCAGCAATGCATGGATGAGAGGATCTACTCAACAAAATGCACTCCAGTTTAAAAAAAATATCAGATATGAGAGATGCTATTCACCTCTTACAGACACAGATGAGACATACCAATTAATAGCTGCTGGTTTCTTGTCCGTACAGTAATTGCCGCTAAGACTAATGATTTCCATATCGGGGTAGATCTCAATCAGCATATTCAAAGATTTCTCGGAGCCCTGTGGAAGAAGTGAAATAACACATTTAACTATTGAAACTAGTGAGAGAAAATATGGCGGCTTAAAACATACATGATAGGTAACAGTGTCGCTATTCTTTGCTCTCCCTTCTGACCCCTTGAATACACACGTGGATGACTCACTTATAATGGCTCCATGAGCTTAATAATATCATTTATAACCAGTTTTAAAAGCACATTTTAGCATTTTACGGAGCATGTGAATAGTAGTTCATTACGGGAAATTATTGGCCACGTCATGTGCCTACATTCCAACTTTTTAATATTATGCATTATTTCATACAGCTTCCATGACTTGGAGACTAAAAATACACAGCTTCTGCTGCCAATGAATCGATCTGCGTGCAACGCAATCCTGAGGGGAAGGGGGTGGAGTGTGTGTGTGCTCGTGCTCCTCTCAGTGCATTACGCACAGAATGATGGATACAGCGGTTTGTATGTCTTTAACGAAAGTTTGATTCGTTAAAATGTGACCACTGATTCCCATAATGAACCTGAATAGTTTCACCAAATGTCCATAAGCTGTCATCCAGCCAATGACAATGTGTTCCTGTGTGTCAGACATATTGTCATACTTCCAGTTTCGATGTGCTAACTTCTTATGAAAAATGGTAGAATTTTAGAGTGTCAGGGATAACCCAACATATTCATACCCTACCCATTTATAGCTAGGTCGACTGAAGGAGTGGCTGTGCCAAGCGGTAAATCACAAGTCATCATGTTTTACCAGGAGGTGGTTTTGGGCCTGGCACGCTATAACCAGGTGATAGTAAGCAAGCTCACTATCAACTAGGCTACCATGCTTCTCAGAGTTACCTCAGACTGGTTTCTGATAAGCATTCTAGCCTTCGGATAATTTTATTCTGACACAGAACTTTATGTATAATTATATAATACATGATTAAATTCTTCAGTTGTATCACATGATTAAATTCTTCAGTTGTATCACATGATTAAATTCTTCAGTTGTATCACATGATTAAATTCAACAGTTGTATCACATGATTAAATTCTTCAGTTGTATCACATGATTAAATTCTTCAGTTGTATCACATGATTAAATTCTTCAGTTGTATCACATGATTAAATTCAACAGTTGTATCACATGATTAAATTCAACAGTTGTATCACATGATTAAATTCTTCAGTTGTATCACATGATTAAATTCTTCAGTTGTATCACATGATTAAATTCTTCAGTTGTATCACATGATTAAATTCAACAGTTGTATCACATGATTAAATTCAACAGTTGTATCACATGACCATACCTTAGATAGCATGTTCATTCCCATAGCATCTCCTGTTGTTGAAACAAATCTAATGTAAAGACTTCTGCCAGCCTGACCAATGTGTAATTTCTTTAGGCGAGCAAATCTGAGAACAAATGTTTGATATTATTTATCACTTTGATATGTGTGATGACAAATGTGATATAAGGTGATACCACAAATGTGATATAAGGTGATACCACAAATGTGAAACATTTTATACATTCTATAAAGGAAACAATTCACACAATTTCCTACAGAAAATCCAGAGGGAAGACTAAAGCAGTGGATGGTGTATTAAACTACAGGCATCTCCTGCCTGTTTCCAAGCAGCTTGGTATTGCCTTTCCCTTGGAACTAATCAACATAGTCAAGAGAACTAGTGCAAATGGGCAAGACACGTTCTACATAAATCCTGCCCAGGAAAGCAATCATGTGTAAAATGTTGGGACTGTATCTTGGAAATTAACTTGAGTGCCTCATAGTTCTAATAGAAGTCATCAGATGACTATGAAAGTCACCATCTGTTTGCAGACCATCTTTAAACTACTTACACCATTCTTCTTCTTCTGCTGTGTTCCTCCACAAACTCCTATAGAATAGCAGGATGGAGTCTGGAAAATAGAATGTTTTGTGTTATGGTTTACAGCTCAGTTGCGATATCTGCAACTATTTTGTGAAGATGACATGACAGCCCTAGAACATGTGCTCTACTGTCTGCTCTGACCAATCCCCATAATGAGTTTTATTGCTTTCTTGATGCAGAAATGTTTTATTGCTCAGAAAATTCAATCTTATTAACACTTTCACTCACACATTTTTTAGCACAGTCTTTAGCACCACTGTCACACAATTTTTCTTTTTGGAATGATGAGTTTTGAGATAATTTTCAGAAATCATTAAAACCAATAAAGGTAAAACTGTGAAACATTTAGACATGAATAAGCATTTATTGTTAAAATAGATACCATTTTCATGAGCGTCTATTTCAATAACGCAGAAGACGGATGTGTAGGGCAATTGACGCAAATAAAACAGTGACACAACACATTTCCATTCTCTGGACTACATCCTGCTGGAAATCTATTAGAACCATTGTCTTGCTACAAGAGAGATCCAGCAAGAGTTTGAGAATGAACGCTGAATTAGAAGAAGAATGTCAATAAAAACCAAAATTCTATGTACAAAAGGTCGAAAATATACCTGCTTGTTGTATCAAAGCAATCCTTGACCAAATCAAAGTTCTCTGGAGTTTCTAGCCATTGTTTGACAACACTGAGGATTAAACATTGTTCTTATATTAATATTTGAAATTTTATTGATAAAAAAGAGGTGGTTCAAGAAAATCCTGGATTGATAACATCAAGGAATGGTCTAATCATGCATTTTCTACACTCCTCGGAATGGCTGGGATAAAGGCGCTTGGAGGGCTTTTTGTGCTGACAAAAAGTGTGAGATTCCTACGCGTTATGGGTCTTATTATTATGATTATTAATTGATTAATCAAACCATTAGCCACCAAATGACAAATATATCACATACAAACAAGCATGTGATCACAACAATGCAAGGTATGTCAGCAAGTATTTTAATCATCAAAGAGTTACTACTGCTCTGCCGACATCAACATTGGCTCTATACTTCTACTGAATCTAGAAACTGATAAAACCCACAAGCCACTTGCATAATAAACTGCAAATAGAATGTATACATTGCTATACATGAGATAGTATACAACAAAAGTGCCAGAGGATATCCGACACAGAAGAGTGCCACTGATAACATAAATTGGAAGTAATAACAGTACGAATAAGATAAAAATATGTAACTTCTACTAAACAAATAACTATACATAATGAATGTAAATAATAACAAAAAATAAATGTAAATGAAAAAATCCCAGACATTTTTGTGTTACATGATAAAGGCCTCATTTGGCTTTTATGTCAAAAATGACGGATATTTTTGTTTTCCTTCATTTATTTATTATTATTTACATCCATAATTGATACTTATTTATTTGATTTTTAATCAAAGTAACATATTTGTATCTTAACCTTAGTGTGACAAGAGAGACAGCTAAATTTATAAAGTACCTGGCTCTTGCAGCTGTTGGAAATCGAACTACAGGCCCTCTCGTCATTCCATCATTTGTAACCGTGCTTGTAACTCCTCCACTTTGCTTAAAATAAATGAATAAATAATTATAATATTATAAAATGCTAACAAATAATATGAAACAAATAACATACAGAAAAGTAAAGCACCATAAACGAATGAGTTATGAATGGGCAGATCTATAGATGCTCAGTGTCCCCCAGAAAATATCGAACGGCATGCTAATTGTTTCTGTGGTTTGTTGGTTGAATACATTCTTCATTCTGCTGTGTAGGTATTGCCCAGTAATACAATTTCCAGTTTATTCTCTGAATCTCGGCCTTGTTGTCTTGTCAGTTCCTGTATCTGTACCTAACAGGAGGATGTACTGAGACTGCTTCAGCATAATTGAAATAACTAGCTAATAGTATAATCAAATATTGTCAATGAAAATGCAGAAGAAAATTATAAAAGTGTATAGTCTGTGCAGACTTCTCACCATTCGAATAATAAAAAAACATCTAAAAAAAATAAAAAAATCTGTCACACTAAGTGTGAATATCTAACAGTAAGTAACAAATTCATATAACACTAAGTGTGAATATCTAACAGTAAGTAACCTTTTGATTTTACATATCATGAAATATGCATTTTTTAACAACTATAACTGAAAATGACCATTTGAAAAAATAAAATAAACAACTAGAACATAAACAAATATGAATACAATTACTGCACAACACTAATACAAACAAAATATGGAAACAAAATCAACGAAGAATGACATTAACATTACTAAAATTATTACAGAAAAATTATACCATCATGTGACTAAAATATTTAAAATGACGCTAATATAACACAGCTAAAATAATCGCAGAATGACACCAAAATAATGATTACTAAAGAGGATTATTAAAAAGCTTGGAGACATGCATGGAGAGCTATGACATCTGCCCTATATGCCAAGCTTGGAGACATGCATGGAGAGCTATGACATCTGCCCTATATGCCAAGCTTGGAGACATGCATGGAGAGCTATGACATCTGCCCTATATGCCAAGCTTGGCACAAGAGAAAATGATGAGAGAGGATTGCACAAAAAAGGTCACTAATACGTGATTACAACAACTAGAATAATGGCACTAATATGTGATTACAACAACTAGAATAATGGCACTAATACGTGATTACAACAACTAGAATAATGGCACTAATATGTGATTACAACAACTAGAATAATGGCACTAATATGTGATTACAACAACTAGAATAATGGCACTAATATGTGATTACAACAACTAGAATAATGGCACTAATATGTGATTACAACAACTAGAATAATGGCACTAATATGTGATTACAACAACTAGAATAATGACACTAATATGTGATTACAACAACTAGAATAATGGCACTAATACGTGATTACAACAACTAGAATAATGGCACTAATATGTGATTACAACAACTAGAATAATGGCACTAATATGTGATTACAACAACTAGAATAATGGCACTAATATGTGATTACAACAACTAGAATAATGGCACTAATATGTGATTACAACAACTAGAATAATGGCACTAATACGTGATTACAACAACTAGAATAATGGCACTAATATGTGATTACAACAACTAGAATAATGGCACTAATATGTGATTACAACAACTAGAATAATGGCACTAATACGTGATTACAACAACTAGAATAATGGCACTAATATGTGATTACAACAACTAGAATAATGGCACTAATATGTGATTACAACAACTAGAATAATGGCACTAATATGTGATTACAACAACTAGAATAATGGCACTAATATGTGATTACAACAACTAGAATAATGGCACTAATATGTGATTACAACAACTAGAATAATGGCACTAATATGTGATTACAACAACTAGAATAATGGCACTAATATCTATCTATCTATACGCTGTGGCCCTTGTTTGCCTTGCGGCATCAGGGGTAGAAGAGTTTTCTGGAGATGGCTTGAGTGTTGTTGTAAGCTTGTTCCTGTAGCTTCTTTGATTTCTGTGGTCCATCTTTTACATGGTCTGCGTCTGGCTTTATAGCCATGTCTATGTGTCATGGCCATTTGTGGCATGCTGTCTGTTGGTAGCCTAGAAGTGTGTGAAAACCACTTGATCTGTTGTCTTTTGATGTGTTTCAATACTGGTATTGTTTTGGTTATCTGTCTGATGTTACCGTTTCTAATTCTATCTTTTAATGACACTCAAAGTACTATAATAAAGTATGACACTAATATAACCCTGCAAATATTCTTATAATCAATGCAGTGTGGCATTGGTTATCATAGCTTTCTGTTTCATATTTTGTGAATCATATCCAATACAGATGTTCTCCCATGCTACAATGCTAGGTTGTCAAACTTCTCTATTGCTCTTCCTCTATCAATGTTGCTACAATGTCATCCATCTTTCCTCCTCTTATGTGTACAAAAATTGTTTATGGCCTCATTCTGATGCGAGTGAGCAGCTCTCTTTTTTACTTAATTTCTTTCTTCTTCTTCTTCAGCGTTCATTCTCAAACTCCCACTGGATCTCCTTTGTAGCAGGACCATGATCCATTCTAAATTTCCAGCAGGATGTAGTCCAGAGAATGGAAATGCGTTGTGTCGCCGTTTTATTTGCGCCAATGGCCCGGCACATCCGTCTTCAGCGGGAATTAATCTCTTTCAAGATATCTTAATTACATATTTTATCTGATATGGTTTTCTTAACAATCTTCTATAAAATCAGATCTTTGTTGCCTCTATATAATTTTTCACTATTCTACTGAATGATGTCTAAAATAACAGCTGTATAATAATGGCTCCATGAGATAGAAGTGATTGTTAGACAAGGATGTGTAATGTCACCTGATCTTATCTTCCTGTACATAGAAGATATTATGCGAAATATAGAAAAGATGGCCTGGAATTGCAATTGAAGGTTACAATCTGAATAATCTGAGATATGTTGATGATACAGTACTGATTGTAGGGAGAGAACAAGAACTTCAAGCCTGTTAGACAAGGAAGTACAAGAAAGTGAAAACAAACCTCAAAGATGGAGGTCACTGAGATGTTGTTTTTGAGAAGAATGATGAAAACTCCATGGACACGTAAGAAAACTGGAGTAAAAAGACAAATTATAGCAAACATTAGAATGAGACAGTCAAGATTGTTAGGGCATGTGATGAAAAAATTAAAACTTGAACACTTAGTAACCACCGGAAAGATTATGGGGAAATGAGACAGAAAGAGAAAGAGAGAATTTGATGGATGAGTTGTCACTATGGCACAAGAGAACGTCACCAAGTGAACTTATTAACAACACAAGAGATAGAGAGTTGTGGATAACATGATTGCCTATGCCCCTCAGCATAGAACTTGACGGATTGACTGATAATAATGGCATCAAATACTAAAAACTTATGAAAATAGATACCTCCAATGCTCGACAACCTCTGTTTGTACTGGCAATTAAGCATCCTTCGGTAGTTGCCATGGGGACTTGATAGAGAACTCCATCCAACAACAGAGGACCAGCAACACCAACAGGAACCGGCATATACCCAATCACATTTTCACAACATGCTCCCTCAACCTGCGGGAGAACAGAAATTTGTAAAATGCAAACAACTTTCACTACATATCAAACTATAGTAAATCAGTTGCTAGCCTTCTTCTGCATATTAGCAGATGTTGTTACACTTTACAGCATAGCTGTGCTATCTGTACTTTTCGGTGAGACACATCAGACTTCAGCATAGTTTCTGGGACACTTTGACCATATATGGGATGTGAGCTAACTCCGCCCCAAAACCTCCCTAGTCACCTCTTATAACATGCATGGAAGGAAACAGTGTTGCTATTCTTTAATCGCTTTTCATGCTCAGCAACACACAGGCAAGAGACTTTCATATCAAGTTTGATGTCTGGCTCTTGTCAACATTTCAACTAAGATATTTCCATATTGATAGTCTGACTCTTGTCAACATTTCAACTAAGATATTTCCATATTGATAGTTTGTTGTCTGACTCTTGTCAACATTTCAACTAAGAGACTTCCATAATGATAGTTTGTTGTCTGACTCTTGTCAACATTTCAACTAAGAGACTTACATAATGATAGTTTGTTGTCTGACTCTTGTCAACATTTCAACTAAGAGACTTCCATAATGATAGTTTGTTGTCTGACTCTTGTCAACATTTCAACTAAGAGACTTACATATTGATAGTTTGTTGTCTGACTCTTGTCAACATTTCAACTAAGAGACTTACATATTGATAGTTTGTTGTCTGACTCTTGTCAACATTTCAACTAAGAGACTTCCATAATGATAGTTTGTTGTCTGACTATTGTCAACATTTCAACTAAGATATTTCAATATTGATAGTTTGTTGTCTGACTCTTGTCAACATTTCAACTAAGAGACTTCCATAATGATTGTTGTCTGACTCTTGTCAACATTTCAACTAAGATATTTCCATATTGATAGTTCGATGTCTGACTCTTGTCAACATTTCAACTAAGAGACTTCCATATTGATAGTTCGATGTCTGACTCTTGTCAACATTTCAACTAAGAGACTTCCATAATGATAGTTTGTTGTCTGACTCTTGTCAACATTTCAACTAAGAGACTTCCATATTGATAGTTTGTTGTCTGACTCTTGTCAACATTTCAACTAAGATATTTCCATATTGATAGTTTGATGTCTGACTCTTGTCAACATTTCAACTAAGATATTTCCATATTGATAGTTTTTTGTCTGACTCTTGTCAACATTTCAACTAAGAGACTTCCATAATGATAGTTTGTTGTCTGACTCTTGTCAACATTTCAACTAAGAGACTTACATATTGATAGTTTGTTGTCTGACTCTTGTCAACATTTCAACTAAGAGACTTACATATTGATAGTTTGTTGTCTGACTCTTGTCAACATTTCAACTAAGAGACTTCCATAATGATAGTTTGTTGTCTGACTATTGTCAACATTTCAACTAAGATATTTCAATATTGATAGTTTGTTGTCTGACTCTTGTCAACATTTCAACTAAGAGACTTCCATAATGATAGTTTGTTGTCTGACTCTTGTCAACATTTCAACTAAGAGACTTACATATTGATAGTTTGTTGTCTGACTCTTGTCAACATTTCAACTAAGAGACTTCCATAATGATAGTTTGTTGTCTGACTATTGTCAACATTTCAACTAAGATATTTCAATATTGATAGTTTGTTGTCTGACTCTTGTCAACATTTCAACTAAGAGACTTCCATAATGATAGTTTGTTGTCTGACTCTTGTCAACATTTCAACTAAGAGACTTCCATATTGATAGTTTGTTGTCTGACTCTTGTCAACATTTCAACTAAGAGACTTACATATTGATAGTTTGTTGTCTGACTCTTGTCAACATTTCAACTAAGAGACTTACATATTGATAGTTTGTTGTCTGACTCTTGTCAACATTTCAACTAAGAGACTTACATATTGATAGTTTGTTGTCTGACTCTTGTCAACATTTCAACTAAGAGACTTCCATAATGATAGTTTGTTGTCTGACTCTTGTCAACATTTCAACTAAGAGACTTCCATATTGATAGTTTGTTGTCTGACTCTTGTCAACATTTCAACTAAGATATTTCCATATTGATAGTTTGATGTCTGACTCTTGTCAACATTTCAACTAAGATATTTCCATATTGATAGTTTGTTGTCTGACTCTTGTCAACATTTCAACTAAGAGACTTCCATAATGATAGTTTGTTGTCTGACTCTTGTCAACATTTCAACTAAGAGACTTACATATTGATAGTTTGTTGTCTGACTCTTGTCAACATTTCAACTAAGAGACTTACATATTGATAGTTTGTTGTCTGACTCTTGTCAACATTTCAACTAAGAGACTTCCATAATGATAGTTTGTTGTCTGACTCTTGTCAACATTTCAACTAAGAGACTTACATATTGATAGTTTGTTGTCTGACTATTGTCAACATTTCAACTAAGAGACTTCCATAATGATTGTTGTCTGACTCTTGTCAACATTTCAACTAAGATATTTCCATATTGATAGTTTGTTGTCTGACTATTGTCAACATTTCAACTAAGAGACTTCCATAATGATTGTTGTCTGACTCTTGTCAACATTTCAACTAAGATATTTCCATATTGATAGTTTGTTGTCTGACTCTTGTCAACATTTCAACTAAGAGACTTCCATAATGATAGTTTGTTGTCTGACTCTTGTCAACATTTCAACTAAGAGACTTCCATAATGATAGTTTGTTGTCTGACTCTTGTCAACATTTCAACTAAGAGACTTACATATTGATAGTTTGTTGTCTGACTCTTGTCAACATTTCAACTAAGAGACTTCCATAATGATAGTTTGTTGTCTGACTATTGTCAACATTTCAACTAAGATATTTCCATAATGATAGTTTGTTGTCTGACTCTTGTCAACATTTCAACTAAGAGACTTCCATATTGATAGTTTGTTGTCTGACTCTTGTCAACATTTCAACTAAGATATTTCCATATTGATAGTTTGTTGTCTGACTCTTGTCAACATTTCAACTAAGAGACTTCCATAATGATAGTTTGTTGTCTGACTATTGTCAACATTTCAACTAAGATATTTCCATATTGATAGTTTGTTGTCTGACTCTTGTCAACATTTCAACTAAGATATTTCCATATTGATAGTTTGTTGTCTGACTCTTGTCAACATTTCAACTAAGAGACTTCCATAATGATAGTTTGTTGTCTGACTCTTGTCAACATTTCAACTAAGATATTTCCATATTGATAGTTTGTTGTCTGACTCTTGTCAACATTTCAACTAAGAGACTTCCATAATGATAGTTTGTTGTCTGACTATTGTCAACATTTCAACTAAGATATTTCCATATTGATAGTTTGTTGTCTGACTCTTGTCAACATTTCAACTAAGAGACTTCCATATTGATAGTTCGATGTCTGACTCTTGTCAACATTTCAACTAAGATATTTCCATATTGATAGTTTGTTGTCTTGACTCTTGTCAACATTTCAACTAAGATATTTCCATATTGATAGTTTGTTGTCTGACTCTTAACATTTCTGTTAGTTCTTACTTCTGGTTGACATCAAGCTCTTCAAAACAGGCAACATATTTATTACCCCTCGTAGTCTGATATATAGTGAATGAACAATTGGAAAAAAGAATTAGTCTATTTTGATAAAGGTTTTTTCATCAAGACATCAATTTTGTGTGAATGAGTGTTTATTTCAATTAATCTTGAATAGTAAAAGCTTAGCCAAAATTAAACTTACATATTTGTAATCATAATTCATGAAGGGCAGGGAACTTAAAGCTGTCTTGGATGGCAAATGTTCTGCCAGCATCTGACGCCTAAGATAAAATAATAGCAAAATATTTACAAAATATCAAATTAATCTGAAACTGCATTCATATTTTATCACAGAGATAATGATCAACACCCAGCAAGTGTATATCTTTGGAGTGTATGTTGCTGGGAAGTTTAAGAGGAACAAGGAATAGTTTGCTTCATAGATTAAAGTAAGGCACTCGAAAGATTCACATGCAGAATTAAACACTCAGAAGAACAATACTTAGAGAAAGTAAAACAACCAATATTCATACTATTCAAGAACTGCACAGAATAGCTTTGAACAGACAGAATTGGGGAGATCTGACCTCTGCCCTAACTTCAGCGCAAAAGGAAAATGAATGAAATCGAAAGATTAACAATGAAAAATTCATTGAATGCCTTCAATAGGTTTAGATGGAGAAGACATCAGCAATATATAAATGTATATTTCAAACAAACCACATCAATAAGATGTGAGAGCAGCTGTCACCATACACAAAAATAAAAGAAACGACAAGATGCATTTTATAACATAGCCTATACAGGTATAATATCTATACAGAGGAAAACGTTTTTAACAAATAGAAGGAATGCCAGGACTAAAGATTAATAGGAAAATAATTTCTCTCTATGTCTTCCTCAATATTTTTGGTGGTTACTAAATTAATGACATGTGAGATGAAATGCTTGAGGAAAGCCGCAGGGGTCACCAGGCTCGATAGATTACGAAATGAAGATATCAGAGAAAGGTATAATACCTTGCACAGAATACATAGAAAGGCAGCAGATCAAGTGGTTTGGATACATTATGAGAATGCATCCCGAAAAGTTGTCCGTAAAGTGTAACCAAAGGATATCAGGGTAAAAAGCCAGAGGAAGACCACAGAAAATATGGATAGAATACATCAGGGACATCATGAACAAACACGGTCATAGCACAGCCGAGGCCACACATCTCACTCTAGAACGCAAGTTTGAGCTCTAATCACCCTACGCTTAACGGCAAGAGTGGATAACAAACCGACTGGGGAAAGACAATAGACTAAATGTTCAAGTTTTCTTATTACATGCCCTAAAAATCTAGATTCTGCTTCTAATTTGTCTTTTTTTATCCCAGCATCTCTGAGGGCTTCTACATTAGTGCTCTCGACTGTTCATGGAATTTTCATCATTCTTCTTAAAAACAACGTCTCAGTGGCCTCTATATCACATTGAGCTCTTATGAATGGCTAAGAATACTTAAAATGACATGAGGAAACTATTAACATCCTTACAAATCACAACTAAAATGAGAATTGTAAAATGTCTTCATGGAAATAAAACTAATAGGTTTGGACGATGCATGTTGTATGGGAAGCAGTTGTGTTGTATTATCATTGGTGTACTAGTGATTGGGTTACAGACATCAGCTGTTCAGCGGAAGTAGTAAGAACATTAAACTCATTAGTTACCACAGCTGAAGTCAGATGTAACGTTTATCAGATTTTACCTGATTTATTAAATCTGGTAAAATAAATATTAAAAATTGGGATTTTTAATTGATTGAAGTGTACCTAGCAACAGCGGGTTATGCTGGTAAATATACTTGCCGCTCGCTAACAAGAGAAGGGGAAATGTTGGTGAATACACTTGCCGCAGGAGTGCTAAACCGTAAGGTGAAGTAGTTGATATCTTAAATGTTCAAAAGCAGATGTTAAGTTTCTACCTGACGGCTACTCCTCGTGTGTGGTTAGCAAGAGCACTTTCAAGCTTGTAGGCTGGGATGTGTTTTGATTTCACCAACATCTTCACTTCTTCATCGGTCAGTGCCGCAGAGCCTGCCTAAAGGATTCAATTGAAGTAGATTGGTTAGGTTGCATGTAACACAGTTATAAGTGTGAAGTGATATATAAGTTGAAACAATCCTTTCATATTCTTATTTATAGTGTGACATTTATCTCCTTGATTTGAAATTATTTGTTGTTACCAAGTAATATTTTTGTCAGAACAGACACAGTTTTCCACATCAAAAGTGTAGCAGTAATGGATCTCTCATCTCTCAACTTGACAGCACATTCCAAGAAACTGTAGTTTCTCATATCTTGATGTTATCCAACTATTTATATTACTGGGTTCCTCTTAAACACCTGCCATGAAACTTACAGAACAATTTTCAGCAAAGTACCATGCCATTTTAATATGTATAAAATACCTTATTGTTTTGCACATTTCTGAATTATTTATGTAAGAAATATCTATGTGTTTGCTGTCCTGTCCATAACATCTGCCAAATTCTTAGATTTACATCTTCAAAGCCTCAGTTTTGTCCTCTAATTGTTTATATATTATGTTTTGTCATTGTAGTTGTTTGTAGTGTGTGTAATGATGCATGTATGGAGGTTGTATAGGGTGTCAAGGAGGGGTAGTATCTTTAACGTTAATGCTATCATTACTCCTTTGGAGCAGTTCTAGCGTCCTTGATCTCCACCTGGCATTCAGTTCTCACCCACGGCACCCAGTAGCTGCCTGCATGTGACAGTGGCCACAACCTGGTAACAGCTTTAACAAGGTAGTCAACAAGGTTCGAGTAAGTGAGGGGCGTCTGGAGGCTAATGTTAGGGATGCAAAGCCTGAATATGGCATACAGTGTAGATAGAACATATGATGTTGTCAATGTGCTCGAAGGCACTTGCCAGTAGAGCATTGTAGAATACAATGGGTTTTGTTAGATGCTTTGAACAAGCTCATTATCAACTGCATCCCGTAACATCACCAGTCATCTTGGTTTTATTTTGCTACTGAAATACAGTTGGATCAGGAAGAGAGTGTGTGATCAATGAATGGTGCAACTCTTTCCTATTTTACACAAATTTATGCACAAGTCATCTGAACTATCATATCATCATTCAACAAATATGTATGTATGTTATTTATGTGTGTATCCATCCATAAACTTCCAAGAACTTTAAAGTGTGCTCATGATGTTTTGACAGCCAGGAATTATGAAGTATTAGTTCTTACTTCCTATATGCAAGAGGGTGGTCTCCTTAGAGCGTTATTTTATACCCAGAAGACACCAACTCTCAGCGGTGTGCACAAGAAGACACCAACTCTCAGCGGTGTGCACAAGAAGACACCAACTCTCAGCGGTGTGCAAAAGAAGACACCAACTCTCAGCGGTGTGCACCAGAAGACACCAACTCTCAGCGGTGTGCACCAGAAGACTTCAACTCTCAGCGGTGTGCACCAGAAGACTTCAACTCTCAGCGGTGTGCACCAGAAGACACTAACTCTCAGCAGTGTGCACCAGAAGACTTCAACTCTCAGCAGTGTGCACCAGAAGACACCAACTCTCAGCGGTGTGCACCAGAAGACATCAACTCTCAGCAGTATGCAATGCTTTGAGAATAAATCTCCTACTCAGAGGGGTAAATTCTAGCAACTTTGAAGATTTGCTACTTTTTCGCAATGTGCAATTCATGAGCTTCAGTTCCCCTGCCAATAATCCTTTCCTGCCAAGTTTCCATAGCAACCCAGGTGTGTCAATCTACAACTATGAAAACAGGTGTATAGGAAAGAATCTCTGCCAGATCACTGGGATGAGTGAACAGCCAGCTATGCATTCTCCACCATCTAAAAGAGCTCTCCAATTATGTATGACTAACATATTTGCCTGATTCTCGGCACTCCTAGAAACTTGTCACATCCCGAGCTGCTTTTCACCACACCGCCATGTGTCACCCATAGAAGGGGTACTATGTACATGTTGGGAGCTAGGACCATGGTCAGAGCTGGAGCTTATATCGTTTCCCCAGAGTGATGAGTAATGCTGGGTTTTCTGAATGTTTCATCATAAGGGAAAATATAATTATAGAGATGAAATACTGTGGGGTTTCAACACGAGGAAAGTCTCACTATATTGTCATGTTATCTACTGAGAGTTATTTATTACTGCATAATGGTTTGTCTGATAATCCAAAAGTGAGAATTTCAGACCTCCCGCATGAACATTTCCCCATGATCAACTGGAGTACAATTACAATAACTAAATAATATATTGTTTCTATGTAGTTCTGTTTACTAAGGGGAAAAAACCCCATGGATTTGCTAAATTGAATGGAATAGACATGTATTCAAGTCTACATAGACTCAAGGGCATTCCTATGTGATCTTGGATAAATTAAATAGACATGTATGCACTTAAGGGAATTCCCATGTGATATTGGTTCTCTTTCAAACAGCTGAACTCTTTATTGCCATGAGTTTTCCTACCTACCTTATTGTATTCAGTAGTAACTATAAAACTAGAGCTTTTAGCAGCTTACCAGCAGAAGGGGTCTGCTTAACTGGCTGTTTTAGTGGCTTTCCGGAGACAAAAAGTGTAAAAAACAGTGCACACAGTAGTTAAGCAATGACTTCAAAGGACTGAAGACAAGAGTCTATGGAACATAGAATGTCATAGCAGTGACTTCAAATGACTGAAGACAAGAGTCTGTAGAGCACACAGAATGTGTTGCAGCAGTGACTTCAAATGACTGAAGACAAGAGTCTATAGAGCACACAGAATGTGTTGTAGCAGTGACTTCAAATGATTGAAGACAAGAGTCTATAGAGCACACAGCAGTGACTTCAAATGACTGACGACAAGTCTATAGAGCAGACAGAATGTGTTGTAGCAGTGACTTCAAATGACTGAAGACAAGAGTCTGTAGAGCACACAGAATGTGTTGCAGCAGTGACTTCAAATGACTGAAGACAAAGAGTTTGTATACTTATTTTAACTAGAGAATTACCTGTATATGGAAAGGCATAAAATGTCCACAGTTGAGCTTACTCTGCTAAATGCCGCAGATTTCTGCATCTAACCAGTTTTATGTGAAACTAAAATCTCAAGTAACATTGAAGTAACTAACATGTTTCTACTGTGCTTAAAAATTCACTCACATCAGAGTTCATAATGGTCAAGCACTCATCTAGTGGTCTTGGGGGTGTATCAGAGTTTTTAGGCGCATAATGAAATTTTGATGTATGGTCATTTTCTACAGGGGTACAGGTAGCGACGACTTCTAGATGAGTCTGTGTTTCTTTGTGGCTGCCTGAAAATCCATTTTCTTTCTGGGTCTCTTCTTCAGAGCTGTTGTCATCCCCATCTTGAGATCCGAGAAAAAAAGCTGGTTTTAGATCCTTTACCTCTTCTGCAGGCTTCTCATTTGTGGGTATCACACCATTACCTGAAAATAAGTGAGCATCATTTGTATTACCAAAAGCATAACACAATTATGTCTGATAAGGGCTACAATTATTGTAGCTCAGAATGTCTGCATTTTAATTTGGTAAGGATGATTGTCTGTGAAGACAAAATACTGAAGGCACATTGCTTGAACAGGAAGCAGTTAGATTTAACTAGTCCAAGTATGTATTCAATCTAAATACATACTTACTTATCCGATTCTCAGGGTTGTGAGCTTTCACACTTTCTTCCTCGTGCCTGGTGGTGGTAGGTCCAGGTCTTCTTCAGATATGTTGTGTGTATAAAGGATGTTAGTTTTGGAGGGGTTTGGTGGTAACAGTTGTTTCATAGGTTTTGCAGTGCAGGGCAATTGATAAGGTGGTGTTTTGTTTACTGTTTCCTCCTCCTGTCTGTTGCAGTATGGTGTATGGTCTGCGGTAATTCTTTGCAGGTATTTGTTAAGTTGTACATGTGTTGTTTGCATCCTAAATATTGTGGTTTGATATATATATATATGATCTTTGCTATGTAGTCTATTTATGCTGTCGCATAGATTTGGTTTGAACATGTCTGCATATAGTACTTTTTCTTTTGAGCCAGTGGCCCATTCATCACAATCTAAATAATCTTCCTGTTAAATAATCCACCTAGTTTTCTGCATTAGTTCTGGTAGAAACATTTCACAAGAAAACATCATAGCAAAAGTAAGAAAACTGTGCCTGGGATGATATGGACAAATGAAACTGCTGTTCAGAAGTATTGTCTAGTTGAGACTAGCAGAGTAAGTTGGGTCTGCAGAAAAATACATTATGGGGGATTATGGGGGTTCTCAAGCAAGGGTGTGCTGACAATGATGATCTAGACTCTTATGATGAAAACAGTTAATCTCATGAAGTAACTCTGTAAACGCAAACAGAAGAAGTAAATTACCATAGAATATGTAGAGATGAGGTGTAGTGGTAGGAACTAATAAGGAACTGTCATCAGAGAGCTTTACAAAATAGACTTGATTGAGTCAGAATACTCATACTCTATGCAGTCTTAAAGTTCATTATAAAGCTGATTGATCTTGTGTTTTACATAAGTACCATTGATTTTATAAGCACACTCTGTGACAACAATAGTACCATATAAACGCTATGGTGCAGAGATCTCAAGGGCTATGGTATTCAATGCTTAAAAGGCGCCAGGGTGTTGCCGGAGCCCAAAAGGGGAGCAAAGAATAGCAACACTATTTACCTTCCACGCATGTCATAAAAGGAAACTAAGGAGGTTATGGGATGGAGTTGGCTGTACCATCCCATATAGGGTCAGTGACCCAAAGCCATGCTAAGTCGGATGTGTCAGGCCAAAAGGCGCAGATACTGCAGCAATGCTGCAAACCATGACACAACGCATTCGTTCTCCGGACTACATCCTGCTAATCTGCAGGAGTTTGAGAACGAACGCAGAAGAATGCTTAGAAGGAGTAACTGAATGAATTGACTGCAGTAGTATATTTCCACTTCAAAAAATAATTGTTCATTTCTATAAATTTCTATTTAATTTGGAACTTGATCATCTAGATCAAGTAAAAAAAATTATGTCTATTATCAGCTCTCCAGACAAGACAAGGTTATTTTTCTGACTATGAACATGACATAACAGAATGCACCACCACCTATATCACAAATACAAGATCGGCACAACAGACTTATGCAGTTGTGGCACCCAGCCCTATGGCAGCCGAACACTTGTTAGAGATCTGTCCAACGTATGAAAACAACGGAGACAAATGACAATGCATTGTTTCCTGTCATGAATAATACAGCAGTGCTCAAAGTCAGGGGTTGACTGCTAACTTTGTCAGAGTCACCAATGTGAAAGTCTGTAGACTGTTTTGAAATTCTGCTTTCTAATTCTTTCTCTTATAGGATCAAATGTTTCATTATCTTTACAAATTGGACAATATAATTTTGCATATTTATTTAAATTCTTTTGGAGATTTTGTTCGTTCATTTTATTAGGAAACATTAAAAAATATTTTAAATAATTTTTATAATTATCAGGATTTCTTTAAAAAATATTTTCATAAGCTTTTTCATTTTCTCTTTATTTTCTTGATGTTTTTGTTTTTTATCACATTTTTACAATTTGCTCTGAGACAATTTTTTCCTAATTTATCTGTTACATAGTTAGTTATTAACACAACACATTGAGCATTTATTCCCGTCCATTTTTATTAAGTATCGATTCTATGATTTTTTAATGATGAAAAAAACAAACATACCGTCATGCTCCACCTACAAACTGAGAAATTTTGGAAAAAAATCAGAATGTGATTTAGGGGTCTCAGCCTATAAACGAGTACAACCAAATCCCGGTAACAGAGGGGGAAAAACTTACCAGTAAACACCCCCCCCCCCGAAAAAGCCAAAAACCAGTGATTTGCATATTTTTGTCAGTAAATTCAAGCCAGGATAAAATGCCTAGAGCTATAATATACCAGTATCTAATGTTATTCATTGACCGAAATACGGTAATGGTCCGTGGAAAAAAAACCAATGAAATATCCTACACCACTGATCTACCAGTAACACATTTATCATCTAGGCCCAGTCTACCAGGTAGTGTTTTGGTAGACACTTCTATAGGAACAGATACAATTAAAGTGGGTTTGACTTGTACAACAAAATGTTTATAAACAAAATTAGCTGTAGAAACCTAACAGAGGAAAAAACTTACCTGTACCAGTAGGCCTACAAAGTCATTCAAAACCTTCAACATTCATTCAAATCCTTCCAAGTTGGAATTCTACTGGGAAAACATCAGTTAGGTAAAATCCGTAATGTCACAATTAGTAGGCCTACCACACATTTCCTCCTCTTATTCGAAACGAGGGGTAAAGTTGAGAAAGAGATACAAGTGGGAGAGTTAACATAATGAGATGGACAGGTTATAGTCTAGCAGAGTGCATCACTAAGACAGGAGATGGGATGTTGGATGTCTGTTACAGTCAACCTTCGTTGTGGAGACGGCACTTGATGATGATGTTAGAAACACTACCTATCTATATGCTGTATCCCTTGTGGCGTAGGAAACACTATCTAGGCTAACCAAATGAATTCTACGTCACTGCCAGTAAGTTACATATGTTACAACAGTTACTGACCGTCTACTGTGCTATAAGACCTGTGTACAGAAAATGTAAACATCACGACAAAGGGCGATTTTGATTATTCCCATATTTTTGTCAGAACCCTGTGACACAATGGTGGCAAAATAGTTAGTAGTAATTACTATTCACTACTGCCGTTCCTTCACATCATAACGCCAGGACACCCAACACAAATAATTCGTTCAGGAAAGTATGATCTGTTGTTCCAAAGACTTGGAACATGATAAACCGTCTATAGACGTGGTTAGGGAAGGCAGCTAGGTATTATCTTTGGATGTATTGTTCCCGGAATACAGTGGCCTATTCATTCCTTGATTCTTCCATTCAAGTAATGTGAGTGAAGCAAATGAAAGGAATGCCCTTATCTTACAGTTGCAAAAGTTTGTGTTACCAGGTAATTTCCATTTAGCATGTCTATTCATTCTTATGATGACGAAGTTCAGTATTACTGGCAATGTTACGTTTTTGGGATGTCGGTCGATAAACGGACTTTAGACACTTTAATCTGCCGAAGATGGATGTGTCGGGCCATTGGCGCAAATAAAACAACGATACAACACATTTCCATTTTTTGGACTATATCCTGCTGGAAATCTAGCAGGACGTCCTGCTAGATCTAGTAGGAGTTTGAGAATGAACGCAGAAGAAGACACTTTAAGGGTGCTGAAAGTACCCCATCGGCTTATTTTCGGATGGGCTTATAGTCAGAACAAGATGGTATATTGTAAGATTTACTCATTTTCATGGGTATTTTTCTTCTTCAGCGTTCATTCTCAAACTCCTGCTGGATCTCCCTTGCAGCAGGACCATGGTGCTACTAGATTTCCAACAGGATGTAATCCAAAGAATGGAAATGTGTTGTGTCCCCATTTTATTTGCGCCAATGGCCAGACACATCCATCTTCGGTGGGAAATAAATATAATTTTATAAATATGTTAAAATTTGTTTTCCTCAAAAACCGAAGGGTGCAGAGGTTTTGAAAAAAAAATTAAAATAAAAAAGGCGATGGCTTGATCCCCTAAAAGATACTACTACTCGTAACTAACCTTAACCGCTAAACCTAAAAAATGAATATTTAAATTAATTATTGATATAATATTTAGACTAATTAATCCTAAAATAAGCAAGTACATACATATTCCAAACCAGAATCAACTTTTTTTCCCATTATATATATATATATATATAGAAAGGAATAAAGCAGAAAAAAGTACAATTGTAAGATAAAACCTATCAAACTTACAATGTTTAAATTCTTGTACTCGTATAACCTTATTGAGCTCTACTGGTACAACTTTGTTGAGCTCTACTGGTACAACTTTGTTAAGCTCTACTGGTACAACTTTGTTAAGCTCTACTGGTACAACTTTGTTAAGCTCTACTTGCATAACTTTATTGAGCTCTGTTGAGTTGAGCTTTGGTATATGGTTTTGTGACGCATCTACTTTGATGCAGTTTTTGTGAGCAGTTTGATCTGTCAATAACCTCTGCACCTCCTGCTCGACCTTGTCATCAAAGAGTACATATTTGATAGCCAGTGCGAAAGCAAGGAACAATGTTAGTCCATAATCTAAGTTTGGCGTCAGAAATCTGAAAAATAAATGATGATATATTAAAGCTAATCTTGATGTATGGAAGTGAATCATGGAAATAACCAAATAGTGAGAAATTATGAGGAAGCAGGTAAGATATGGCTTTTACAGAAGAATGATGAGCCATCACAGAAAGAAAAAAGTCAAATGAAGATTATCTTCAAAGAATTTAACCTGTAGAAGCCCCATGTCGAAATAAGTCACAGTGGACATAGACATTCGTGGTCATGGGAAAACAATCTTCCATGTTAATTTATCGTCATTCTTTTATAATAAATATTAAATAGAGAGATTTCTCTTGTTTTTCCGCTTCGATATATACGTCTAGTGGCAATTTATTCAACCAACCTTTTCACGTTTGTAAGCTGAACTGTGCAGATCTAATTTAAGTTATGTCATTTTTCACGAATTCTTTACAGATTATGATTCAAACCAAGCTGATTTTTAGTATATTATGTGTACACGGATTTATATAATCATGTGTACACAGATTATGAAACAAACCAAGACAATTTTTAAAGCTTTAGTGTTGCAATGTTGATAATATGTAATGTCATGTCATGTGATGTATTCTTTCCAGAACGTTGCTTTCCCAATGGACTCTCTGTACCCCTCTTTGTCTTGGGCGATGCAACTTGTATTTTCCAACGATGTATTCATGTTATCTTTAATGTTGTCAGTCTATTGTTTTCTTGATCTGCCCTTTCTCCTCTTCCCAGGTACTCTGCCCTTTGATTTGTATCAAAGTTTAAAGGGAATGAGTTGTATCATGGTTTCCCATTGTATCATTTATATTCCCCGGTAAGGACTGGGTTTTTTCCTGTCTGAGGGTAAATTAAAAACCTCACTCTGTACATTAAGCGGCGACAGCAAGAGCATGCAGCCTTTATCACACAGCTATTCAATCCCCTCCCTGCAACTCCTGAACTGGTAAAATGAAGTATTGACAGTTTTTTTTATTTTTAATAGTTTCAAAGGAATGTGTTGTACCATGTTTACAAGGAAATGTATTGTATCATGTTTACAAGGAAATGTGTTGTATCATTGTTACAAGGAAATGTATCATGTTGACAAGGGAATGAGATGTATCATTGTTACTATGGAACATCATAATTCACAGATTAGATGCTGTTTGCACCTTTCAGCAAGACACATCCACCATGAACCCTAAGTCACCTTGTCCCTCTAAGGGATGGAACACAGTCAACCCCATACCCAAAACATCCTTAGTTGATTTCTACGGCATGCATGGAAGATCAATGTTGCTATTCTTTGCTTCCCTTTCAGGAACTGATGTATTATTTTGTACACCCCCCCCCCCCATCAAATGATGTGGAATAAATGTGAGATAACTATAAGAAAGATTTGTTCCTCACTTGCTAACATAATTACTATAAGAAAGATTTGTTCCTCACTTGCTAACATAATAACTATAAGAAAGATTTGTTCCTCACTTGCTAACATAGAACTGCCAAAGAGGGTGGTCTGGATGAACACGATGATCTCCTATATCTTTAGGAGAGAGACTACCATCTGTAATATCTGTCTCTGCTGCAAATCGACTGTGTGCATGTACAAGGACCAAGCCGACAGACTGAAAATAAACATCAAAACTATTATAAAACATGAGTTTAAGCTTTGTTGTTAACTCATTATATGGGACATGGCATGAAGAATCCCTTGTTACAGTTCTTCTGTAAGGTTGGAAACTACATTCTGCACTATATAACTAGTAAACTAATTATAGATGATTGACATCAATGGAGTCCATGTCTGTTCAAATCATCTTTGATGTTTTATTATCCAGAGTATTCTTGACTTTCCCTTACATCTACAATAAGAATGTTGTATTGTGTTTGTGTAGGTATCTAGCTGAGATTTATTTTCCCTGAATGTGTACAAAGCATGTTATTTGTAGCCTCTCAATGTATGGATTAAAAGATGTATAACTATTCTGATTTGAATGTTATTGTTTCATAGCCCGGTGACACCAGCTGTCTTCCTCAATGATTTCACTTCACAATTTATTAACTATTCTTTAATATATGCTTTTATCTATGAGATGTGTCCTTTACAGGACATTTTCCTCACTGCCACTCTGTAAGGCTCTTGATTCTTTGAAATCTTCCCAGCTTCTTCTACTGTCATATTCAGAAGGTCTATGATGTCATGTGTCCATCGTAGTTTTGGACTACCTTTTGTTCTCTTTCCTGGAACTTTTCCCTCCATGATTATCTTTATAACCCACTGTGCCTCTTTGTATGTCTGAAATATATTAGCTTGCATTTTTTGTGGAGCCAGTCTTGTTCTATGTTCAGGTCTTTGCAGACGTCTGCGTTGGTTCATCTTTCTGTCCATGATATCCATAGGACCTTTCTAAAACATTTAATTTAAAATGTTGATATTTTATTTTTCATTTCAGATGTCATTGCCCACGTCTCACAACCATATGTTGCCAATGATATAGCTTCTTAATAGTTGTAACTTTGTTTATCTGTTTGCCCCTTGTCATAGAATTTTCATCAGTGAAAAATGTTTACTAAAATGCTATTTAAAGAGACTTCAAGTTGCTTCGAGCTAAACGACCAAAAGTCACTTCAAGTGATGCCTCATATTTCAAGAACAAAGTGGCACAGTGATATTGCAATACTGCACTTTTGGTATACTGTCACTATTGATATACATTTGAAATGGGAAATTCAATGAGTGCTGGCTGTTAACTAATGATATGTAAACAAGATGCTAATGGAAAAACTGGATTCAAAATAGATTAAATTGGGGGAAGGGAGGGGGGGGGGAGGAGGAAGAAGAGGAGTAAGAGAGGTATATGTACACATGTTGTATAAATGATCAAAATACTCGTCATTTTACTTGACATCACTACTTAGAAACCTAATTAGGTCAGTGCATGTTTATCAGCCATAATTTTTAATGATTGTTGCGTGGGGTAGATTTGAGAAACGCTCATGTTTTGAATTAAATTTATTGATTTAAAGTTAGCAGTGGTCATGTGTGTTACTGGGACCTGAAAGGGACATAGTTACACAATTACCTGCCAGCATGTGAACATAGTAACACAGTTACCTGCCAGCATGTGGACATAGTAACAGTTACCTGCCAGCATGTGGACATAGTAACACAGTTACCTGCCAGCATGTGGACATAGTAACACAGTTACCTGCCAGCATGTGGACATAGTTACACTGTGTGTTACTGGACCTGAAAGGGAGCATAGTAAGTTACCTGCCAGCATGTGGTAGGAGGTAACCAAAGAGGTTTACGGTGGTTAAAAAATGTTAAATCCCATAGAGGGCCAAAGTGACCCAGAAGTCATGCTGTAAGGTGTAGTTATAACAGACAACCTGCAAACTATGACACTACATTTCTGCTGTCTTGACTACAATGTTCTGCATGAGTTTGAGAGTTTCACAAGAGATATGCACAAGAAGAACTATTGGTGGAATTATTCTAGAATAAATTAAAGTTGTAAGAACATTATTATTTGACACGACTTGCCTGTCACAAATTTACACACAAAAAACTTCTGCATCTGCTCTACAGATCTGTCCCATTTTAGCAGCTTAGTTCAGCTGAGCTACTGTTGCAATAATGCTTTATTTATCTGTCCAATTTGAGCTACTTAAAAAATCACGGAACTTACCAGATAAACAAATATCTTAGTAAACAACCAAATACTGGAAAAAGTTACCAACTTATATTACTTTGGCAGCAGAATATTTGTTCAGAGACTCAATGAAAGAAATAAATACAAGCATAGAAGTTGCAGCTACACCCATTGACTAAACTAAATATCAGTAAATCCAAAGATCTAGGAAGAAACATCAAGCTAAAGCTATTCAACTTTTGTATTGTCCCAGTATTAACATATGGAAGTGAAAGCTGGAAATAATCTCAAGCAAAAGACCAAAAATTAAACAGCTTTGAAAACAAATGTCTCAGGAAATTGATGAACATAAAATGGAACAATTTTGTCAGAAATAGTGATTTAAGAAATAAAACACACCAAGAATATGTTTCAAACGTCATAAGAAATCACAGATGGAAATACCTGGGTCATGTTTTAAGACTAAATGAAAACAGAATAAAGCAACAAGTCCTTATCTGGACACCTGAGGGTAAAAGAAAGTGAAAAAGGCCTAAAAAAACACCATACTTAAAGAAAGGGAAATAACAGGCTCAAGACCATACAAGAACTAAACTGCAGGCAGCGGACCGCAACACATGGGAGAATCAAAACCTCTGCCCTTTG
Source organism: Meghimatium bilineatum (assembly GCA_034231615.1). Taxonomy (NCBI): domain Eukaryota; kingdom Metazoa; phylum Mollusca; class Gastropoda; order Stylommatophora; family Philomycidae; genus Meghimatium; species Meghimatium bilineatum. Next base: position 115,381,221 of record CM067299.1, on the reverse strand, counting down.
TGCTGCCTGCAGCATGAAAGGAACAAACAAATTTGAGCAGCTTTTCTCAGCAGTGTTACTGTTGTAATATTGCTTTATTTATTTATTCCAGCTGTCTGAAATGGAAATTAGATCCATACATATTCATGTTGAAATGTTTAAGGGGGATATCATATTTCAGGACTGTCGTACATTGAGATCAGTTCAATGTTTGGACATAAAAGTTTTGCTGTATGTGTAGTATTAATGTGGTAGGTCCTTCTGATTAGATGGAAGAGAATTGATTTCTTCTTCTTCAGCGTTCATTCTCAAACTCCCGCTGGATCTCCTTTGTAGCAGGACCATGGTCCTACTAGATTTCCAGCAGGATGTATTCCAGAGAATGGAAACACATTGTGTCGCTGTTTTATTTGCTCCAGTGACCCAACACATCCATCTTCGGTGGGTTTCATTGATATACTTTTTTGTGTATTAATTATTGTGGTATATATCACTGCTAAGACTAAGAATTTGAAATCAGACTTGGAACAAATAAAGGAAAGACAGGGGAAATCAGACTTGGAACAAATAAAGGAAAGACAGGGGAAATCAGACTTGGAACAAATAAAGGAAAGACAGGGGAAATCAGACTTGGAACAAATAAAGGAAAGACAGGGGAACTAAGACTTGGAACAAATAAAGGAAAGACAGGGGAAATCAGACTTGGAACAAACAAAGGAAAGACAGGGGAAATCAGACTTGGAACAAATAAAGGAAAGACAGGGACAATCAGATTTGGAACAAACAAAGGAAAGACAGGGGAAATCAGATTTGGAACAAACAAAGAAAGACAGGGCTGAATTAATTAGAGCATTCATGGATAAACTACCTAATGATGAAGATGCTGAAAAAGACAACGTATATGATAGAGAATGATAGAAATGGGAGTGACTAGAGGAAAAAGTGCATTCTCACTTGAAAAAGCAGATGAATCCACAACTAACAACTGAATGGAACACTGAGCGTATATACTTTTAGATGACTATTGGAAATGCAAGCAGAGCATTTATGTGAGTGCCCCTTGTGCAGTGATGCTGGTTGCTAATCAAGAATCAAGGGAAGGTTAAGATTGGGTGCATGCAAAATCAGCATTACCAAGGAGACGAGCAAACATATTGTTTATCTTCTGTCAGGGGTGGCAGACATAGGGCAGTAAATGGACACTGATGTGAATTTTCAGCTTTTCAAATACAGGTGCAAATGATCAGTGTCTGATGTGATAGTAAGATTCTAACATTTAGCCTGTCCTACGCAAACTTGTCCATAGCATCATCTTCGTGAGGTACTTGTTTCCACAAAGTTTTCTATGGGGAGTTCAAGTGTTAGGTGGTATAACTAGGTCTCCCTTTTTTCTTCTCTTTTCATCCACAATTTTTTTCCTTATCTAATCCTGAACGCATGCGGTTGTGTCTGTGGGTCTCGTCAATGAGCAAATGGACTGCTGGATCAGCAACCAACCAACCATCTAATCCTGACTATCACACCAAGGATCTTACAGCTAAAGATGGATGTGCAGGGCTATTAGTGCAAATAAAATAACAGCACAATGCATTTCTGTTATCTGGGCTACATCTTGCTCGACATCTTGTAGGATCATTGTCCTGCTACAAGAAAGATACAACAGGAGTTTGAGAATGAACACTGAAGAAGACACCAAGGATCCTGAAATTGTCATGGGAACAGCAGTGTGTTGCCAAGCACATTGCATTTCAACTATTGTTGAATTTTGAATCCCACATCTATCCAGTAGCATGACAGATCAAATGCGAATGTCAGACTTAATTTAGCATGAACCGTTAGTTAAGTTGAGATGATGAGGCAAGCATACCATCTTATCTGCTACAAAGTAAAAAAGGAAAGTTTCCCTTTTCCATGCCATTGAGACATATGTGAAAATATGGTATTAGACCTATATTTTTTTATTAGCCAATAGTAAACATAGGGATGATGTGGTCAGTATCACACTCGCTGTCTTTATTTTCCCAGAAGATCTGGTACTCACAAGTGTCACTATTTTTTCCTAAACCAGAAATAACCATGTTATGAAAACTTAAACTTTCTTAAACTTAACTCTCATCAATGAACTTGAGTTTTTAAAAAAATGGAAACAGAAAAGACAACTAGAAACTTTAAGACAGAAAGTGTAAGCACATTTAAAAAAAATACAAAAACCAAAGATAATTCAGAATGGAACTCATAAATAATAAAAGTGATTGGAACACTGAACTGAAGAGGAAATCAAAATTCAAGTAGACAGTTATATGTGTACACCCCTCAGCCATTTGACAACTGGGGTCTGGAGTTCTAGTTCACGGTGCAAAGAGTATGACCAGTCTTTTTTGCAGATTTATTGTAGGAGGCAACTAAGGAAGATTATGGGATATGCTGACAACTTGTCACCTGTGAAAATATCATTCTCATCACATCTTGTCTAAATTTCTTACTTTTGTCGTTTATCACATAATCCCCCATGGATGATGAAGAGGTACAGGTCAGCAGACATTGCACGTTTGTCCTTTTGTGGTAGACTCTTAGGTGACGGGGAATGTTTGTGGTAGACTCTTAGGTGACGGGGAATGTTTGTGGTAGACTCTTAGGTGACGGGGAATGTTTGTGGTAGACTCTTAGGTGACGGGGAATGTTTGTGGTAGACTCTTAGGTGACGGGGAATGTTTGTGGTAGACTCTTAGGTGACGGGGAATGTTTGTGGTAGACTCTTAGGTGACGGGGAATGTTTGTGGTAGACTCTTAGGTGACGGGGAATGTTTGTGGTAGACTCTTAGGTGACGGGGAATGTTTGTGGTAGACTCTTAGGTGACGGGGAATGTTTGTGGTAGACTCTTAGGTGACGGGGAATGTTTGTGGTAGACTCTTAGGTGACGGGGAATGTTTGTGGTAGACTCTTAGGTGGCGGGGAATGTTTGTGGTAGACTCTTAGGTGGCGGGGAATGTTTGTGGTAGACTCTTAGGTGACGGGGAATGTTTGTGGTAGACTCTTAGGTGACGGGGAATGTTTGTGGTAGACTCTTAGGTGACGGGGAATGTTTGTGGTAGACTCTTAGGTGACGGGGAATGTTTGTGGTAGACTCTTAGGTGACGGGGAATGTTTGTGGTAGACTCTTAGGTGACGGGGAATGTTTGTGGTAGACTCTTAGGTGACGGGGAATGTTTGTGGTAGACTCTTAGGTGACGGGGAATGCTAGATATGCCATCACTGTCGATGGGTCCACAAATCTGTCAGAAGAATTGGTTGCTTGGCCCAGAATGTGCTGTGTTTGTGGCAGGACGTGGTAATCCTGGCACACTTTATTGCCTCTCCTTAGAGATTAAACATACATCCATAAACTCCCCTTACACATCCATGTCTTTGAGACAACCTTATATAAGTCTGCATGTTGCCTCAGTTGAGAAAAACCTGTTCTTTCATCAGAATGGCTATGGGCTGTCAAAAGCTACCTACTCACAGCTTTCATTATCATCATGTTTAGACTTCATGTGTGATAGAAGATGACTACATCAAGAATAATGAACACAGTCCAGCTGTGAAACTAGCAGCAGAACATATGACATGCTTCCTGGTGGAAACCACACGAACATTCGAGTTGGTTATCAGAAAGCGAACGCATAAGAAGTAGTCAAGAACAATGCCACGTTAGCAACACTTATGAAAAACTTACCATAATAATTTTAACCCGTTGTGTGACAGGGTTTGGTTTCTTCTCTTCTTCTTCCTTCTGTAACACTTTAGCCAACTGCTGAAGTTGCTGTAATGGTTTTCCATGGTTGCGATCACGAGACACCTGTAATTAAGATGATAAAAAAAATACACAGGTGAAACATTTAATATAAAAGAATTAGTGCAAAAATAACTGTATATGTGATGAACAGATATGAAGGTTAAAAATTAGATGGTTTCAATATCAAGATATGGAAACTAACTGATTCAATTTCATCTGCATGATTATCTCATTTTGTTTCTTATTGCTATAGTGTTTCATATAGGAAAGACATGCTCAAACTTCAGAACAGATGCTGAGGTACTCCTTCAAACATTGAGAGCTCTCACCAGCATATAAATTCTGGAGTCCAGGCTGATCAGAGATGGCTATTATTGTCTACACTGATAGGTCCGATGTTCAGCATATGTGAAGTGCCTGGGCATTCACAGCTGAATGCAGAGGGTGGTGTATTAGAGAAGAAAGTGGTGCCTTCTATACAACTACTAGCAGTATGACGATGGAGACGAAGGCAATGACATGTTTGGAATCTCAGAGCGCTAAAGGTATTTACAAAAAAAACTTCTTCTAGCATTCTCAACCTCCTGCAGATTAGAAAAATACAGTATAGAAAACGAATTTGTTTGTGTCATGGTTTACAGCTTTGCTGCGATATCTGTGCCTTCTGCCTGACACATCTGACTTCAGCATGAATTCTGGGTTACTATGACCCACTTTGATGGGACAGCAACTCCACCACCAAAAATTTCCATAGTCACCTCTAATGACATATCTGGCAGGTCAGTATTCCTACATATTGCCAGGAGCACAGCACACACTTCTGGGTCATCTATCTCATTATTCCTCAGTCAGATTCATTGAGCCAACCACAGTGATGTGATGGAACCAGCATTCCCCATTGCCTGGGAGTCTGCCACAAAATGACAAAATTACAATGTCCACTAGCATGAATATCTTTGTCATCCTTGGAGATGTTTTGATAGAATTGATGTAAATTCAAGCAGAAAGCATGAGGATAAATAAAAATAAGGCTGACGGGAATTGAACCAGGTCAGTTCTAGCAGCACTAAATCACCGTAAATCACTCAAGTATGGAAAACCTGTTTACTTGAGTTGCAATTTCCATCAGCCGTAAGAATTATTTTCATTTATACTCATAATTCCTACTTGAATTGACTTGTATAAGCTATCATTTGAAAAATCATTGTCTTGTTTCTATATTATTTATGTTTATAAGTGGGCCTATAGTCTTAAAGAATATGGACTGGATATAAACATCTAAAAACCATGATAATTAGCAAAGTCACAAAACAACTGGTGCTAAACATAAACATACATGGAGAGAAATTACAACTACTAGAAGTCCAGGCCCAGTTGCCACACAGGTGGAACCCAAGTGATGATAGAACTGAGCAGAAAATGAATATAGACCACCACGACGGACTGGATAAGAATGATAGAAAAATAAGAAAGTATCTGGAATATAAGATGTGAAGCAACATCATGAACATCATGTTGCTATAAGAAACCAAATTTTGTGAATATTATATTAAATATGTACATATATTTATATATAATTATAGACGCAATAATGTTCATTTGTTTCTGGGTCTGAAGGGGAAGCACAGAAAAGCAACAGTGTCCTGGCATGATGTCATAAGAAGTGGCCAAGAAGGTTTTGGGGTGAAATTGGCTGTTTCATTCATAGATCAAAGTGACCCAGAAGCTAACCTGAAAGGCGCAGGTAAGCTGTAAACCATGACAGTTCATTCTTCTCTGCAAACTACATCCTGCTAACAAGCAGGAGTTTGAGAACAAATGCAGAAGAAGCAATCAAAACAGTTAAACAAAGCATGATACATACACATATACAATATGTATGGATAAGAGATGGCATATTTAGAAAACAACAAGGCATGCATATTTAAAACACAACAAACCGAGTTGACAAAGATAACAAAATATACAATCTTATCAAACAAAATAGATACAGACTGTAGTAAAGTGTACAAATAATACACTAGATAAAGCTACAACTCAATTATAAGCAAATTAAAAATAACCATTACAATATGGATCACATGATGAAATTTCATTATCAACAAAGACAACATCCCACACATTCAGAAAGCATTAGTGAACACAATGACATAGAAGATATATATTTCACCCAGTGCAATATGATACCATATGTAGGGTGATTAAAATAAATAGTTGCTACTGTGGGCGGCGATGAATTAATGGGTTACATATAATGTGATTTAGGGGTACAGAGCTTTTAGGTGAAATTTAGTCTGTGGAGACCTTAGACATTACTATATTATAACATGTGAACTTCCTTAACTATTCATTTTTTCACTCCAAACATAGGTCCTCAACAAACATCTGTCACATCTACAATCATTTGTAATTATGTGTTCAAGATACTGGTAATGTCAACTTAGGCGCCCTAAAATGTTTGTTTTTATGTTACTAAAAGATTGTACTTCATCTTCTGGACTCAATCTCAAAATTCCTTCAGGCTATTAAGATGTTGTCTGCAGACTAATGATTACACCATAGTTTACACCTTGGCTGTGACATCTTGCCCTTTTGGCACAACATATCTGATTTCAGCATCACATTTTTGGTCACACTGACTTTCTACAAGATGTGATAGCTAACCCCTTGCCCAATCCACATAGTGACTTACAACATACAGGTAGGTCACAATGTTACCATTCTTTGCTCCAGTATTGACCCCAAGGACATTAGTGATGAAGAAATTCTTACATAGTCATTCATAAGGCAGAGACCAGAATGGGGATTTTTTAAATTTAAAAAATGGAATGATTTTATTCACTATGTGAATAAAAGGAGTTAATTTGAGGCCAAGAACCCATTTACATTATATATATATGTATGTATGTATGTATGTATGTATGTATGTATGTATGTATGTATGTATGTATGTATGTATGTATGTATGTGGGAGCTGCGTTAGCGCATTGGCTTCGCATATGAGTGGTCCTGGGTTCATTCCCCAGTTGAGGCGGAAATGTTTTCAGATCGCAACGGCTCCCAGGTCGACCCAGCCTTAAATGGGTACCGGATTAATCCGGGAAGTAAAGACTGCGAGGGAGAGGAGATGGCTACCGCCCTCATTTGCAGAGCCTGTGAAATGTGAGATCGCTAACATCTCACACCCCTACGGCATTAATAAATGCTATGGGTTACTTTACTTTTTTACTTTACTTATGTATGTATGTATGTATGTATGTATGTATGTATGTAATATATATATATATATATATATATATATATATATATATATATATATATATATATATATATATATATATATATATATATATATATATATATATATATATTCCACAGGGAACTGTAAGAAAATAGATAAGTGTGAATGAGGAAAACAACGTATGGAAATTAATAGAACAAACTTATGGTCACATTTACACTGGGTCTGACAAGAAAAACATCAGAGAGAAAGTAACCTCAAAAGAGATTGCACTGTAAGAACAATGCAGAGAACAGTAACCTATTAGTACATGATTGACTAAGTCAAGTGTCAGTAGGACATTTCATACACTTACAGTTAATTGTGAACTGGAAAGAAAGTAGTGTGCCACTGGAGTCAAAATATGATAACAGGTAATAAATATATAGGACACATACTCAGTTTAATCTGCAGTCACAAAAAAGTGCGCCCTAGTGACACCATTATCTGATAAATAGTTCTACAATCTGACCTTGCATGGCACAGAAAATAGACATCAAATGAAAGCAGTAACTTGCTATTGGCTATAAGCAGAAATCACTGCACTTTAAGTGGGCCAATACATGATCAGTCTCTTATAGTAGACGTTGAATAGTATGCTTGCTGTTGGTTCCTATGAATCACTGATTAAACACTTTTTAATCTACCCACAGAAACCCTTACTGAACATCATCATCATTAAGTGTCGTCTCCGCAACGAAGGTTGGCGTATCTCCAACATCTCCTGTCTTTTGTCTTGGTGGTGCACTCTGCTAGACTGTAACCTGTCCATCGTGTAATGTTACTCTCCCTACCTCTTGCTCGCTTCCCTTTGACTTTACCCTCAAGTAAGGTCTTCAATATAGTGTCATGTCTTTTAATGTGTCCAAAGTATTTTATTTGCCTGATCTTTATTTCTCTTAGTAGTTCTTTCTTCATATTAAGTGTCTTTAGCACCTCTTTATTTGTTTTCTTCTCTTTCCATGGTGTTCTCCCTATTCTTCTATATACCCACATCTCAAAGGCATCAATTTTGTCTTCTAATTGTTTATTTAGTGTCCATGTTTCTGAGCTATACATTACTATGGAATAGATGTAGCATTTTATAATTCTCATTTTTAACTTGTTTGTAATTTGTTTAGATATTAAAAATTTCCTCATTTCATTGAAGGTACTTTTAGCCATTCCTATTCTCCTTTTAACTTCTGTTTCACATCTGCCATCATTTGTGACTATGTGTCCAAGATATTGATACTGTTTTACTTGTTGTAGTACTGAACATAATAAAGATTTAATCCACAGAACTGAATGTGTTATACTGTGATTTACAACTTGACTTTCAAATCTGCAAGTCTCCTCCATGTCAGGTCACATAACCATTCTTTGCTCCCATATCAGACCTAAGTTGAAAATCAACGGATTTGATATGCAAGAAATAAATATATGGTACAATGGCCTGCTGTATACACTGTTCAATGTGTACTGCTCACCCAACTCCAAGAATAGACACAGAAGCCAATAGAACTATCATTGCAAGAGATTTCAATGCACACATAACCTGCCATAGGATACAAGGACAGAAACACCATGGGAAACAACATAGAGAAACTATGCAACAGCAGTAGCCTAATAATATTACAAGATTCCTCATCAACACCCACACTCCTCCACAGAGCAAGTGGATCAACATTCAGACCTGACCTTACTATCATATCTGCAGACCTCCAAAATGACTGTACTCTGAGAGCCCTTGGTGACATAGGAAGTGACCACCACTCAATAATCCTCCAAATCTCACAAACAAGAAACCAACCAACATGAAAAATACCTCGCTGGAACTACAAATGAGCAGATTGGGAACAATTCAAAACTTACACAGATTAAAACCTAGTGAAGATTGACAAAAACACAGATATAAACATCTTATACAAAAACATTATTGCATCTATCCTTAATGCAGGCTACAGAACAATCGCCCGAGGATGCAGAAAGAAATATATGCCCATTCTGGACAAAGAAACGTGAACAATTTGTCAAAAAGAGAAGAGAAGCAAGAAAGAAAGCAGAGAAGCTTCCTACACATGGAAACATAGCAGAATATAACAAACTAATTACGCTGATTCAACTTGAAACAAAAGATGCAAAACAACCAAAATGGTCGGACACTTGTGCTAACCTGAGCCTTCTCACTGATGGCACGAGGTCCTGGAAGCTATTAAATAACATTATCAGGGAAAAATAAACATACAAACCCAAAACCACTGTGGACAGAAAACAGGTAATTGTGGAAGACAGATAAAGCAAATAGTTTTAACAAATACTTTTCAAGCATAAACAAAACCTTCCATAGGCAAGTGGCAAGATTCTAAAATCTAAAGAAAGATCAAAACAAGCAAACACTGAATTCTTTGATGAAAACTTCACCATTCAAGAACCCCAGACTGCAGTAAAGAAACTACAACCAAGAAAAGCACCAGGTCCTGATAAAATATTCAATGATAGACCATCTAGAAACCAAAAGAAAAACAGAGCTCCTAAACTTCATAAATACAACTTGGCAAAGTGGAACCCTACCAACAGCCTGGAAGACTGCTATTATCAAGCCAACACTAAAGAAGGATAAGCCGGAAGATGACAAAAAGTTTCTGCCAATCTCTTTGACTTCTAGCATTAGTAAACTTGCTGAACGAATGTTGGACAACAGATTATACTGGTGGCTGGAAGTGTCAGTGTCCCTCAACAACTCTCAAGCAGGCTTCTGAAGAGGATCAAGGAACTAAGACATCCTCTTTTACCCTTTACGGGTGTCGAGGGAAATACAATGTTCTTGTTCTAACTTTTCTGGCAGCTTAAGATAATGTTATTTGGTGTTCGTGTAATGTCTCTTTGATGTTGTCGATCCAGCGTACTTTAGGTCTACCCCTGGCTCTTATTTCTACATCTCCTCTCTTCATATATGCTTTATCTTCTTCTTCAGCGTTCATTCTCAAACTCCTGCTGGATCTCTCCTGTAGCAGTACTACTAGATCTCCAGCAGGATGCAGTCCAGAGAATGGAAATGCATTGTGTCGCCGTTTTATTTGCGCCAATGGCCCGACACATCCGTCTTCAGCGGAATATATGCTTTATAAACTAATGAATCATACGGCATTCTTTCCAGATGATCAAACCATTGTATCTGTTGGTTTTGTATGTATTGTACAATTGATATGACACCCACTCTTTCTCTTATGACATCGTTTCTAATTCTGTGTCTTCTGGTCACTCCTGTGACTTTTCTCATACATTTTATCTCTGTTGTAACCAGTTGTCTCTTATGTTTTGTTGTTAAGGACCATGTTTGACATTGGTAGCATACGGTTCTTCATCCAGAATGTGAAAAAAAATTTTCAGCAAGGAAAGAGCACAGTTATTTCCCAACAGAATAAAAATACAAATGATTGTAAAAATTGAAGAAGAAAACCCATTTATGTGGGACCATGAGTTGGGCACAAAGAACATGAAACATTTATAACTGTAAGATGAATGTTGGAGAGATTTTCACTGGAAGAAAAGTCTCACTAGTCATATATGTCATCTACTAGAAATATACTGTTACATGATAGTAGGTCATGGGCAATACCCAGAGATCTTTGTACAGAAGCCATTCTCAAGTGTCAGGCCTCTGATATCAACAACAAGAACACCTTGTCTTGTCTGGACCATATCCTGCTATCAGGAGTGTGAGAAAATATTGCAGAATAAATAAGATACAAACAGATGACTATAACAAATCATTGATCTTACCTCAAGTGCAAGAGACAAGCAAGCTGGGTAGAAGGTCATAAATGCAAGGTAGTTAGCTACAACAGACAAGCAGCCGAAACAGCACATAGTCTCCAGCTGTCTCACACCTGCAAGCAGTATCATATAACAGATTAGTTTAATGAGTTTTCTCATGGGCAAAGGTGGTGTTACAAAATTAGTGATAACCAATGCTAAAATATGCAGATCAAATCTAGGGAAGAATCAACATGCAGAATGTTGAATAAATATGTTTATTTAAATTCTCAGGAATTACTAGCAATACAGCTCTTGAATCCTTTTTTGCAATGGGGAGGTCTCTACAGTGAATTATTTCATAAGATCTTCTTCAGCATTCATTCTCAAACTTATTAGGTCTTTCTTGTAGCAGGACATTAGTCCTACTATATTTCCAGCAGGATATAGTACAGAGAATGGAAATGCGTTGGGGGATTAAATCGTGGCATAATTTAATCTCCGCTAAAATTTGCCATTTTGTTTTTCTGGTGAGACCTTGGTATACCTTTCAGCACTCGGTCGCTCTCACAGTAAGCTGTGTTGAAATTGGTACCTTGTGAAGGTGTTGCTATGGGTGCATTTGTGCATTATGCCGTTAACCTTTAGGGCTCTGAATTAAAAATTAAGAAACATCCTCTGGGGCCTGAATTCTTTTTTAGAAAATGTGCGTTATTGATGGTGGGTGTTTTGAAAACGTGATAACTTTTTTTGTTTTAAAAGATATCAAAATAATTTTTGCATATCTAAATAAAGGAGTGAATAGTGAATATAGTCATGTTTTTGTTGTTTTTGTATGTATGATATGACAGTTGTGAGCAAGTTGTAAAGTTTAAAATTCGGGGAGGTTGGGGGGAATCGCAAAACGCCATTTTCAAATCGCACATATAACTTCTTGACGACCCTAATACTTGAGCAATGTGTGGAAACATTGATAAAATCCTCATAAATACCTATAATTATTGTATATATATTGTTTTATATCAAAATTAATATAATATGAACTAAAAAAACGTGAAGAAATCGCATATAATGTCTGTCCGGTCAACACTAGGTCTAGGCCGACACACAGCGTAATTATTGTCTATGCACACACGTGGCACCCCTGATTATTTTTGTGTTTTTGAACGACAACATTCTTATCAAATAACAACATATTAAACACAAAAAACAACAATTAAAACATGTAGTCACGATCACTTAGCCATGCCACGCGGTACTCAATTTGATAGTAAAATATGGCTACAAAATGGCCAACGTCGCTCTAGAAATTCGTTGACAAAACCAGCCGGCTTTCTCCCTTCTTGTAATCGTAATGAGTAAAGGAATTTGACCTTTAAACTGTGACGTATTCCTAGCTTCGTTTGGCAGGTTTTATACATAACAGGATCATTACTTCGTGAAGTTCCATACTCGGGAATCGGGCGATGTCGCATTTATCGGGATTGTGCCCACAGGCACAATGTAGCCTGTGCTTTTAGGCGCAACATTGTGACTATAGAGTCGTAAAGGTTAATGCAAGAAGTTTACTATCAGTCAGACAGTAGCTTCCACAGCATTCAGTGCACCTGGACTGTGAGAGGCTGTTGAGCAGCGCTTCTTAAAGTCCTTGACTGTAAGCTGGCCATCCAGCCCAGACCCTACATGTTCCGTCCACCCCTTATATATCTAGAAAATATGAAAAGGCTTACCAGAAAGTGTGCCGACTCCAATAGCTAAGGTCTCCACTAATGCATCCAAGGTCATGGCAGGACCAATGATTGCCATGCCTCTACCAATGTTTTTCTGAAGCTCATCTTGATTAAAGGCTGTTAAGGAGAAACGAGCCAGGGCACTGGCTTTGGAAAGGTCAACGAGGAGCAGAAAAAATGGAAGAGCTTCACTGAGAACAAAATAACCAAAACAAATAAGATATGAGAACACAATAGAAGGAGATTATTTCTATATCATTAAACTATCTTTTCATATGTTAGGTTAGACATGTTGATTATCATCTTCACACATCGGACATGTCCATAGGTGCTCAGATCTCCGCTTCAGTAACTCTCTCAGGGCATGATGGTTCCAGTTCCATGTTGATTCAGTGCTCTTTTTGAAATCTTTGTTAGGTGTTCTCAACACGCCATGCTTATTCTCATTCCCAAATCTTTGTTAGGTGTTCTCAACTCGCCATGCTTATCTTCACTCCAAAATCTTTGTTAAGTGTTCTCAACTCTCCATGCTTATTTTCACTCCCAAATCTTTGTTAGGTGTTCTCAACTCTCCATGCTTATTTTCACTCCCAAATCGTGCATTCATATTCCATCATGCTCATTTATCTCAAAATCCTGTGATTGTGCAGACTCACGAAGAGCACCGAGTACTATCTTTGATAATGTATTGTTGAGGTGCTACAAAGGGTTGCTGAGAATATTTTGGACACAAGGAAAACAAAATGTTAATGTGCACATAATAAATGCTAAAAACAATTTTCTCATAAGTACTACACATCTGTCAATACTACATGTTTCCTGTTAGGGAATTGTAGGCAGGCTGCATGTGGCTTGTGTGATAAAATACTGAATGCCCTTGTTATAACCACGCCATATACAGGGTGGGTTTTTTAATTTACACTCCAAGAGAAAAAACAACTGTCCTTACTGAGAATCAAACCCTGGACCTCATAGTTGTGAGACCAACACTAACCTCTTGGCCATGTGCCACACTACATTTTAGGGCTTTTATAAAAGACAAAATGGTCAATATTTCTACAATTACTGGTAGAAATAACAGGAGATCCCTAGATAATTATACTCATAAGATCAGAGTTTATAACCAATCGAAAGTAAAGTGCAGCTCATGTGAAACAGAATACTTTCAGATCAGCTGATATAGCAACAATGATGGGATTTAGTGGTCAGCCACTCGAGAAGCACCAAGCTCAGCAAACAAGGATGGTTATGGTCCAAGGCAGCAGAACATTCTGTACAAGTAGAAGGAGTAGAAACTGAAAGATGTGCACCTAAAATTGCTACACTGAAGTCAAGATTTGATAGGGACAGAATACATATATATTGCAGACAAGTGGTAAAACATGACATAGAGCAATCAGTTTTCCTGACCACACCCTGCTATCTAGGAGGAGTTTTGTAGAACAAATATAGGAGATGCATTAGATAAACAACACAATTCCTCATTTGTTTCAAATCTTTTTGGACTTTGTATATAAACATAAGTATGAAGCATGGCCACGTGGTTAGAGTTGGTCGCACATCTGTGAGGTCCAGGGTTAGACTCCCGGTAAGAACAGGTTTATTTTCCTGTTGGAGGGTAAATTAAAAAACTCATCTTGTACATGATATGGCAACAGCAAGGGCATGCAGCCTTTGTTACACAAGCCACTTGCAAACTCCTTAACAGGAAACATGCAGTATTGACAGTCAGTATATAAACAATATTGATATACTTCTCCTGCAATCAATTGTTAAACATTCAGTCCAATCTGTATTGGTCATATATAAAGTGGTTTGTTTTTGGTTCATCTTGGGGTTCTCACAACTTGTTTTGCAGAGTTTATAATATTTATATAAACTTTTGCTTTGCCTGGACTTCACAAAGATATAATAAGAGAACAATTAATTCTTCGTCTGCATTAACTTTTAAACTCCTGCTGTTTAGCAGAATTTAGTCTGGAGAATGGAACATGTTATGTCATGGCTTACAGATTGGCTGAGATATCTGCACTTTTCCGCCAGACATATCAAACTTCAGCTTGGATTATGAGTCACTTGGAACTAGGGATAGGACAATCAATCATACCCTCATATCTCCTTAGTCGAATCTTACAATATGTATGGCATGTCATTGATGCTATTCTTTGCTCCCATTTTGGGTTCTGGTAACAAATTGGGGAGGGAAATCAATGAAAATTAGATTACACAGATTCAACCCAACATGAGGTAGAACCATACACATGACAGACTCATGGGGAAAAAACTGAACAGAGACACATAATGAGAGAACATAAGCAACAGAACTAGAGATCCGGGACCCAGACTCCTTAATACATACTTCAGGACTCCCAACATACAAAGAGCAGAGACAGCAAACTTGGCTAAAGGATACATATTTGAGACAAAAACTATGGGGCAGCCGCTCTGACCTGGAGAAGACAGCTGACTTTGCCCTGAAGACAGGTTTGACAATATAATGACCGTAGATGTTGAACTCAGGTGAAGAACTAAATCAATAAAACTCTTAATCTAACAAACACAGCTAATATTTGTTTGATATTTCCAGGATTTAGTTGTGATATTGACCATTTCAATCATTTTATATTAATTCACACATTTCAATATGCTTGACTGACAATGTTACTGTGTACTTACTTGAGTCCATTCAAATCAAATCCCATCATGTTTGCTATTGCAATGCTAAAAATGAAGCTGGAAAATATAGTGAACACACCAGCAAGTCCTGTAAAAGAAATACATAGTGAAAATATATTGAACACACCAGCGAGTCCTATAATAGAAGCTCATCTTAAGACAATAAATCCCATAAGTGTGTTGTATCTTTTCATTATGGGTTTTAATATTGATCTATTAAAATCCTCCAATAGTGATTTATTAACACCCTCCAATATTGATATAATTTAATATTGATCTATTAACACCATCCAATATTGATCTAATTTAATACTGATCTATTAACACTCTCCAACATTGATATAATTTAATATTGATATATTAACACTCTCCAATATTGATATAATTTAATATTGATCTATTAACACTCTCCAATATTGATATAATTTAATATTGATCTATTAATACTCTCCAATATTGATATAATTTAATATTGATCTATTAACACCCTCCAATATTGATATAATTTAATATTGATCTATTAACACCATCCAATATTGACCTATTAACAACCTCCAATATTGACCTATTAACACCCTCCAATATTGATATAATTTAATATTGATCTATTAACACCATCCAATATTGATCTATTAAAACCCTCCAATATTGATCTATTAACACCCTCCAATTATTGATCTATTAACACCCTCCAATATTAATCTACTTTAATATTGATCTATTAACACCCTCCAATATTGACCTATTAACACCCTCCAATATTGACCTATTAACAACCTCCAATATTGATCTATTAACACCCTCCAATTATTGATCTATTAACACCCTCCAATATTAATCTATTAACACCCTCCAATATTGATCTATTAACACCCTCAAATATTGATTTAAAGCTAATTGAAGCTAAACTATGATTGTTAATATAGCATGGATATTGAAGCTAAACTATGATTGTTAATATAGCATGGATATTGAAGCTAAACTATGAATGTTAATATAGCATGGATATTGAAGCTAAACTATGATTGTTAATATACCATGGATATTGAAGCTAAACTATGATTGTTAATATAGCATGGATATTGAATCTAAAGTATGATTGTTAATATAGCATGGATATTGAATCTAAAGTATGATTGTTAATATAGCATGGATATTGAATCTAAAGTATGATTGTTAATATAGCATGGATATTGAAGCTAAAGTATGATTGTTAATATAGCATGGATATTGAATCTAAAGTATGATTGTTAATATAGCATGGATATTGAATCTAAAGTATGATTGTTAATATAGCATGGATATTGAAGCTAAAGTATGATTGTTAATATAGCATGGATATTGAATCTAAAGTATGATTGTTAATATAGCATGGATATTGAAGCTAAAGTATGATTGTTAATATAGCATGGATATTGAAGCTAAAGTATGATTGTTAATATAGCATGGATATTGAAGCTAAACTATTATTGTTAATATAGCATGGATATTGAAGCTAAACTATTATTGTTAATATAGCATGGATATTGAATCTAAAGTATGATTGTTAATATAGCATGGATATTGAATCTAAAGTATGATTGTTAATATAGCATGGATATTGAATCTAAAGTATGATTGTTAATATAGCATGGATATTGAAGCTAAAGTATGATTGTTAATATAGCATGGATATTGAATCTAAAGTATGATTGTTAATATAGCATGGATATTGAATCTAAAGTATGATTGTTAATATAGCATGGATATTGAAGCTAAAGTATGATTGTTAATATAGCATGGATATTGAATCTAAAGTATGATTGTTAATATAGCATGGATATTGAAGCTAAAGTATGATTGTTAATATAGCATGGATATTGAAGCTAAAGTATGATTGTTAATATAGCATGGATATTGAAGCTAAACTATTATTGTTAATATAGCATGGATATTGAAGCTAAACTATTATTGTTAATATAGCATGGATATTGAAGCTATGAGAACTAACAAAAATAGTGTGGATATCTCTGCCTAGCACAGTTGAGAACAGCAATAACGCAGGACTCTAATACTTTCGCAACCTAGCACAGCTGAAAACTTCAATAACACAAAACTTTAATATTATCTCAACCTAGCACAGCTAAGAACAGCTATAGCACAGAACTATAATAATGTATGAACAAACCAGGATTACATAAATGACAACTCAAATTATCTTCCAGACTATCATACCCACAGCTAGAATGTTACAAGTCCTGTAAAAGTTGGATTCACTAAAAAATATTACCAATTCTCAATTTTTAAATACACATTTATTAATAAATTGTAATATGCAACATTAATGAAAATAATACTTACCTAGCAAGTATTTTGACCCTAACTTTCGCAAATTTCGAAATTGCAAATAAATATACATCACAGCAAGACACTGAGTAAGGGAGAGTATTATCATGTCTGAGCTCTTCATCTCCTGAAAATAAAGACATAGTTTTCTGACCTTAGTTTCAGTTAATGAATCAATATTATTGTGCTCATTATTACAAACAATTTTACTTTTAAAAAAAAATAGTAAACCACACCAGGTTAGTTAGGACATAATGTTATTATTAGTTTCAGTAATGTTATACTTATCACTTTATATTTAACAAATTTATACATTATCTATTGTGGATCAATGTGGAAGTTGTGGTGACTGGATTACCAACGTCTGCAGCTGAGAGGAACATACTTCACCATAAAAGTTAAAAAAATATTTAAACAAGCTAGTTTTTAAAAAAATAACTAGTATAAGAAAAATAAAGAAATTGGTAGTATGAAATACTATAGAGGATGCAGCCATAAGCAAAGCATTTTTTGACTGTAGTGATTTTTGAAAGTATTTATGTTCACTAGTTTGCCATTGCTTTCATAATGATCCAAACGGACAATTGCCTGAGGCGGGAATTGAGCTCGGTACCTTGGTCATCACAGACGTGTTCTGTACCATGCAGCCACAGAGCCAAAAAACTATAGTATAACAAAGTACATTTCTTGTTATCTAAGTTATTCTTCTTCTTCAGCGTTCATGCTCAAATGTCTGCTGGATCTCTCTTGTAGCGGGATGTAGTCCAGAAAATGGCAATGCATTGTGTCACAGTTTTATTTGCGCCAATGGCCCAACACATCCATCTTCTGCGGGGTTATCTAAGTCATATGCTATGCTAAATTTTACAACATAACTCCATATTGTGTCCTAGCACATCTGATTTCAGCAGCTAATCAATGATTTCTTTGAGAATATTCAAGTTGAAGTCTGACATTGTACACTGATGAAATATAAGGAAATTTACTTCTCCACTTGCTTTGAATATGGAGTTTGTTCAATTGTGGCATTACAAGCTGCAATGTCACCTCTTATGATCAGACAGTCAACCCCACTCCCAGGTTACCTCTTATGATGTACACATGACAGTATTGTTATTCTTTACTCCCTTTTTTGACCCAGTAGGCATCTGAATTGAACATAAAACATCCCTCGACCACTTCAATAATTGAATCAATAAATAACAATCTGCAACTTTTACACACAAATATATTATAGTCTTCATAGACAAACTTACATCACAACACAAGATTGCAAAACTTGACAACTCTAAAAATAATATACTCGCTAAAAAGAAAGGCCGTTGGGGTTAACACAGATTATGAGTCACAAATTCTCAAAGTAATACATAATAAATTTGTCAGTTCAATATACAAGAGACACGCTACAGCATACATAGATTGTGAAAATGTTTTTGTTCTCCTCAGTAAGGACGTTTTATATTTACACATGGCAATATTATATTATAAGAGACAGAATCACAAAGGAAAACATCAGAAGACTAACAAACACAATGCCAACCCTGGATTACATCAGAAGACAATAGATTAAGAGGTTTTCACATGCTTCCAGACTACCATCAGATAGTGCCCCTCAAAAAGCATAGCTACACAGACACGATGGATACTAAGCCAGGGATTGACCATGCAAAAGATGGATTACAGAAATAAAAGAGTCAATGAAAACATACACATTGAAGCATACAAAGAGGTAGTTTTCAGAGAATTCTACCCCTGACTCTGCAAGACATAAAGGGGTATAAAGTAAAAAGAAAGAAAATATGAAATGATATGGACAGATATTTTCAGGCTCAATCCATGAAAGAATCTAAACATTCCAACACATAAATAGAAACAACACAGAGAATTCTGGAACAGAAAATAAAATAAAAAATGTCTTTCTTCTGCATTAGTTCGTGATCTCCTGCAGATTAGCAGGATGTAATCCAAATAACAAACTGCAATCTGTCATGGTCTACAGCTTGGCTGCAATACTTGCACCTTTTGGCCTGATATATCTGACTTTAGCATGGCTTCCAAGTCACTTTGACCCTCTATGGGACGAGATAGCCAACTCAATCCCCAAACCTTCTTAGTCTGTTGTACAACATGCATAGCAGGTAACAGTATAGCTGTTCTTTGCTCCCTTTTTTTGGTCCCATCAACGCACATAAAAAGTATGCCCATAGACATCTCTAAAAATGTTTTGTCTATGATTCAGGTGAATATCATAACTACTATAACGAGTTATGACTTTATAGGCAGCTTTAGTACTTCCAGACTTTGAAGAATATGGAAAAGCAACATCAGTATTGCAGTGAATGCCATACTATACAATACAATTTCGAAAAGCTGGTGGACAAAAAAAGCGTTTCAAAGACACGTTCAAGTCATCCTTGAAACATCTTAACATTGACGTAGGCACTTCGGAGATCCTTGCTCAGGATAGAACAGCATTGCGTTACAGCATTAGAACGGGAGCACTAGCGGCGAAAGAATTCAGACAAGAAACTGCAAGACAGAAGTGGACACGTAGAAAAGAAAAAACATCTCAACCTCACACAGATACCTTCTATATTTGTCAATTCTGTAAAATAACATTTTGTGCGTGCATGGGACTTGCTAGTCATTTAAAAACGCACTATTAACTTTATTATTTATTGTTATTATTATTATGGTTGAGTTTTTGGTCATTGTCGATCACGACGGACGAACATCATACAATACATTAATTTTCTTCTTCATGCTGTATGGATGCAATAGTCGGACACTCATGGTAGATCTAGAGAGAAATATCTAGAACTTTAAGGAACAGCGGAAGAAGCAATAGGGCACAGAGACAAACATCAAGGAATGACCAGAACTTGAATTTTACATGTCCGTCTACACAGACAGAAGACAATGGAGATAGCCGATTCAAATTATCGAGCATCCTATGACCCTAATGTATTCTGAAATATATCACTGCCACATCTGGATGCACTCGAGTGCCCCCCTTCAAGGAAGAAACATGCACACATAAACAACCTTTACACAACCATGCTTTTGAGACAATATAATATGAGTGTGGATGTTTTGTTACACAACTAAGAAGTATATTATGTGCTTTTGTCAGTGAGGCTATGGGCTGTTAAGCATTACCTAAAGTTCGTTCAATTGGCATTGAACTAAGCCTAACGCTGAAGTCTCCTTGGTATGAAAGAAAACGCAGAATAAACCACCCCACTGCGCATAGGATGTAAGAGCTAATCACTCGCAATTCCTGGGGTTCTCAAACAAACAAACAACAAATCTAATCACTGATAAAGGGATTATTTCATCGTCATCATTACTGTATAATATATCTCTAACTAACTGCATCTTCACATATCACAAGAAATAATTGTGTATAACTATCACTGCTAATATTGCCTAAAGACAGACTATTCACCTCTTGATTTTTGCAGATATAGTTCCAACCGCAGACCTTGCTGTTAGCAGACCATAAGCTCATTGACATGAGAGAGATGGTGATTGTGACCGTGCCTATAAGAACTTCCCATGGATGACTAGCACAAAATTGCCCATGGGCATTAAATAAATGAGACAGCATTTTACCTGGAACTAGATCATATGGGACTACCTGTAAAAAAAAATAACACAGAGTTTGTTAATTATAGCAAATGCTACATTGCAGGCATGTCATTAAAATTGAACATAAATCATATGAGTTTGTTGTATGTACTATATTTAAATTTGATTGATATGAGCCACCTGTGTGTTGCTGAATCCTGACAAGAAATTAAAGAATAGTAACAGTGTAACCTGCCTTACATGTAACATACATATAACACTGTAATAATGAGGAGCTTTCCAACAAGCAGAATTTATTAATAAAACCAGACTTGCTGTGTAGACATGTTAAACTGCAAACAAGAAGAAGAAGCTATACATGTTCTTAAGTGACGACTAAGGAAGTTTGGTGGTGGAGTTGGTTGTTCAATACCATATACTAAAGTGACAAATGAAGTCATGTTTGTCAGATGTGTCAGGCTGAACAACACAGATATTCTAGTCAAGATGATACAGATGGGAAGAGAGTGTAACGACTGGGCTGCCAACAGAACAGAGGGAATGATCAAAGAACTCATACTGCAGCACAAGAAATCACACAATACAATCATTTACACAGACAGCTCAGTAACACAAGAAATAAACAGGTGTGGTTGGGGTTTCGTGGCCTACCAAAATGGCAAGAACTTAGCTGAGAAGTCAGCTGTGTACGTCACTACAACATCGAGTATGAGAATGGAAATGGAAGCAGTGACAGCAGCTCTCACTTGGCTGGCGACGCAACCACCAACAGACTCAGTGATTCTATCGGACTCTCAAAGTATGCTTCACAAGATAGAAAAGTGTATGATCTGAACTGAATGGGTCATTCTACCAAATAACGCGCAGAATATTACATGGATCTACTGTCCAGGTCAAGGGAAATGAAATAACCGATGTGTTGGCTGGTAAAGCATTGGTGAACATAACTGTGATAAGAGACAGGACTGAATTGATTAGAGAAGTCATGGATACCCTTACGAGAAGACGAGGAAGAAGTCGAACGACACAATGTACATATTCAGAGAATGGTAGTTATGTGTGACTGGAGAAAGTGCTCCCTCTCCAGAAAGATAAGAAGAACACATAATCAGCAACTGACTGGGACACTGAGCTTATACACTTTTAGATGGCTGATGAAATGGCAAGCTGAGCATATATGGGAATGCTCCCATTGCTGTGACACTTGTTCCTAATCAAGAATGAAGCAGTAAACAATCACATAACACATTCCATTCTCTGGACGACATCCTTCTAAGCATCAGGAGTTAGAGAATAAATGCAGAAGAAGAAGACTACAATAATTGATAACTTTTCAACAATGCCATGCTGAAGTCAGTTAACCCTTCACGTCCACTGAGCCGTACCAAAATACATTAGGTTACAATTCCGATATTAGCTTAGACTGTGGGCCTAATCTGAAAATATTACAATTTATATATATATATATATATATATATATATATATATATATATATATATATAATGGGATAGCCTTATATATTGCATGGTAACACTCCCTCAGCTTCATCAACAATAAACTCTTGAAATAGAATTTCCATCAAAGTCAAATTGTAATATTTTCAGATTAGGCCCACAGTCTAAGCTAATATCGGAATTGTAACCTAATGTATTTTGGTACGGCTCAGTGGACGTGAAGGGTTAACTGACTTTATATATATATATATATATATATATAATGTAGTCCAGAGAATGGAAATGCGTTATGTCACCGTTTTATTTGCGTCAATGGCCCAACACATCCATCTTCGGCAGGGATTATGATTCAGTTTTCTAGGATACAAGCTTGGGTATGTACACATTTTTATTGTTTTCTCCACATATTTAAAAAAAAATAATTTTCCATACTAACACAATATTGTATGTAAGCAAATAAACTAAACTGACTCTTATTGTCTATCTTTTTCTGAATATTTTTTGTCAGAACTGTTCATGTGGACAGAATAATGAGGGGAAAATTGTAAAATACCAATACCACCATAAATGACCAATAATATTCAAAAATGTACTCTGCATAGCAGGAAAACCATAAGGCAGGTTACGGGGACAAAGAGTTTTAAACAGAATATATGGCATTCTTTAATTTTCAACATGTGCAATCAGAAACTATGGTACATGACAATTAACCTTACTGGCTTTGCAGGTGACTGTAGCCCCCGATGTCATTACGTAACTAGGGCCTGAAGGCATCTCCATTCACCCCCATTGCTATGCCCCGAGTAATCAGTATGGAATCACATGATGTTAAGTTCATATCACGTAGAATTCCCACCACACAAAGCTAGGAATACATCACAGCCTAAAGGTCAAATTCCTTTACACATTACGACTTTGTCCATTTGTGATGCCATATTTTACTATAAAATTTAGTACTGCGTGGCATGGTAAGTATATATATATATATATATTCACATATGCAGGGCCACTAAATCGTTTTGTTGAACAACTTGTGCTTCATCATCAACACAAGGAAAACAGATTATGTTTGACTTGCACCAAACAATCCCCATTCCAGTTCTCAAAATCAAGGAATAGTTTAAGAGTCATTGAGTCAATAATTTAACTTATCTAGCTCAGCTATAATAATACTAATAAATTAAAATAGGCATAGTAACATACTTATAAATATTTAACTTCATTAAAAATTCACTAAAAGTACATACTAAAACTATAAATCATATTCATTCATTAATTCCTTCATATCTATTTAGTTATGATTATAATCATATATTCACTGATATAATACCTATATATAGCCTACCTATATAATAACTTAAGCTGACTCAAGACTGTCCTAGAATCGATAATTAATTAATATAATTATAAATCATTAAGTTAGGATTAACTGTCAAATGTAATGTAAACAATACATACATCATATATAAATTATAAAGTGTAAGGCGTAGGTAGGCTATGCTATGTACAATTAACAATATGCTATGTAAAAAAATAGACGAAATCTTCACAATGATCTCATGCGATAAATTACCAACTGTCGGTGTTGCTAACACCAGTAACAGTAACTTAAGTTGCTACCGCCCGATCATATTCTCATTGGAATGAATGAAACACAAGTCGTACTAACAAAAGACTAACAAGTTGTTAAACAACACTAGACCTACTAACACTACAGTACACACTAATTAATTGTGCACTGCAAATTGCCATAGTTAAACTTTGCAATTCATAAATCAACAACAAAGAATCTACCATACCAAATGTTAACCAAGAAGATGCGTGAGAATAGGAACAGAAAAAGAGATTATGTACCTGATAATGCCTAGAAAAAGCAGCTTATTAAATCTCTCTTCATGAGCTGCAGACGTCTCACATTAAAAATAAAAGCTGCACCGGGGGTTGCGTGAACAACGCGTGATCAGCTGTTAGTGTTAGAGAGAGCTTGCCGGTTTCTACATCAAATATGATTAAGTATACTTACTTTAAATATCCTAATAGGCTTGCCAGGTTTGTTAGTCAATAACGTATCGAATCTAGTGAAAATATTGGTCATCTAGCACGTACTATGTTGTTTGGACAATACATATAATTATTATTTTAAGCAGCGGTGGAATAAGTCACGGTCAATCACAGGCTGAAGGGATTGGCGAGCTCATTTCATATCGACAGACCTCAACAAGCTCGTTGATTGGCTGAAAAGTCAGGTTAAAGGTCAGCCGGCTTCAAACATTATCGCCATCTGATCCAACAATAACAAAAATATTGATTAAATTATATGTCGTCATGTTTCAGAATTAGTCACCTATCATATGATATCTATATTAGCGTAAATACCTAAAAATATTAAAGCTATTAAAAAATGCGTGGTGTTGTATCACTCTTTATAGGTAGCTTAATCTTGAACTGAAGGTAGACAATCACAGCCTTTTGATCTTGTTAGTCTTCCTGTTACTATTATAACAGTATTATCATTTATGTTAATGTGTGTTTATATTCTTCTTATACCACCTCTTGTATTTGTTCTGGCATTATTCCATTCATTAGGGTTCACTTTCTAGGCTGTCATTGTTCTGTTTGTGTGTGTGTGACTAACGATTCAAGCTTTTATCGGCCAAGGCACGCTACTTTCAATCTAAGAGTAATGCAAAATAAGTTAAACAGGTTACCTAATTATGGATAAATATAGAATTTATAAATATTCCTAACCCTCCGACCATTTGGTTATTTATATTTCAATCTAAGACAATGGTACAGATTGTCGTGTCATTTGCTACGGTTGAACTATAATTTTATGGAGAAAACCATGCTATTTAGCTAGTTTTCTTTTGTATTGATCTCTATTAGGATGATTAAATGTTACAGTCGTCTGTTGAACATCAGTTATGTTACGACAAATATATTCGATTGGCAGCAAATAAACACACTTTCAGGTTATCAAGAATCAACCCCGTAGATGAAGAGGAGGGGGTTAGGAAATTCACGCCCCCCCCCCTCCCTAGGAAACCAGAACATGACGTAGCACTAGAAATTCAGGAAAATTTGGGTTAGCTCATTCTCTCTCCCCGCCCCTCCCACCCCCGCTGCCATTAATGGTTTTGCAATAAATGTCACATAAAATCTCATGAAAATGAAGTAATTACTCAAAAATGGGCGAATTACCTTTTATTTTACAGGTATCTCCCCCCCCCCCCCTTTCCGAAGACCTACAGGCCTGTCAAGACCACTTCTGGTGGCGGTGAAACGAAGCAAACGTTTCTGGTCTGGACCATACAACGAGACACGACTCACATTCTCAAACTATTTGCAAGGAGTTGAGACTGAAAGGGGATAGAGGAATCCTAGTTTGATGACATCAAAGAATGGTCCGGTCATGATTGTTCTAAACTCGTCCGAATTACAGAGAAAGGTGCCTGGAAGGTTTTTTTGGCTGATATCTCCAGTGTGACACTTCTACGACCCTGGCGGGCTATTTGTCTTATTATTATTCAGACCGTATCATTATTGTAACCATGATAATCAGCAAGGACACAGAAGAACAAGAGCTAAACATAAACATACACATGGAGAGAAACTACAACAAGTAAAACATTCTCAAATTCTTGGACACATAGTCACAAATGATCGCAGATGTGAAAAAGAAGTTAAAAGGAGAATAGGAATGGCTAAAAGTACCTTCAATGACATGAGGAAAATATTAACATCTTAACAAATTACAAACAAGTTAAAAATGAGAATTATAAAATGCTACATCTATTATATATTAATATATGAATCAGAAACATGGACACTAAATAAACAATTAGAAGACAGAATTGATGCCTTTGAGATGTGGGTATATAGGAGAATATGGAGACCATCATGTAAAGAGAAGAAAACAAATAAAGAGGTGCTAAAAACACTTAATATGAAGAAAGAACTACTAAGAGAAATAAAGATCAGGAAAATAAAATATTTTGGATACATTAAAAGACATGACACCTTATTTAAGACACTTGAGGGTAATGTCAAAGGGAAGCGAGCAAAAGTTAGACAGATACAAGTGGGAGAGTAACATCACACGATGGACAGGTTACAGTCTAGCAGAGTGCACCACCAAGACAAGAGACAGGGGATGTTGGAGATCCGTTGCATTCAACCTTCGTTGCGGAGACGGCACCTTACGATGATGAGTATTCACATCCGTGTGGAAATATGCGCACCTCTAAGTAAAGTTAAATTTATACTTCCGCTTTCGTTCTCAAACTGATTGTGTAGTTATGAGAAAGAAACCCATTGTGTGTCAGGAAAGAAACCCAGGAGAAAGAAATTGTATCATAGTTTACAGTTTGTGATATCAGTGTCTTTAATCCTGACATTACTTTGAACTGATTTTCTGTGGAAAAAAGACAAACAAAATAACTCATCAAACTCCCTTTATCGCCTCTTACGATATACATGGCATGTCAGAATGTTGTTGTTCTTCTCGCATGTCGGGCACCAGCAACACGCGGACGAATGTTGTTATTTTGTAGCATCTTATATAATATATTCTTCATTGTAATCCAACTACGTGATGAGATGGCTAACATCCGTCTGACTTCTTAATAACAATCACCATTGCTGCTAATAAAAGAATCAAGGTGTTTAAATGTGTTAACTTGTTCCAATTCTTTATTACTGATCAGTATTGAGAACTTGTTAGAGGTTTTATCAACTAGTTAAGCAACCACCTACCTAGTCAACTGGTTAATTAATCAACTATCTAACTCACTAGAATAACCAACAAGTTAAGTAATTATTGATTGCTGATTAAAAACTAGCACCACAACTCGAGGGACACTCCCATAAGTGCTCCGCTCTCCGTTCCAGCAGCCATTTCAGTATATGTACACTCCGATTTCAAATTAAGTGTTGATGATGTGATCTTCGGGTCTTTCCAAAAAGATTACTCTTCCTACCCTTACCTCTAGAAACTCCTATTTCTAACATTCTTTGTATGTGTACGTTCTCAGCCTTTTGTAATTTTATCTTTATTTTGCAACGCATTTATGACTGCCTTAAGTCTGCTTTATCCCGGTAACAAAAGACAGAGGACAAAAAATAGACGATACTTAGGAAATTATGGCATGGTGGCGCAGCTAATCAACTTCTCTGCTGATATAAAATTGTGACGACCAATGATTGCAAATGTCGCCGTGACAGCACATGATGATTATTCGATTTCACAGTTCTCATCAACATCCTGGCGATGTCCACAATATTAATAGGTTGGGAACACATGCACTGGAGAGGAAAAAATGGCTATCTTAGCATTACAATGCTACAATACATTATAGATGGAGATTAGTATACAAGCAGAATTTATATGCACCATATTACTCGTCGCAGTATGTTTATAATGAGAATGTGCGTCAAGAAAGGTACGCACGTTCAGTAGTGACGTACTAAAAACATCGTAGGCTGTATTATGTCATTCTTGATGTAGGTGTGATTGATATCTCATATGTGGTAGGTCATTTCTGTAAATATGCACTGTTAATTTTTATAATGTTTATGATGTATACTTCATGACATGAATTTGTACACATCAATCAATTAATGCACCAGGCTTCGATCTTCACCTGAGATAAGCTACAACCACCGCAGTAACTCATCATTTTTGCCCCCTAGAAAAGATATGACTCAGTCACCCCTCCCTTTACATAAATTATATTCATTTCGGTAATGGAGCTCAATGGGGCTGATTTTAAAGTCCACAAACGGGTGGTCGCCCCTGCTTCTCATGGAACTGATTATAACGCCCACAACCGGGCGGTCGCCCCTGCTTAGTTTCGCTCCTGGTCCAAGATGAATTATCTCGTTTAATACCTTGTCCTTAAATGTTATCTCAAAATATTTACCGTAAATGTAATGCCAACATCGCCGAGAACTTCAAATTTCCTCTTATTTCGTTCGCATGGAACGTGCTCATATGGTAGTTAATGAGTTCACTTTCAACCAGCGGACAAAGTCCAATTAGGTTATTCAGGACACACTACCATAAAATATTAGAGGTAACAAAGACCCTAAGGATTATCTTGTACCCAAAGATCAAACGTGCTAATATCTGAAGTTGTGTCTCTTTTATAAAGGTGACTGTTTTGTAACTCTTAAAGAGGTCCGTAGAGTTTTTCTTCCACTGCTGTTTCTCTGGGCCGGTGTATTTGCCTCATCCTTTCATATTGCGGGTATTCCTGAATAATATGCTCTGATGTCTGAAGTCCATGTCCGCATGTAAACATGGCCGTGTTGCCAGTCTTTTCTTGAACTTTGTATACATGTGGCTGCGGAGTTGGTTGTGATATGTTTTAAGGCGTAGAATAATAACTAGTTCTGATCTGTTCATAATTTGGTAGTGATCCTGTGTAGGGATTTGCTTTCTAACAGTCCTGACCATCTGGTTTAAAAAAAAAAAAAGGTATCTTCAGCAGTTCCATCATCTCTCCTCCAAGGTGTTCCATGTATTCCATCTTCTCTCTCACTGTCGACTACATATTATTTCCCGTCTTCTCTTTTACAGTGGTCTCCGGGTTATTTCCTGTCTTGTACAACATTTTTATGTCATGTTTAAGAAAATGTTTCATCCATATTCATTTTCAAGACGCGATTTGTAAACATACAAGATTCCGCACCAACTATCACATGGTGATTGGAAACTTTATCATAAAATGTGTTACTAAAACGTTTGGACGCATCGTCTTAAAATCGAATTCAAAAGTCAGATCATCTATTGTCTTTGCCCAGGTGAATGATTGTTGATCGCCTTCACACTTGCTGTTAAGCGAAGGGGTGGGAGCTTAAGCTGTTGTTCCAAGGCCAGATGTGTCGCCGAGGTTGCATTTAGTCCATGTTTGTTCAAGGCTATCTTGATGTTTTCTATCCACCGTTTTCTTGGGCTACCTTTGGTCTTACGCCCGGATATTCTTTTGTTATATGCTCTTATTGGTTTTTGGTTTGGCTTCATTCTCATAAGATGACCGAAACATTTTACTTGCTGTCTCTCAATATGTTCAGTGCATGATATTATACCAACTCTTTTCCTAATTTCTTCATTTCTTATTTTATCTAGTGCGGCAACCATTGCAGCTTTTTTCATCATTATTGCACAATTGGCCATGGGCGCCTGCAGTATATGTGAAGGTAAGTTAGGTGTCCCCCAACCCTGAAATTATTAAAAAGAATGTGCGTTAAACTCAAATTTGTATAAAAAATGTCTCAAAGTTCATAGTTGGGTTAGGGGAGTCTATCGATGCATGTTTAGTTCCCCAAGGGAGGCAATCCAGTATCTCAGGATTATCACATCCTGGAAATATTGGTGCATATACTTCTGGACTAAATAGTTCATAATTCGTCGGTCAGATATGTTGACTCTTCTGCCGTGATGGCACACCTAGCATTCCCGACACAAGGAGTCTACCACAAGACAAAGTTGCAACATCCACTTTCCTGCATTTCTTCGTCATCCATGGGAACCATATGATAGAAGACAAAAGTAAGAAATTGGGACAAATCATGCAGTGATAATCAGGATACAGGTTGACAACATGTCAGCCTATTTCCCAACTTTCCTTTGTAGCCAGCTTTGACATGCCTGGAAAGAAAGCAGTGACCATATTCTTTTCATAACACCACTGGATAACATCACATTTTCATGTATTTTTCGGAGCTATCAGAAACCATGATTCCTTGTGGGTACATGTTAGACAAATGTGACCTCATCACGTGATAACAGTCCATATTTTTAATAGTGCGTTAAATTATATTGAGCTTTCGTGACGCGAAAAAAACAACCGCGAAGCGTATGCAAACGCTAATTAAGTCTTCGCGTAACGCACTGAGAATCCTTTCCCTCACAAAAAGGTGTTCTAGAGGAGGGGAAAGGGGAGGATGAAACCCAGAGCGTTACGCGCAGATCTATGGATGCTGCGTTGTATGTATGCTCCTTTAGCAAACGTTCGTTTCGTTAAATAATGTATAACATCAGTTCCGCAAAAAAAAAAATAATAATAAAAAAAGGTTACATCTGTTTAACACGAACCTCTTTGTGTTTGAAGAACACATTTGTTTGAGATTCTTTCACTGTCTCTGCTAACCCAGATCTTTCCTATTATTTTTGAGAAGTTTACCTACCTACGATATCAATACTTGGTATTTGCTCGTGTCAGCGCAAAATTTGCAACGGACCTTGCAACGAATCTTTCCGAATCCGGACTGAAATTCTCAGCTATGAAAGCTTGAAAAGGTGTAGATGATTGACTTTATTGTACTCTGGTTAAACTATATGTGCTCCATCCCTCTCAACGAAGGGACTCGCCGCATGCCTAGAGTACTACTCATAGCATATAGTCCAGTAGTCTCACGGGATCCCCAGGGATCTCCGAAAAAAGTCACTTTATAAACAAAAACTTGCGAGCGGGATTCGAACCCGCGACCTCTTGAGCACAAAGCGAACGGACTAACCACTGCGCCAGGGAGTAGACACCACCACTAACTTTTGCGGTTGAAAAAAGTGTTCCTCACACTAAGAGATATTTTCAAGAGAGATATTAATGCGAGTTCTAAAAACACTTAATATGAAGAAAGAACTACTAAGAGAAATAAAGATCAGGAAAATAAAATATTTTTGACACCTTATGAGAATAAACCATAACCATTTGCCAACAAGAACATACAACATAAGACGATCTGGATACAAGGCCAGAGGAAGACAGAACAAGATGGATAGATATAAGACATGGCGCCTTACTAAAGACCTTACTTGACGGTAAAGTCAAAGGGAAGCGAGCAAGAGGTAGGCAGAGATACAAGTGGGAGAGTAACATCACACGATGGATAGGTTACAGTCTAGCAGAGTGCATCACCAGTCACCAAGACAAGAGGCAGGGGATGTTGGAGATCCGTTGCAGCCAACCTTCGTTGCGGAGACGGTACTTAATGACGATGATTAATGCGAGGTGGATTTATTGAATAAAGGTCAACAACTCGTAATTTATCTTGAAACCGTAATTTATCTGATGATGTTGTTGCCCTTGGTTCAACAGATTTTCATATTTGTCTATTGTCTATCCCCAGGTGGATGATGGTCAGAATATCATCACTTGCGTAGGAGTTGTGACTGGGAGCTTTAGTTGTCTATCCAAGGCCAGATATGTCGCCTGGGCTGCGTTGAATCCGTATTTGTTCAGTATTGTCTTGATGTTATCTATCCATCTTGTTCTGTCTTCCTCTGGCCTTGTATCAAGATCGTCTTATGTTGTATGTTCTTGTTGGCAAATGGTTATGGTTCATTCTCATAAGGTGTCGAAAGAATTTCATTTGTTGTTGCTCAATGTAATCTGTACATATTTATACCGATTCTTCTCCTGATTTTATCACTTAGCATTTTGTCTAGTTTGGTCATGCTTGCGGCTTTTCTCAGGCATTTAATCTCACATGTACTTTTAAGATGGGCTGCTGTCAGTGCCCATGTCTGGCATCGACAGCGGAGTGTTGACATAAAATACTGTTTATCATCTGTATCTTGACATCCATATTGATCTTTGGGTTGAGCAGTAATGATGATAGCTGGTATGTCACTAAGTTTGCTTTCTGGCATCTTGTCTCAATCTCTCTGTGTAATTTCCGTTGTCTGTAAATATACTTTTCCGGCCTCATAGTTATTAGTTTAATTATCTTCCTACATCTTGCAATAACGGAACTCTCTAATTTTGTTATAATTTATCCTCCCACATCTTACAATAACGGAACTCTCTACCTTTGTTATAATTTATCCTCCCACATATTACAATAACAGAACTCTCCAACTTTTTAAAAATAATTTATACTCCCATATCTTACAATAATGGAACTCTCTACCTTTG
This sequence comes from Meghimatium bilineatum, assembly GCA_034231615.1. NCBI lineage: Eukaryota > Metazoa > Mollusca > Gastropoda > Stylommatophora > Philomycidae > Meghimatium > Meghimatium bilineatum. The sequence goes on along the minus strand of CM067299.1, from coordinate 115,348,751 downwards.
TTACAATTCCTATTTTCAGTTTGTTTTAGAATGATGAGGCATGTGACATACATAAACAAACTCTGCAGGACAAACCAATCCCTTATCTTTCAGCTTCGAACAGGAATGTAAAGATCAATAGCCATTTAAACCGTATCAAACCCCACGAATGATGAGGTATGTGGCATACATAAATATAACGCCCAGTCGTCGTCGTGATTGGTCTTGCCATTGATTTCAAATGAGGTGCGACAAAGGGATGAAGTCAACGCCTTGAACAACTCTTCATCACAAATCGTCATTTGGATCTTCACGAATCGAAATCCTCAGTGCAAGTGATTTTCACACCCATGTGCTCTACAGAGAAAATTTTTAAAGTATTTTGTGAAAAGAGGGTGAATGCTGTAGCTCATCAACGGAGAGTAGCTAGAAGGCACGGGTAAATCAAAAACCATCTACGGCTGTCATGCCAAGCCCAAACTGTTCAAGGACATTTGCGAATAGAATAGGGTTTAATAGCCATCTACGAACTCATAGTCAAGGACATACCTCTAACTCAATTTAAAAAAAGGATGTAATAAATGGTCATCACCACTTGTGATGGACGAACAACAAACAAACATAAACATACATATATTATATCGTCTGGACGAGTGAATATTTTCTTATTGGAAAGCTATAAGCTTTGTAGTCTACTTGTAAACATGAGAGGTGATAAGTATAGACACATTGTTTTCTTAAGAGGCCACCTTTGACCACACAGTCCATGATATTTGCGCCTTTTGATTTAACACATCCAACTTGAGCATGACTTCTGGGTCAGTTTGATCATATAAGGAATGAGACTGTAAACCACGACACTAACCATGATACAGCCTGTTAATCTGCAGGAGTTTGAGAACGAACGCAGAAGAAGAAAAATATAGCCCCACCCATATTATTTACTCCCCTTTTGTACCCGATAATACTCGAGCGACCAACATTGATACTACCAATCTTCTTCTCGTTCACAGTTTAACATGTCTACACAGCAAGTTGTTGTTGTTCTTGTCAATATCCAAATGCTGAGTAAACTACTCTTGTCAACACAATGCCATTCTTTAAAAAAGTGCAGGTCTTCTGAGACTTAGTGATCCATACAGTAAGTTAGTGACTGTTGAGGGTATCTGTACACGTTTTTCCCCCTGGTAATTGAAAATTAAGGGCAGTCAATAAGGAGATGTTCCACTGTTTCATTGGGATGAGAGCAATGTCTACAAGTGGGCAGTTGTTTGGGTTTGATACGGTTTAAATGGCTATTGATCCTTGAATGCCCTGTTTAAAATTGAAATATAAGGGATTGGTTTGTCTTGCAGAGTTTGTTAATGTTGTAATTGTCATTTGACTAAATATTCATGTAATTTCACTAAATACTTTTACCATTTGCCCATTTGTTTAGCCAGATTTCCCTGGTGTTGTTTCTGACAATCTGTTTGACTGCTCCCATACAACAAAATCTTTGCTTTTGTATTTTTGAGGTGTCTCTTTTTGTTAGTCTGTCCGTTACTTCATTTCCTGCTATATCGCTATGTCCAGGGATCAATTTAATAATCACACTGATTAGATATACAGAGATATGACTGTTCTTGCTATGTGGAGAATATCTTGATTTTCATATGGGGTATGTTCTAGTGCTTCCAAAACTGACATAGAGTTTTCAAAAATGACTATGTCTGATGGTTTTTGTTCCATGAGATCAAAATGTTGGTGTATTAACTTAATGGCTGTATTGATCGCCTATGCCTCTGCTTCACAATTTGAACAATTTTAACCACTAGAGTCACAGAACTCTCAGGCAGATCCACCAGGATATCGTATATGGATGTCATATCCTGCAAAACATGTGGTCTTGAAACCCGATTCATTAGTGTAGGACTTAATTGCTGATGGGTAGCTGTTTATAGTTTCTATGGCACATGTCCTCAGGATTGTTAGTAGTGTTACCTTATTGGTTGTTTTATCTAGTAATTTTGTTTGGATAGTTGGTTAGTGCAAGTTCTCGCAAGTGGGTGGTCCAAGGTATTTGTTTTCCAGTTCTCTCTCTTGCGGTAGATGGTGTTTGTCATCTTCCTCTCCGGATATATATAGTAGAGAAAGTTGTTTCAGTCTTTTTGTTTGCTTTCAAGTGTTAATAAGTATTTTATTTGGATGGTCATTCTGTTGTCTCTTGTACCTTTCTATCGCTTCTGTCGATGTTATTTTCTGTCTGATATCCAGCGGCTATACATTTGCATCTATCTCACTTACTACTGTGGGTGTTGATGGCATCCCTCCTTTGCCCTCTAGTCATAGTCAGACTGATATGGATTTCATCAATGAACTGTGCTGTGGTCACCAGCCCGGAGGCAGGACCATGAAGCTTGTCTAATAGAGCTGTTTCAGATGACCATATGGTACAATGCAAGTAGACTCCACCATATAGTTGAGTTATTTCCTTTGTCTATGTTTGCAGATTTCATGTTATGATTCACATCATTTAATGATTTAAATATTTATTTATTTTAGGATTTGGGTTAGAATGGTTGTGTTTTACATAACTAACACCCACCCTAAATAAATAAATGTGTTAATTATTAAATGATGAACATGAAATTTACAAACATAGAAAAGGGAAATAATGAAACATGTGGTGGCATCTACTTGTATTGTACCATTTTCTTGTGGTTTCATACTGCAGACAGTTGCAAAATACATTCTGTTTTCTTGAGATTGTCCGCAGGGGCACATATTGATGTCACTAACTCCAGACTTCTTGTACACATGTTGTTTGTGGTTTGTGGTGGCCTGTTCTCAATCTAAAAATGATTGTTCCCTTCCTCTAAGTCTGTTGTTAGCATTGTCTTTTTGGCTGCATGCTTGTCGAGTGTATTTTAGACATATTAAAAGACTTGATACCACAGAAGGCAGATGTTATTCAGCCATTGGCGCAAATAAAACGGCAACACACTTCATTTTTCTATTCTCTGGGCTACATTCTGCTGGAAATCTATTAGGACCATTGTCGTGCTACAAGAGAGAATCTGTGGGAGCTTGAGAATCAACGCTGGATAAGAAGAATAAGACAATACTTGACACCTTGTTGAAGATAAAATTTGAGTTGAGGGGAGGTGAGCAAGAGGTAGGCAGAGACACAAGTGAGAGGGAAACATCACATAATGGACTGGTTACAGTCTAGCAGAGTGCACCATAAAATAACCTGAATATGGTGGAGGTCAGTGGTAGCCGACCTTCATTACAGAGATGGCCCATGATGATGTTATTTGAAATCATGATTTGAAATACTCTCACAATTTTTTCAGCGACAGACATACAGATGATAAAATGCTTCAAGAAGAGTACAAACATTTATAAATAACTGATTAAAAAGTATTATAAACATTCCGAGCAGGATCTGTTTAACTTGTGCTCAAGAAGTCAGTGATTCTAATCCAGATAAACATTCTGAGCAGGATCTGTTTAACTTGTGCTCAAGAAGTCAGTGATTCTAATCCAGATAAACATTCCGAGCAGGATCTGTTTAACTTGTGCTCAAGAAGTCAGTGATTCTAATCCAGATCATGTTGTGTTGCTTACAAAGTGATTTTTAAATGAAATCTCTGGGGATTATTGCTTGAAGTTATGGAGTTATATGTTATGAGTGGTACTCTTGGCAAGCGAACCATATGTGGGGAAACACAAGTACAATGAAGTCAATACTCTATGCCTTTTGATGAAGATTAATACATCAGGTTTTGATAGGTGCCAAGATCAAGGTAAGATAGTAAAGATGGATTGAGCACACATTCATAAATCACTGAAATAATTTAAAAAAAAACAATAAGTCCTAATGGAGAAAAAGACAGAACAGACCTAAAAAATTAGATACTATGAAAGATCTAGTAGAGATGTGACACACTGGAAGAGACCTCAAAAAAAAGAAGATACTATAAAGGATCTGGTAGAGATGTGTCTTACTTGAAGAGATGCTAAAAAAATATTAAGTCAAAGAACTAGATAGTCAGTTGCTGATCCAACGGTCGATGGGTTCATGCCCTTTGACCAGAGCTAGGTAGTCAAAACATAAGTGTGGCCTAGGATTTCAACAATAGCAGTTAATGTTCTGTACAGGATAATTATATTGATAATGAGATCCCCACCAAGGCCAACTCCTCGAAGTGGAGATAAGATTTAGTCCAACCAACAGAGGCTGGAAACTATGATTGGTATCACACAACACAACTACCGGTAGATAACCAGTTAAGGGAGGAACACTGGCCCACAGAGATGCATATTCACAGGTAGCTGTATGGAATCTGTGAGGAGCTTTCAAATACATTAGAATTTATTAAGAAAACCGGACTTGCTGTATAGACATGTTAAATTTCGAACGAGAAGAAGAATAATGAGATGGTATACTTCAGTACAAAGATGTATGCAAATGGGATATGCACGATACAGGTATTAATACAGAATCATGGGAGTAGGATGCAGTGAATCATGTTGTAGGAGAGGAAAGATCAAGAATGGTATAAAGACAAAAGTGATAGCAGATAGTTCAAGGACTACACATATAAGAAGACACACAACAGCACATGGCGCTACAAATGGGCCTGTGTATACTTTTACATACTGTGGAAGGCTCTTTGCAGGTCAGATTAGTCTTATGGTTCACATCCATCATTTCCATGTATTGTATATTACATTTCTTATAGCATAACAATAATACTATCATCTGGAAAGACAGAAAGGTGTCTGCTAATGAGATGGAAATAAATGTAAACATTGTTTCGAATATAGCTTGAAGTTTATCCAGGTCATTTATTCTTGGGCTCAAAGTAATGAAAACAAAATAATATACATGAAAATAAAGAGAAACAATTTATAACACATAGATTTTATTAAATAAATAGAACACAGAAACATTTCACATGGTGTGACCTTGACAAGATTGTTGGATCTGTTTCAGTTAACAGGATGAATGTAACTACCAATGCTATGCATACAAGTCTGCACTTTTGGCCATTTTATTTTTAACATACTGGTAATTTTAAATACTAGTCTGTTGATAGGTTTCCAAAGATAGTTTAAAGTGCCTAGACTATGTGGTAGTTTTTCAAACACAGTTTAAGAAGTGCTTGGGTATTGGTAGTTTTTAAATAGTTTTAATCTCCTGGACTGTTTGTAGTTTCTTTAAAATTATTTCAAGGAACAATGGATGTTGTATTTAAGTTAATCCATATATAAATATAAAAAATATCAACAGTGAAGACAGCATAGACAGATCAATCGTGTACACATTTTATAACACACAAAAGATTTTTGCAATCTTTTTGTGTTACACAGCTTTGCGATGAACGTTTTACTACCGAAAAAATCAAATCCGTAGAACGAATTCATGGTAGTAAATAAAAAGAGACCTAAGGAATATAAAATAAAAATTAGAATAACAAAAACAAAAGCAATAAAAAAAAAGTGTAAATACTTATACAAGATACATTCTTCCTGTCATTCAAAGCTCTCTGACTGCAAACTAAAGGACCTTCAGGACAAGCTACCACAGCATTTTAAAAATGAATGATAACAAGGTTTTTATGAGATTTGGTGGGATTCCTGTGTAAATTCAAATGTTCCTATGGATATTCTTGGGAGATTTATAGTTATATAGTTTTCAGAGAATGAGTTTTATAAAGAAATTGTAAGGATTAAGTTACAAAGAGAAGCCGAAGAACATAATTTATAGAGATGATGCAATTTGTAAGGATATATTCAAGGAAAGAACCTATAGTTATATTATGAGAAATATATAGATTCATAAAAATATTATCTGCAGAAAGTGAAATTTGTCAAACATAATCAGTGGAAGATGACATTTCTATAATTTTGGGGAAGATACTATAAAGTTTATGAATGGTTGCTAAGGAGGAGATGTAATATAGCTGGTAAATACTATGTTAAACCATCTAAACTTGATCTGGTCAAACCGTGTAGGTGTTACTACATAACTTGAGATGCTACTTCAGAGTACAGAGTGAAGCTTCCCAGGCCAACAGAAATTTAACACTTTGCATTGGTCAGAGAAAATTGAACAGACAATAAAAATAATGTGAGATCACACTTGAAGATTGGTCTCATATTTGAGCAAGTAATGTTTGAAGTGTAAGATTGATTGATTTCTCATCAGTTTCTATCACTGTTATTGTAGTGAGGCAGCTGTCTGTGAAGTGTGACCTCTGACACTGTAACAGAACTGTCAGTAACAACTTATCTCATCAGCGTTCTTTCACTTCTAAGGAGCATGACCAATTGAATGCAACGTTATCAACATATACATATATTAAACGTATGGATGAGCGTGCCATACCAAGTTAAAATGAGAAAATATATGTATATTTTAGACAAGGTTACAGCTTAAAGGGTGCAACTAGGACGCTTGCATTGTGAAGTAAGTGAATATGGAATGGTGACACTCTTTGGCCCGAAAAGCTTCAACAGTTTTATAGATATCAGAGCTTAATAAATCCACACACATAACCCATATATTGAGCAGGCATCGAGGTCTGATTCGTTGATTTATCGAAACATATTTTTTTTCCAGTTTTGCTATTAAAACAGGTTGGAGAAAAACAATTTTGAAAACTAAATTTTTGAATCAGACCGCATTTAACATGATAAGCCCTGTATCAATTTTTTTATGTTTCATCTAGCTTTTTTAAGCTGATAATTTATTAGAATTTGTAAAATTTGTGCGATGATATTTGTTTTTTTTAAACTGCCATTCTTACATCGTGCACTGTAGACTATCAAATTTCATCAACATCATCTATTTGAGCACTTTCAAACTTTACAGAACTTATAATTCTAAAACCAAATGTAGATAAAGTAGGGAGGTGATTTGGATAATGTAGGATAGTATTGCTGGTTCAAGGCAGGGTGCAGTTACTGTTCTTCCTCTTTTCCCTTCAGAATTCCTACAAATGTATTGTAGTCAAACTTGCCCTTTTCCAAAGGAGCTTCCTTCCATGTCTGCTTGATCTACACAAGAAATAAACAAGACTTATAGTAAGTCAATGTTGCAGTTTGAAAATGTACCGTAGATAAAGTATTTTTTATCTCTATAAAATAATATGTCCTAAGGAATTATTAGCTACAGTGTGTTTAGTGCAGCGTTTCTCAAAATGAGTTCTGCAGAACCCTAGTGTTCCACAAAAGGAAACTAGGGATTTTATGTGCAAGTGCAAGTTTGTAAATTTATGCAAATAAATAAAACAAACATTTTTTGTGGCATGTGTTTGTGTGTAAGCTGGATATTCTTCTTCTTCTTCAGCGTTCATTCTCAATCTCCCGCTGGATATCTCTTGTAACAGGACAATGGTCCTACTATATTTCCAGCAGGATGTATTCCAGAGAATGGAAATGCGTTGTGTCGCCGTTTTAATTGCGCCAATGGCCTGACACATCCGTCTTCGGCGGGTAAGCTGGATATAAAAAGTGAGATATCGATTGATAGAGATGGAATAGAAACTTACCATTTGTGCTGTTACTTGCCATTAGTACTGTTACTTGCCATTAGTACTGTTACTTGCCATTAGTACTGTTACTTGCCATTAGTACTGTTACTTGCCATTAGTACTGTTACTTGCCATTAGTACTGTTACTTGCCATTAGTACTGTTACTTGCCATTAGTACTGTTACTTGCCATTAGTGCTGTCACTTGCCATTAGTGCTGTCACTTGCCATTAGTACTGTTACTTGCCATTAGTACTGTTACTTGCCATTAGTGCTGTTACTTGCCATTAGTGCTGTTACTTGCCATTAGTACTGTTACTTGCCATTAGTACTGTTACTTGCCATTAGTACTGTTACTTGCCATTAGTACTGTTACTTTCCATTAGTACTGTTACTTGCCATTAGTACTGTTACTTGCCATTAGTACTGTTACTTGCCATTAGTACTGTTACTTGCCATTAGTACTGTTACTTGCCATATACTAATTTCTCAATCTTTTTATTCTAAAATCATCCACACTAGCAAGCACACAAAACCGGTACTGTTACTTACCATTAGTACGGTTACTTACCATGAGTAGGCCTACTGTTAATTACAATTAGTATTGTTACTCTTCTACTCTTTATGGTTTTTATATCTGAATTCGGACCCAACATTTTTTATTCACATACCTCATTCTTAAAATTTTCAAGCCCTGTGTGTGTCTTGTATATGTTTGTGCCTGTGTTCCTCTGGTATTCTTACAATTGGGACGTTTTTCAGAAGCTTTTTGCAAGCCTTGATTGACAGTCTGCCTCAATTTAAGTGCAAAGTGCAATGCCATAAGCTGGAGGGAAGCCATTCTGCCACAAGCCATTCTACTTTATAGGGTACTTTGCAGTGGCTTTCCTAATGCATGCTGCAGAAAAAAGGGCTGCTTCCCACCTGCAGCAGTCTAGACATGAGTCTTCAAGAAGACTTCATAACAGCTGCCATCATTGGGTAGCGTAGTCAACTCCATAGATGTAACTGTCACCTATGCACTCAGGACTCCAGAGTGTAGCAGACCTTAGTGTGAGCATCAGATCACTTAGTAGCTATGACACAGTAAAAATTAAGTAGCAGAAATAATAGTCCACCCATGCACAAAATAAACAAGTACAGTTTACTGTTTGTCTGATTTTGACCAGAAAATATTGACTAGATTTTTACCAGAAAATATTAACCAGATCTTGTCTTCTTTGTTTAATAGACCAGAAAGAAAAGTGAATTAAAATGTGGCAGTTATATTTACGGTTTCTATCTTTCTATGTTCTTTCAGTGCTGAATATGGGCATAGGACAGAAACCAGAGCTCTCCAGTTTGAGTGATGTGATGCTACTGTGTGTAATTCTTGTATGTTGTTGAGACACATGGTCATACCCTCTGATGGTTGTTCTGCAAAGAGTCTCTCTTGGTATTTATCTTTTTTTTTGGTGCCATCTGGTATCAATTTTAATGCTTGTAGTGGAAGTCTGTTTTCATACATTCTAAATACATTCTAAGTCCATTGTTCTCTTCTTATTGTTGTAGAAACATATTACTGTTTGGTGTCTTTTCTTACTTGCATGTTTGACTTGAATTATTCCAACCAATACGAGTTTGCTAAGACATTTATTTTCAAATGAATCTATGGCAATATCCCATATCTAGTGCCTACCACACATTTTGCCTGCATACGGAATGTGGACGAACTTGCATATTATGTACAGGTTCATTTCAAGTGTGTAATTGTGTGGTGTAGCCTAACAGAAAATGGCTAATTTTGGCATAGATTACCTTATGCCATGATTTAATTCCACAAAGGGGAAAAGGGAGCATCCTAGAGCTTATGAGGGAGGAGGGGAGGTGCTAGGGGTAGGTTTAGAACTAATTATAATCCTAGCATCCACCAAACTTCTCCCCTCCTAAACTCTGAACATCTCTGTCTCAAGGAAGACAGAAGCAAGTTCATCATTGATACATCTGCCATTTTGCTAATAGAAATAAACCAACTGAGTGATATCATAAAATACAAAACAATTGCATTTGAGGATGACACCACTAACTACTAAAAATTTATGATTGGACAATTATTTAAAACTATGATCAGTGGTAGGCACTAGATATGGGATAGAACCACATTTATACATGTTTGTGGTTTAACTATATGTTAAATAGCTTTTCATAATGAATTAAAATGTCAAAAGGCATAAACTGATTTAACACTGACCTCATCATCAGTGAAGTTGTCACCCATGTTTGCTAATAAGTCTTTCAGGCTGTTTGATAACATAAAAAAATGATTATTATAATCAAGGAATATATAGGCCTACATAGGACAAAAATAGGAAAATATTTCATATGTTGAAAAAATGAATTCAGACAAAATACATTATAAGTATGATAGTGAAGTTACTCCTCATGCCATTCAGGTGCTTTTAGAAAACACAGTGTTAAGTCTGTATTTTTCTTGCATAACCACACGTGGAAGTTCTGAAGCTCTCATCAGCAGCACATTTCCAAGAATATCTGGTACTCATTTTCTTATGGGACAACCTAGGTGTCATATGATGCATGAAATATTTTTCCACTTGAGCTAGGAAATCAAATCTAGACCTCCCAACATGGCCATAAATAATTCTGTAGTAAGAGGGTGGGAGGGAAGTTTACCTTAAAAAAATACTTTTGCCAATTTTCATGACATTTTTACAACATTTTTGGTGATATTATTTTAGGGAAAATGTTAAAAAGGGGTCAGAGGTGAGATTTTCCCTCTTTTTCTCCTCCTCTCCAAATTCCTAATAATAAAAGTCATGTTCAAGTTTTGAGCTCTCCTGTCCCCCAATCTAAGGATTGTCACCCTTATAGGAAGCTGTTCAATAGTCCTACATTTCTACATTTCCAAATCCCAATTTACATTTAGTCTAGACTTTTATATTTAATAATTGACATTCTTCCATATAAAATTTGGGAATAACTTACTATTCCTCTGGGATGAAACCTTTACCCTCAGTATCAAACATGGAGAATGCTTGCCGAATAGTATCCTCAGGATCAGTACCTATGGAACAATATGTCAGAAGTGAAGATTGTAATATAATATGAAACATTTGTTAGTGATGTGTATAAAGTAATGATGTTCTGATGAGAAATGGTGACAATGATAGTGTGCAGAACATGTGCAGAAAGTTTATGGTTAAGATCAAACATTCTAGAAGATCTGAAGTTTATTGTGAATGATTCTTTATCAAACTAAGGTGATGAAGGGTAGCAAAGAATAGCAGCCCTGTTTACCTTCTATGCATGTCATAAGAGGTGACTAAGGAGGTTATGAGGTGGAGTTGGCTACCCCATTCCATACAGGTTCAAAGTGACCCAGAGGCCATGCTGAATTCAGGTGTATCAGGCCGAAAGACTCAGATATCGCAACAGGATTGTACACTGTGATGCAACACAATCAGTTCTCTGGACTACATCCTGTTAATTTCAGGAGTTTGAGAAAGAATGCAAAAAAAGAAGATCATAAATGAAACTTTCTGATTTCTGCTCTTCTTGTATAGACATTTAATTCACACAAGAATTCTTGTTCACATATAGACATTTAATTCACACAAGAATTCTTGTTCACATATAGACATTTAATTCACACAAGAATTCTTGTTCACATATAGACATTTAATTCACACAAGAATTCTTGTTCACATATAGACATTTAATTCACACAAGAATTCTTGTTCACATATCTCAAACATTCTGACAAATTCTACTCATCATTTACCACTGAGTTTCTCTCCAAAGAGGTTGAGGAACATCGTGAAATTGAGAGGACCTGGTGCCTCCTTCAGCATCTCATTCAGTTCTGAGTCAGGCGGGATACGGCCTGCAGTCAATACAAATCAAGTTGTAAAATAAATGACACTTTAAAAAAAAAGACACTTTAGATTGTGTTTCCAGCATTTGTCATGAACACATTGCATTAAAAATAACACTTTACAAAAATGTTTCTGTTAAATCCAATTTAAAGTGTTCATCCTTATCTCGTCACACCTTTTGGTTGAACCATACACCTTTTGGTTGGACCATACATCATTTGGTTGAACCATACATCTTTTGGTTGGACCATGCATCTTTTGGTTGAACCATACACCTTTTGGTTGGACCATGCATCTTTTGGTTGAACCATACATCTTTTCATTGAACCATACACCTTTTGGTTGGACCATACATCTTTTGGTTGAAATATTAATCCTGTGTATTGTTTAACGTAAAATTGCTATTTCATCCTTGATATATGTATGTTGTTCAATATCTTGTTAAATCCAAATAGGAGAGAATATCGCAATGATAAACTGTAATTTTTCAAGACCATGAAGATCTGTTGCAGCCAGTCTTTGATGCGGAGATGAAGATCTGTTCAGCCAGTCTTTGATGCGGAGATGGCACCAAGTGATATTGATGTACTACATATTCAAGTGCTGAATGTTATTGTTATATTGCTGGTGGATCTGTAGCACTGTGAACCACAAACACATAATTTAGTGAGCAGCAAATAGAACATATGACATGATGAAGGAACATCTCTAGTGGATGATGTATCAATATCAACATATAACATGATGAAGGAACATCTCTAGTGGATGATGTATCAATATCAACATATGACAAACAGAAAAATCAGACAACTAGAAAGATCTAAATATATATCTATGTTTCTCCAGCACTGAATAAGATTCACAAAGCCAGAAACCAGAGCTCTCTTGTATGAACAATGTGATGCTGCTGTGTGTGGTTTATGTGGGTTGTTAAGACTCTTTGATGATGCTCTTGTTTCTCTTGGTTTTCTTATATGTCTTTAGTCATAATGTTTTTAGTGGCAGTCTATTTTCATTCATTTAAGCATTATTCCTATTGAGTAGAAATGTATTGCTGTTTGGAGTCATCTCTTATTGCTTGTATGATTTGGATTCTTCCCAGCTGTGTTTACACACTTTCTAAGGTATTTATTTTCCAATGAGTTTATTTTCTTCCCCGGTGTCTTTATTACTTTTCCGCTTTCGTGATCACATGTTTAATACAGATATTACATTGAATTAGAAAGATACTACACATTAAAGATAAATGGAAAAACAGAAATTAAGATTTATGATTCATAGATGAAATAATTCTCTGTCAAACTGAGTTGATGATTTAACATAATGATTCATAGATGAAATAAGCCTTTGTCAAACTGAATTGATGATTCAATGTCATAATTCAATATTGTAGGAAAAAAGATGGATTAACAATGCATGTATGTCAGTAAGGAAATATATATTACTGTCACCAGAACCATCCAAGAACAAACTCTCATAGGATCTACCATGACACTCGTGGCTACTTTTTTTCACAAAAATCGAATTCAGCTAAAAAGGGTAACAACATCATGCTGATTACGATTTTCTTTGCAAGCTGCTAAAAGAAGCTAACATAACAACACAAACTATTACTGTCAGTGGAGAAAACTGTTTCTTTATTCACATCATTTGATGTGAATGCAGACAGTTCTTACTCATCATACTATGTTGTGAATGTGTTCTTGAAAAATAATTTTTGGTCAAAATGTTTATTTGTGTCTATCTATCTATCTATACGCTGTGGTCATTGTTTGCCTTGCGGCATCAGGGGTGGAAAATTTCTCTGGAGATGGCCTTTATGTGTGCTGTTTGTAAGCTTGTTCCTGTGGCTTCTTTGATTTCTGTGATCCATCTTTTACATGGTCTGCTTCTGGCTTTATAGCTGTGATGTCTATGTGTCCTGGTCATTTGTGGCATGCTATCTGTTGACAGTCTGGAAGCGTGTGCAAACCACTTGATCTGTTGTCTTTTGATGTGTCCCAATACTGGTATTGTTTTGGTTATCTGTCTGATGTTATCATTTTTAATTCTGTCTCTTAATGACACTCCGAGTATTTGTGTATGTGTTATTATGTCTGTTACCAGTGACTAGCAAAATGTCATTAACATGTTGCAAGTTTCGAGTTGCAAGTTTATAATTTTTACATCATTTGCTATAGTTATTACTCATTATATATTTATTGCAAAACAGAAGAGTTGAGCTTCAGAAGATTAGAAAGTAATTGGCTAAAATGTTTTATGGAGGGTAAATGATTTTAAATACCTGGACTACCTTATAAAATAATTATAATTTGTATTTGCAAATCACAAACATGCAAACTCTTTCATTTTGAACCAGTAATGACAAGACTGGGCCCTATGAGATTTTTATATTTCAAAGGTGGAGAATGTGACACAAACTATTATTCTGAAAAGTGATCAAAATATGTTAGATATATATATATACACTTACATTTAATATACACATTTCTAATACTAACTGACCATCTCATATTCAGCTTTAATAGCCCTTTGATAAGAGGCTGAAAACAGCCAATCAAAGGGACATTATCACGTGGCACTTACCAAGGTTGGAGTACATGTCCTTGAGGTCTTCAATATCAATAATGCCATCACGGTTCTGGTCAATCATTGTGAATGCCTAGAAGCGTGAATCATTTTGGGGTGGAGGAGGGTGGTTCCGAGAAATGGTTGGCAGGAGAGTTTCATAAATAGAAAGTTAGAATATAAATCTGCAGCTTAGTTACTAAATAAATCTGCAACTTATTGACTAAATAAATATACAACTTACTGACTAAATACATCTACTACCGAATAAATAAATCTACAACATATGACCTACTGAATAAATAAATCTACAATATATGACCTACTGACTAAATAAATCTACAACTTATTGACTTAATTAAATAAATATAGGCTCCCTACTGCTGAATAAATAACTCTACTAGGGCCTACTGGCTAAATCTATAAACGAAATACTAACTAAATAGATCTGCAACTTACTGATTAAATCTGCAATCTTTCAAATAGAGACAACAGTATCTCCAGATAGTCCACACATTATACAAAAAGCCATTTATAACATACTAACCACTTCATAACACGATAAAGAACTTTTAATAATCAGTTACACTACAATAAAGACATAATATTTTCATGATTTAAAAGAAAAATAAACTACCAAATGGCACACTCAATTGCAGTACAAAATTCAATTCACTGATAATAACGTTTTCACGCTCTTTTCGGGGCATGATAATAAACCCATAACATTTTAGCTTTAGCAACTTTCTAGTCGATATTTACATTTAGTAGGTTGTCACTACTTAAATGCCTTCAGTTGAAATCGAACTCTCTATGAGATAAAGTGTTCTGATTATGAGATTTGTTCACTACTTCTCAGCCACAATACAAAACGTAGAGATAATCCCTTACAAGTACAAACATAACCCACAGACAGCACTACAAACTAAAGTTTAGCACAAGAGATCCCCTTAAAATATTACAATGAACTAACATATAGCACATTTAGCTCATTGCCCAGTAACCATTGTATGATGTCAAAGATCTATTTACAAAACCCAATTGCAAAATAACAATGGCAATTACACCATAAAAATTTGACATAAGATTTTTTTCATAATAAACCCATTTACAACCATAAAAAACATATTTCATAATAAACCCATTTACAACTAATTCTGGAATAGGCCTATAATAAACTACCTGCAAATAATTGATTTAGGGCCTATTACACAATACACACTCTTAATGATTCACTTATAATGAAAAAATCTGAAGGCAGTAAACCTGTAGAAATTATATTAGTCAGGAAAATACTCACTAATAAACAACTCGTAACACAAGAAACTCGCAAATAACATAATAAACCCAATTATTGAATGGGAACTGGCTCATAAACAACCCAATTCTAATGCCTCAAACACACTATACAATAATCAATCTTTAACCCAATAAATCCACATACAAATAAACCATATAGGCTATAGGCCTAACACAACACCCACTGAACCAGTAACCAATTTGTGGGACATAATAAACTCACGTTATACAATAAACATAGGCCTATATATATAAAACAGGATAAATCACTTATAGATACCCATTTATAACAGGATAAATCACTTATAGATACCCATTTATAACAGGATAAATCACTTATAGATACCCATTTATAACAGGATAAATCACTTTAAAAAAACCACCTTACACTTAAATGAACATACATATAATCTATATTTTTTTAAAAATAGATCAACTTCCACATTCACCAGTCCCAAAATAAATCCACTTTCATACTCACATATAACAAAATATATCCACTTCCACATAACCTACTTATAATAGCCTACCGTTACATATAATTCATTTATAATAAACAAAATTCATATTCTTTTATTTTCTTCAGAAATACTATATAAAGTACTAAGGTTACCGTTAAAGCCTAACTATCAATGTAAAAAATAAAATAAATAAACAAAAAAGGAAGGACTTTTTCCCCTTTTTCTTTTTCAAGAAACACATGAATATTAAACACACAAAAATCAAAATATAAATGTTTATTTATTTTTTTCATTGATAGTTAGGCTCTAACAGTAACTGTAGTACTTTATATAGTATTTCTGCTTATTTGTTTTGTTATGGCGGCACACTCTACTTAGACATCCTCTGATGTTTTGGTTATTTATATTTCTTCTTTTTCATTGCTTTCCTTAACCTCTTTCCTTGTTCATGTTCTTCATCATGCTAGATTAAAGTTGGGCATCTTTGCAGTAGGTAGGCCAGATTGATAATATTTCTGTGTGTAATGGGGCAAACAATATTTTTTATTTACTCCTCTAAAATTCTCAATTAAATCAGCGGCCCAGTAAACTTGGCTTGTTGGGCTGAATAAGGTTCATGGCCCACCTCTGTGCTTTATCATCAAACCTATCATCTGGGTAAAATCATGATTATTTCTTGATAATTAAAATTATTATCTGGGTAATATCATGAATATTTCTTGATCATCAAACCTAATATCTGGGTAAAATCATGATATTTATTGACTGCATCATCCTTGATTGTTCACTGGGAATCCTATTATCTCAGTAAAATCATGATATTTATTGATCATGAAACCTAATATCTGGGTAAAATCATGATATTTATTGACTGCATCATCCTTGATTGTTCACTGGGAATCCTATTATCTCAGTAAAATCATGGTATTTCTTGATCATCAAACCTAATATCTTGGTAAAATCATGGTATTTCTTGATCATCAAACCTAATATCTTGGTAAAATCATGGTATTTCTTGATCATCAAACCTAATATCTTGGTAAAATCATGATATTTCTGATACTGTCTTCTCTGCTTCATGCTAGAGGCTATTTAGGTCACAGTTTCCTCTTCATTCTGTCTAACTCCATTGGGCTGGTCATGTCATCCAAATGCCATATGAGATTTTGTCAAATAGAATGCTCCAATATGAGCTGTGTGTAGTAAGTGTTCAAGTTGAGGCAAAAAAAACAACATCTTAATGACTATTTGAAGACATCTCTCAAGCATTGCAGCATTGATCCAAGCATTTTGGAAATCACACCGCTTGCCGACCCAGCATAGCATGGCCGTCAGTGTAGGTATTTTAAAAATTTCAAAGAGTAAACCACTGCATGCATATTGAGACAGAATAATGAATATAAAAGTGCTCCCTCTCCGGAAAGATTAGAAGAACGCATAATCAGCACTGACTGGGACACTGAGCTTGTACACATTTAGATGGCTGACGGAATGGCAAGTAGAACATATATAGGAATGCCCCCAGTGCCGTGACGCTTGTTCCTAATCAAGAATCAAGAAATGAGGCAGAAACAAAATAGAGAATTCAAAGAATTTTCCCTCAGCTCAAGACTGTTTTCATTCCTGTTAACACAGTAACATTTTCTTCATAACCTGAATTGGACTTCTCATCCATTTATGGGAAAAAACTGTCAATACTGCATGTTTTACGGCAATACCGCATACCATAAATGAGTTGCAGGGAGGTGGTACATGTAGCTGTGTGGGATAAAGGCCATATGCCCTTGATGTTGTAATGTTATTCACAAGGTGAGCTTTTTAATTTACCTTCTGATAGAAAAATACTCAGTAATTACTGGGAGACAAACAGTGTCATGGATACAAGACTAATACTCTAACCTCTTGACCATGTGGCACACATACAAGCTATCAACTCACAAAATAAAACTGAATTGACTATTTCTGTGCCAATCTTATCTTCTCTTGCAATGGAGATTCATCAATCAAACCCAAACTCTAGGATGTTGCAATGTCTTTAATGTCAAATATTATTCAATGTCTATACCATGGCAATCACACAGCAGCAACTAGATTGAAGAGGTAGAACACTGTCTTTTGTGGACAATATCCTGATACACAGACAGGGAAGGGTTAGAACAGAAACTGTTGGATCACTGCAGAATGAGATAGACCATATCGCCTCCTGATGTGATGATTCAGGGGCACTTATCAACCAAAAGAAGGCTGCGGAGACATGGTTCTCTCTTAACAATCACATCGTAAAGTCTGTGACACTGACAGTGGAGATGAAAGAGTACAATGTAATCAGGACCTCATTCTTACAATACCTTGGCATACAATTTGATCGTAGCTTGTGATTTCGAGAACACGTTGATCATGTTATCGCAATGGCCAGCAAAGGACTTTCAGCTCTGAGAGTGATGGCAGCAGCTGACATTAAACAATCACAGCTCATAATCTTATATGAGGCTCGTCCTCCCTCTAATTGAATATGCAAGTGCCACTATCACTGTCAGTCACACACAGATTGAGAGGCTGGAGAGAATTCAACATGAAGTGATGCCAGATCATCCTTGGTTGCACAAGGGACACACCCTGTGTGACTATGAGATTTTTCCTTGATTTACCAAGCATATCTCAAAGAATTGATATGTGTCATGTCCGTGCCTACCTCAGAGTGAGTTCTGACATAGACCACCCACTACATAGCGAGCTCCCTCATGTGAAGGGAGGCAGCCTCAAGAGAGGCAAATCGTGGATGGGACGGGCCGACGATACCGTTAAACATATCTGCGCCCCAGAAGATATAACTCATGGCGAGGAATGGATATCTATTCCTATGGTTTTTCAAGAGGTAGTCAAGACCGTCATGACACTCAATAGAGAGTGCAGGGAACACAGTCCTATGAGCATGGATATGAGGTCAAGACACTTGTCTGTGAACTTGTCGATGACACAGATGTGATTTATACGGCAATCGGTCATCCGTCACCAGTGATGCGCATGGGCCTTTACTGCCAGATCCCAAGGAAGAACAGTACACAAAGCCAGTGGAGCCTTTACCGCAACAACAAGCAGTAAAACAATGGAAGCATTTATTGTAATGCAGGCACTTAACTGGCTGAAATTGCAAACCTATTCCCATGAGTGCATACTAAGTGACTCAATGAATATGATTCAGAAAATCAAAACAGTTGATGCACGTAGGGGATGTGTGGAGTCATAGAAAGAGCTCAAATGCAGGCATCACCATGAAAATGCATGCTTATCTTTGCCCCTGGACATGCAGGTGTGGAGAGAAACAAATGGACTGACCCTATGTCGGAAGAGTTATTCAACTATCAACCACTTCTTGGCTTGACCACCCAATCTGCTTGGAATGTTGCACTTATAAGATAGAGTATCACATTTGTAAGATAGAATGTCACACTTATAAGATAGAATGTCACACTTATAAGACTCATACGTAATACTTGAAACAAATTTTAATATCACAAACATCATTATCATAACTATGCCCTTTTATGGATATTTCTCCAGCATAATGGTTAAGCAATTTTCCTTATGTTTACAAGTTCATGATATTGACACCAGGCAGTGAGTGATATGTTTAAAAGTGCAATTTTAATAAATCAATTCCTGGAAATTATCACTTGAAACTATGCAGCTACATGATATGATTGATAGATCTACCCTCAAAAGAGAAGCAGAGTACATAGGCTACTGTATAACCCGAGTACAATGAAGTAAATCCTTTACACTTTTTTGAGTCACATGGGCCCTTAAAATTTGTATTAAAATATTATTTATATCCAGTTCTCACAGTTTTTCATGCCAAAGATTTCTTTGACATCTTGTGTCCTTTTTGTTTTTCCATCTTCCACTGCCAAATCTTATTGGAACAATATCTTCCACCACCGGTCTTTCTAACACACTGTGACAACAGCTTCCACCACTAGTCTTTCTAACGCACTGTGACAACAGCTTCTACCAACAGTCTTTCTAACGCACTGTGACAACAGCTTTCACCACTAGTCTTTCTAAAGCACTGTGACAACAGCTTCCACCACTGTCTTTCTAACGCACTGTGACAACAGCTTCCACCACTAGTCTTTCTAAAGCACTGTGACAACAGCTTCCACCACTGGTCTTTCTAACGCACTGTAACAACAGCTTCCACCACTAGTCTTTCTAACGCACTGTGACAACAGCTTCCACCACTAGTCTTTCTAAAGCACTGTGATAACAGCTTCCACCACTGGTCTTTCGAAAGCACTGTGACAACAGCTTCCACCACTAGTCTTTCTAAAGCACTGTGACACATTTAATGCAACAAAAAATATCTTCTGAAATTTTAAATGTATTACTGAGCTAATCTTCTATGATGATTTGGCCATGTATAATTAAACAATTTTGTTTCTCCTTCTATGTCCAGGGAGTTCTAATAATTCCTCTCTAACTGTTCTTTGAAAAAAATTGTGAAGTGGTCCATGACTCACATTCATAAGTTGTTAAAAGCAAATCTACATTACAGGACTAAACCTGATTCTACAATAGAACAAGCAAATCTACAATAGGGCACACCTCTACATAATTTCTCAAGCAAAACTACAATAGAAATGAAGCTTAGGCCTATTTATAATAGTAATTTGAAGAAATCTGCAATAAAGATTGATAACTATAGTAGAATGGCTACAATAGAACTTAAGAATATCTAAAATGTGATAATAAAGCATCTACAATTATGAGCAATACAGTGTAACTTAGTGCATTATTACTTCATACTCAAATATTAAGCTAAATAAACAATATTAAATAGAATAAACTGTCATACTGTATTTTTCCCATTAGGGAATTACAGGGAATATTCGTGTGACTTAGAATAGACAATTAAAAAATATTAATACAATTATATTATAGTTTCCACTTAATAGAATTGAAATGAACCTAAATATTTGAGCAACAAATATCAATATTACATTTACTAAGAACTAAATTTCTTCAGAATATTTACCTAATGATTATATAACTTTATTTATACATACCTCTCAATCCTAATTAATATAGATTGATTCAACATTGCAAAATTAATTAATCATTATCTTCTTAAGTTACATATATATATCTATATACTCTAACAGCACATAAAAGTAAATTATAAAATGAACATGCACAAAAATAAAACATGCAATTATTTATGGCGTAAAAAAATAGATTAATATACAATTAACATTTAAAAAATCCCACATATTTTTCATCATAGCATAAGCCCATTCTGTAGTTGGAATAGAGAAGTGTGACACACAATGAGAAAGAGAATGTGCATCCATGTGTTAGATGTAAGAAAATTCCAAAACTGAAAATGTATTTAATTATATATGGCATGCATAGAAACATAAAAGTGATGTGTTATTGATAAGGCTGTGTTTAACGAGCAATGATATGTTAATAGGCAAATTGTCTGAGCTTTTTGCATTTATCTATGTAAAATTCTTCCAGTTTGTATATCTGTATTTATCTATGTATCTTCCAGTTTGTATATGTGTATTTTCTGTGTAGTGGCCTATCTTTCAGCATGTATAGATGGTAAGACCTATCTGTATTTCTCTATGTATCTGCCAGTTTGTATATCTGTATTTATCTATGTATCTGCCAGGTTGTATATTTATATTTTCTGTGTATCTTCCAGTATGTATAGACCTATCTGTATTTCTCTATGTATTTGCTAGAATGTATATCTGAATTTCTTTTTCTGTCAACAAGTATATTTGAATTTATCTATGTATTTGCCAACAAGTATATCTGAATTTGCCTATATAGGTCCCCTAACTGCCAGAAGGTAAGCCTCTATCTGCATTTATCAATGTATCTGCCACATAGGCTTATATACATGTAAATTATTCATGATAGGAAATTAACTATAAAATATTTTCTCTTCGCCTCTTCGTTTTCTGTCTTCTCCTATTCATTCATTTTCCTTTTGCGCTGAAGTTAGCGCATAGGGCAGAGGTCAGATCTCTCCAATTCTGTCTGTTCAAAGCTATTCTGTACAGTTCTTGAATAGTATGAATATTGGTTGTTTTACTTTCTCTAAGTGTGTCTCTTCTCTAATTTTATCATTCGATTTGAATTCACTCCAATGGGTGTTAGTTGTCCTACGAAGACATTTGTTCTCGAAACTCAGTAATTTCTTTTCTGAAGATAAAGAGATTTTCCAGCTCTCACATCCATATGATATCACCGGAATAACGCAGGAATTAAATAAGCGCATTTTCGTGCATGTGGTTCTCCTATACCTAGGCCTATTTCTCCCTTTTTTTTCTTTGTGTCATATACACTTGCATATATAAATATAATTGTTTCTTCATAATCCTATGTCCTGGTGTTATTTATAAAATATTATGAAGAATATATTGAGTGCTAGATTTTAAGCATATCATTCTTGTCTTGTCCTATCCATGTGTACCGCTAGGTGCCATGGGGAGCCGAAGTCTTTTTTTTTTAGCTAATTGTGAGGCCACTGTCATACAGCCTTTATGTTCTAGTATTTCTTTCATGTCCTCTATCCATCTTCGTCTGGGTCTTACCTTGTTTCTCTTTTCATATGCTCTTTTATTGAAGGCTATCGATGGAATGTAAATAGCATATCAGAGTTTTGTCTTATTTTAATATTCTCTCTCATGTTCTCTCTATCATTTTGTTTTACAAATTGATGCATTATGATATATCACTTCACCACATATCATACCTCCTTCTTTGCTCATTACAAATCATACACTGTGTAAAGGTGGATGATTCTATTTTTTTACTTCTGGCATCTCCACTGCAAGATTTCTTGGAATGAGATGGAATCAACTGGGCCTGTACCACAACTCTCTTATATTAATAACAGAGAATATGTAGAGTGCTTCTCTTAGATAATTGATATTTGATAGTCATCAAGGACCTCTCAAAATCTCTCACAGTGTTGCTAAAAAGATTCAACATTGTTGTTACCACCTGAAAATCGTAGCTGTGAATCGCCTAATGTGGCACAGCAACACCAGAAAATGTGCTGAGTAGCATCGGCATGAATAATTATTTTCACCTTTTGTTTTAAAATTCTTTAGTTATTCTTAAAATGTTCTTCTATTCATGAGATTCTTTACTTCTGTGTTGTACCATTTATCTGTGGCATTAAATAATACAGGGTAATTATAAAGATTCTGTGTGCTTATTTACATTGCTGGTGACACCGTGTCACGTGAATTGTGGGTATTTAGCTGAATTAAGCTGAATTAATTAAATCAATTAAGCTGAATTATGTAGACCTCTGATTCCTACTTCTAGTGATACAGATATTTTTAACATTGTTATACTATCTATCTGACAATTTCTTTACAAAATATTGTACTAACAGCCACATTGTAAGCCTCCCAGTTCTGTGCTAGCCATATAGGCTTTCATTGTACTAACAGCCACATTGTAAGCCTCCCAGTTCTGTGCTAGCCATATAGCCTTTCATTGTACTAACAGCCACATTGTAAGCCTCCCAGTTCTGTGCTAGCCATATAGCCTTTCATTGTACTAACAGCCACATTGTAAGCCTCCCAGTTCTGTGCTAGCCATATAGCCTTTCATTGTACTAACAGCCACATTGTAAGCCTCCCAGTTCTGTGCTAGCCATATAGCCTTTCATTGTACTAACAGCCACATTGTAAGCCTCCCAGTTCTGTGCTAGACATATAGCCTTTCATTGTACTAACAGCCACATTGTAAGCCTCCCAGTTCTGTGCTAGCCATATAGCCTTTCATTGTACTAACAGCCACATTGTAAGCCTCCCAGTTCTGTGCTAGCCATATAGCCTTTCATTGTACTAACAGCCACATTGTAAGCCTCCCAGTTCTGTGCTAGCCATATAGCCTTTCATTGTACTAACAGCCACATTGTAAGCCTCCCAGTTCTGTGCTAGCCATATAGCCTCTTTCAGTGTCATATTCATAATGTCTTCACTATTCTATTTCTATGGTATATTTTCATATAGTTTTTGGAAATGGATACACCTCAGTAGCTTTCCTTTGTTTCATGTATTTTACAATCTCAAAAAAGGTCTGTGCCATTGTTTTCGGTTATATTTTAAATTTTTTTATAATACATTTGAAACATGTATTGCTAGAACTTTCTCTGAGGATCTTGCTGGCATTGTGTTAAGTTTGCCGATGGTGTATTGGTAGAAATGTCAATGGGGATCTTGCTGGTATGGTGTCTTAGACTGCGATAGTGTATTGCTAGAGATGGCAATGGGGATCTCTCTGACATAGTGTTTAAGTCATTAGCCATGTGCTCAACAAGTTTTGGGCTTGATCCTGAGCCATGACGATTTGTTTACATGTGCATTTTTTTCCCCAGAATATCTAAAGATTACCACTTGAAGCTACAGAATTTTGTGTTATGTATAATACTCTTGACAAGTTATATGCCACTTTGTTGAGAGAAGTACATATGTGAAAATATGAGTACAGTGAAGTCATTCCTCTATACACTTTGAATGTCTTAAAATTGCTTCTGACATTTGCTGCTTATTTTGCTTCTACTAGACACAAATGTTAACGATATAGATAAAATATACATGTTACAATCATTCACAATTGCTGGCACCATATTTTCAGTAATGTTTATGATGTTGTTCACAAAAGCAGACAACATGGATTCAGACAACTGTTAATATTTACAAAAGATGGGGATAGACATTCAAACTATTTTTATTATTAATAAAAGCTAACACTTTAGATATTGTTTATTGTTTATATAGGACCTATACTTAATTTAACATTTCTCATAAAAAGCTGAAAATATAGACAATTTAATATTTTCCACAAAAACTGACAAGATAGATTTAATTTATTTTATTATTCACAAAAGTTGAGGATGTAAATTAAATATACTGGGCATTATTATTATTTGCAAGTGCTAACAATATGAATTCATTCTGTGTTTAATATTCACAAAAATAGACAATATAGATTCATTTAATTCTTATAATCCACAAAGGCTTACCCTATATTTAATCCACTGGTATCATTTCATCTTATTGGAAATTTCTAAATTATGTATGAAAATAAATATGGCAAGACTCTCAAAATGATATGACAAAGTTAGTTTAGAAAAAACTATTTTGCAGATTCAATGACACAATATCAAGAGAAATTATTGTATTTCTAGAAATTAATTTTTATTAATAAAAAAACTGGATGTTGAAAATAAAACTTATGTGAAAACAAAAAATGCTTAGCCTACAATTTATTAGGAATTTGGCAGAACAAATTTGATATGAAGCCATTCAATGGTAGACTTGCAGGAGTTAAAAATCTTGCAGTGAATGAGGGAATACTGTTATTTGTGGTATATACATCAACAAACACATAAAGAAAATTAAGCGTTATATATGTTGTGAGAAATGGATGACGCCAAGGAATTGTAAGAGGAAGTTTCCCAGGGGATGAGGAGACAGTATGGCACATTAATACTGCCATCCATGATAAGTTTGGTAAGCTGGGAGAACAGCAAACTTAACTACTTTGTACAGGGTTGTTTGGCGGGGGTGGGGAAAAATGAGCTGTCTGCAAAATTTAGAAAATAAATTTGACTCTCAGAAGAGTAGCTAAAATATAAGTAATCAATGAAATAAATCAAGTTTTATTTTTAAAACTGTGTTTATATTATCAGAAAATATTTAATATTGTTTCCAAGGTTTAAAAATTGAATGATCTTAATGTGTGCATTGTAAACATATTTTTGTATATTATTTCTGTGATTTCTAGGAAAATTAAAAATCTGTGAATATAAACAGTTTTGCAGACAACATTCAAAGGTAAATTTGTGTGCAGAGTTGTAAATCTGGTGAATCAGTTGTAGTTGGTATTGGACTATGCAATACTAGGTTTGGCAGTTATTTAGATAATGGGTAGTATACTCGACCTCTTTGTATTCCTGCACCACTGCTGGACGGAACATGGACAGCACGTTGGTTGTATGGCGTGCGTGTTTCTTAAAAATTATACATAATATGAATTTAACAAAATGGTTAAATCTCAAAATGATTGTAAACTCTTCCAATAGAAGGTGGTTGTGTTTGGGGAGTGTGATGCTTGTTTGGTTGCCGGCAGGTAACAGAAGATGCTGCTGATGTCATTAGAGAATAGCGTATAGGAAGAGCACAAATGACAAATTATTGTGAAGCAAAAGAATGCCCAGGAACTTCCACTTCATTCCTAGGATTATGTCTCAAGCGGGGCAGCTGTGAGGGCCGCGCTGCTTGAAAGACAGTAGCGTGAAATAAAAAATAGACATGTATTTAAACGATGCAGTGCTGGAAGTTTTAGTAATCACACCTCTTTGAATTCCTGAACCTGGGACTGTCTGAACATGGCGAAAACATTGGAAGGGGCCCTCTGAGCACGCTTGGGCTCATCTCGTTTGGATTTTATTGCCTGAAATAAAATATAGTTATGGGTTATACCATTCTCTACTGAAGGGCAGCATATCTTGCCATCCTACCTCCTTCATTTCCTGCATCGTCTTTTTTGGAAGCTTGGCAAAGACATTGGAAGTGGCTCTAGCTGCTCGACTATTTTTCTTCTCTTCCTGGAAAAGGGAAAAAGTATCATAAGTTCCAGCAGTTTTTCGTCAACAACGAACATGCACACACCTGCATAAAAATGCCACTGATATAATTTTGTGTTTGATCTATAGGTAGATCTGTTTAACACTACTAATGTGCTTCATATTTCCTAACATTAGGAAAGCTTGTGGATTTGTCTTTATTATTTTTGCAGCCATCATTCATAAGTAGAATATCTGGATAAATATACGTATATAGATAGAGAAGAAAAACAACACAATCTAAAGTTTATACAACAAAGAGACACATTTACAAAGTGAAACATTTTTAGCATTTCAAAACGTACATTTTTGAAAATAAATATAAATTGTAAGATTTTCTCTGGCTTTTTTTGGTAACCTATATTCCAAAACAAAATAGTTACAAATTTGTAAGATTCAGTGATTGAGAATAATAATGGCTTTAATTTATGCTTTATCATGTGCTTATGCTCTAGTATATTGACTTAAAGATTTATATGTAAATTGATTAATTTGAGGATACTATGCTGTACTGTTAGTTTATAGCAAAGATGCAATTGTTTCGTGTTTCAATCTAGTATATATGTTATTGGGCGATATTTGATTTTCAAGGCATAGAGTAGACCAGTGTTTCCCAATCTATTTTTTTTTACCCACGGTCTACTTTGAAATTCCTTTCCATGTCCATCCCAAGGTTAAAAAAATGCTTTTCATTTTTTTAAAAATTTTTTGAAGGTTTTTTGTATATTGTATATATTATTATTATATTATAGGATGTTTATATTATATTATTTTATATTATAATATTATATTATAGGACTTTATTGTTCAAATAAATTGTGAGGCAATTACTTATCTGTGGCCCCTTCAGACAAGCTTGTGTCCTAATTGTGATGTTTTTCCGCATAGCACTTTAGCAAAATGACATGGTCCTCTTACTTGAGGGGAGTTCATATGGCTCATGTTAAAAATGATTGCCTTATTGCATCACAAAGGGAAAATCATAAAAATCATAAAAAGATAAAAATGATATTTGGGTTATTTAAAAATGATTGGCTTGGACCACTCCTATATTTCTTCTTAGTTACCGTAAGTATTATGACAGGTCATAATAGTATTATTCTGCGTTTCAATTTTAAGCCCCGATATTACAATTACGATTTAATTCATTGAAACTAATGACAATAAAAACATAAAACATAAAAATATTCTAAAAGCATTAGCCTTAAACTGAAGAACTTGCAATTTATAAGAATGATGGCTCTAGGGTATGTGGCATTTTCTTGCAGGTGCAGTAACTAGAAACAATGCTGGCAAGCCATAGGTCTAAACTACATCACCAAAGGCACATTGGTCAAGCGGTGTTACAGCAAGTACATGTCCAAGCTCATTTACGGCCAGGAAGCTGCCTTCCACTAGGCTTACATGGCTCTAAGAACTTCTACAGGTGAGTTACATGGCGCTGAAAGAAAACTATGGGCAGAGTAAATGAAGAGATGCAAATACCAGAGACATTTTAATAAAATTAATGGTATGTAATTTGAAAATAAACAACCTGACTTTGAAAATGTGTGTACATGGGTTTTTGTAGTGCAAAGTATTGCATCATGTTTAATGGAGTGAATACACATAAAAATATGGGGGTACTTTTAATATGTAAAAGCTCATTGTTTTTTGTGTCAATTCTTCTACTAGTTATATACAATTCAATCATTTGTTGCTTTCTATTTTTAATGTTATAGTGATTAGTTTTGTTTACTGACTCAACTTTTAAATATACTTTGTGTATCCTTTCTATTAACAGTGTTATGAATATTAGTTTTCTTTAGTGCTCCAATTTATTTAATAGGCTTACATGGTGTTTCTTGAATAATTTGCATTGTACAATCTTCATTCTACACAAAACACAACTAGAATATGGCATATTTTCTTTACCAACAGCTGATTCTAAAGAAATCCATGTAGACACATTTTTAAACTCTGGTTTTATTTTAGCATTGCATACCAAATTACCAATTTAAAAATGAAACAAGAAGATAAAATGAGGAATAGCAAAAGTAATCACACAATGCTTTTAACTTATGATTAGAATTCTTGTTGCTGAAGAGAATGACACTACTAACTTTTGACAAGTGTTGTCATTTTCATACGCAGTGTTAACTCTAATTTTCAAAACTGAAGATAAAAACTAAAAGAGAAGGTTTAGATGTTACTTTCATGCTGAACAGAAACATGTTTAGATCCAAGGGGGCCTCTAATTATATAAGGTTATCATGTGTTCCTAATTCTGGGCTCTCCCAGGGAATTGTCATGTCTTCTTTCACAAAGTTGCTTTTCACCACACCTGTGTGCTACATTTTCATAACTGGGGTACCATGTATTTGTTGGCTGCTAGGATAATATTCAAGATTGGGGCTCATTTGAATCCACTAGCGTGATATGCAATGTTAGGTTCTTTGAACATTGCATCACAAAGGGGAATGTAATTGCACAAATGAAATGCTGTGGGGGTAAGAGGAAAGTCTCCTTATATTGTCATGCCACTATTGAGAATTTAATGTTTCATAATGGTTATATGCCAATAATGAGATCTTCAGACCTTTCACATGAAGACCGATAATATTAAAGACTAGACAAGATTACGATTCTCCATACTTAAAGAAAGAATCAAGAACAGAGAGACATGGTTGGATTTTGTTGTTGATTTTTCAAGAGTTGCCTGACCCCATAGACCCTGAGTGGTTGTAGGTTTAATGTGTAATGTTTAATATGTGATTCATTAGAAAGAAAAATGCTCTTGCAGGTCAACAAGAATACCTCCTAGCAATGGTGAAACATTGCAAACTTATGTGGTTGGGGCACATGATGAGGCATGATTCCCTTTCCAAGACTATCCTGCAGATGACAGTTGAGGGTGGAAGAAGAGGGGACAAAGAAAATATGGATTGACAATATCAATGACTAGATGGGATAAAAGTTTCTGCATATTCAAAAAGGCACTAAGAACAAAGAGGCAGAATATAATTTTTGTGTTGATGTTTCTATAGTGGCATCCCTATCATCATTAGGGGTTAAAGATGTTTCTAAAAAGGCACCCATATGATTATTAGGTGTTAAAGATGTTTCTAAAGTGGCATCCCTACAATTATTAGGGGTTATTTGTTTGATGATGATGTTTTAAATAAATTTGATTAAAATCAATATTTTAGTTTTTTCATGTTATTATTGTGCAGTTATTGTTTCTGACAAAGGTTTGGAATGAAACATTATATTATATTATAATTTGCTCTCAAGCTGATGGTCTTGAGCACCTTGGTAATCTTGTAAGGACATGTGCTACTGCAATGCAAGTTATAAAATACTTGAGAGCACTAATGATTACATATGGGCAGTGCTTGCCATATGAAAATGTTAAGAACCCTAAAATTTATATTGTCTATATTGTTTATTATCATTTCTTCCATGCTCTTATCAGTATCAATAACCTTTTTTAGTTTATCTTTTGAAACATCTCCCAACTTATCTATATAATATTTATTTTCACATTTCTTTTACCATGACCCCCGCCTGATTATGATATCTCTGGTTCTCTGGAAATTATATAAATTTGAGTGGGACACGTGCATAAAAAGTAATTTCTTTCTCTTCTCTGTATAATATTATCATATAATCTGTTTTTAAAAAATTATGGTGGAGTTCTAAGTGCAATTTATCTATTCATGCATATCTAATTATGATGTGTAGGCCTAAATGATATAAAAACATGCTGCCATAAAAAGATACAATGCAATCTATCTATGCTAGTTCCAACATTGCAGAAATGCTACTAAATTCTTGGTTTCTTAGGTATAAAAATATAATACAAATAAGTTATTATAATTAAAAATATGAATCTATACTTGTTGAGAATGAAACAATGATGATGGTTATGATGAAATAATCCTCTTGACTGTTATCAGTTAGCTCTTAACAGTCCTTAGCTTTTCTGAAGATCCCCAGTTATGTAACTGAGGTTACTCAAACACGAGATTTCTGTCTCAAAAGCATGGTTGTGTTAAATGAATCTATGGATACATTTTAGGCATTTCACTATGGTAGTATTCCAAGATCATCACGTCCTATCAAGAGCGCAGCATATATGTCTGCACTAACTAGTTCATCATTATTCCATCAGATCTATTGAACCATCTGCAGGGATGACACATCTATCATTCCCCACTACCTAAGAGTCTGACACAAAAGGACAAATGTGTAATGTTCACTAGCTGGCATCGCTCTATCATCCATGAGAACCATTTGACAGAAGATAATAGTAAGAAATCGAGGTAAGACATGCAGTGACAAAGACTTTTTCATAGGTGATAGGTTGTCAGCCCATCGCCCAACTTTCCTTAGTTGCCTCCTACCATATGTTTGGTAGGAAGACAGTGGCCCTATTCTTTGCACCCTGAACTAAAAATCCAGGGTTGCCACACTCAGAATAAAACAATGGATTATAATCATAAATTTAACAGTTGTTCCTGTGTTGCCAAGACCTGGAAGGGGAGAGAATAATGGCAACACTGTTTACCTTCCATGCATGTCATAAGAGGAAAATAAGTAGGTTTTTAGATGGAGTTGGCTGTCCCATCCTATATAGGGTCAAGATAATTCAGAAGCCATGCTGAAGTTGGATGTGTCAAACTGAAAGTTACAGATATGGCAGCTAAGTTGTAAACAATGACAACGCATTTTGTTCTCCGGACTACATCCTACTAACATGCAGGAGTTTGAGTACGAATGCAGAATAATCATAAGAATTTTTAACACAATGAAATTTATGAGACACTTGCAGATATTGGTTCATTTCAGAAAAATGAAAGATGAAATTATAATTATACAATTTTAATTTATATCCTATATTGTCAGATTTACTGATGCATATGTCATAAATAGTTGCTAAAAAACCAAAAACAAAACATGCCAATTTATAACCATTGATATAAATTGATATAAGTCACACAATTGATTGTAGTGTAAATATTTGTTTTTGTTTAGAAGAATTAATAGTAGCTTGTGTTTAAATTGCAGAAGCCAGTGAAAGATCATCGATGAGCAAGGACCAAGAATGGCATATCCTGCTTTGAGCATGACAGCCAAGAACACCCGTATAGACTTCACATAAATATAAAGTTAATATGAGTTATGAATCAGCATCATAGCACATAGTTTCCAATAAGTGCTCAGCTGCCTAGTTGGTAGTTGATCAGAGACTGCCTGACTAGCATCGCCTACCACACTTTATCCACAGCAATGGCAAAATGTCTCGACTTTCTCAAAGTTTAAGACCTGGTACTCTACTTCCTGGTGACTAGGTGAACCAACAGAATAATTTTTATTTAAAACCAGATTTAAAATCTGGATTTGCTGTGAATGACTAGCATTTCACTATCACAGTTCCCATATGCCAGGACATGTGGGTTTTTAGAAAAGGTATAACAAGACCAATCAAAGAGCTAATATAAATGTTTTGTAAATTATGCATGATAGAAAGCAGAAATAGAAGACAAGACTTATCAAACGGGTAGAAAAATTTCTAGAAGATATGATAAAAATCATAAAAATGATCAAATATAGGATACAAATTCTGAAATAATTACAATCAATTTAAAAAACAAAAACAGAGATAAATAAAATACATCATAAAAAATTAACACTCATATTTATAATAAACTTATTTAAGCATTGTCATGTAGAAATTTAAATCAATAGGCCTATGATACAATGAGGTTGTATCATTAAATCAGTTAAACCCTTAAACCCCCTAGCGAGTTTATACATCATTGGGTGCATAAGCCATAGATATTCCATTTAACTCCTTTATTGGATATGTTCTCGGATTCATTCGATGTGATTTCCTTCTATGTTAAGTTTCTTTTGGACTCTCTTTTTCATGTTTTTTTTAATGTCTTCTATTTCCTTTTTCACTGTAGGTTCCATGGCATCAACCTTTTAGTTATAGGCTTTACTATTTTCTAGTTTTAACCACAACCTTTGAGATATAAGTTCAATAAATTAACCGACGAAGATATGTCCGCCCATTGCAAATAAAGCAGTGACACATAAAACGATAGCAGATTGTAAAACTATGTATTACTAGAATACTAGATTGTATAAAGTGATAGCAGATTGTAAAATTATGTATTACTAGAATACTAGATTATATAAAGTGATAGCGTATTGTAAAAATATGTAATACTATATGGATAATTTAAATATGACTATGCTTATAAAAAAAGGTTCTCACTAGCAAGCAACTATCACTATTCAAATATGTTCAAACATGCTCACCTCTTCTGCCATTGTTGATCTGTAGAGAAAAAAGTGATGAAACAAACTGTATCATTAAAAAAAATATGAGAAGCTGACATATCTACATATTTATAGTTAGTATACCTACACATTTATAGCTAGTATACCTACATATTTATAGCTAGTATACCTACATATTTATAGCTAGTATACCTACATATTTATGGCTATAAGACCTCGTCTGTGCTATAAGAACTCACAGCAGAAAGTGAACATGGCTTAGAAGGCTGTGTTCATGGTATTTCCATTATCATTATGTAACATCTAATCTCCAAAGAAGCGGTTTTCTTTGCCACATGCTTATTAAATAATGCAATATATATCGTAAGAGGCGACACAGGATTGTTGGATTGGTTAATTCCATCTGGAAAAAAATTGGTAGGATGTAGACGGTATTTGATACCGTTTTCTGATTTTTAATATAATTTCTCGACTTCTTATTTGTATTATATTCATTTATCCAGAGAAAAACAAAAACTAAAAGTAAAACCCTATCCACTCCTGGACTTTTTTCAAAACATTGAGTGGTAACTACTAATGTAACTTGCGCTTGCAGCGCACGCGCAGAAAGGGGAGAAGGCCTACACGTTCAGAAGTAGATATACAGGAGGATAGGTGGGGTGGTAACAAGGTCACATGGCAGAGGTGAGTCACTACGTAGAAATCTTGTAAGTGGAAGACAGTGAACATCTAAAAGAAATTGCAGAAACCAGGTAACATATTGGTAATACGTGCACCAACATTCCACGTGCCAAGAAAGCTGCCAGCTAATAGTGCCGACGTCAGATAACGAACCAAGAATCTGGAAACTTGGAAATCCATCAACCCACACAAAATATAACAATTAAAAAAATGTATGCATGATATAAATCTATGTAGACATACATTTTCATCACCATAGTTTTCTTCATAATCATCTTTTTCTTCATAATCATTGTTTTCCCAATTCTTCAATGACCCGCATAGTGCTCACGCGACCGTAGGCGGTATAAGAGACTCGTCAACTAAAACGTAAACTTGAACTAGTTTCCGATTTGCGTGTGATCTATTGGTTGGTCTTGGCTAATTTTGGCATGCGACACCGAGTATGTAAATAGCGACCAATAAAAATCTTAACAATAATAAAAAACGTAACGAATGGTGTCCAAATTAATTCAGTTAGAACGCATGTGATAAGTTGATAGTCACGACACACATATATTTTTGTTAGTTATTCCTCTAGGGCCAAAGACTGTAAATAGGGCAGATGTCATAGATTTCCATGTCTCGTCTTTCATTTCTATTTGTTTTAGGTATTCATTGTTTCTGATACCGATGTTGAAGCGCTCCCTTGTAATAGTTCTACTATTATGTTTTTGTAGGCCCATAGATATTGTTCCTCGGAACTGTTTCTGGCATTTCTGTTTTATATCTACGTATTCATGAATGAAGATACTGCCGAACACATGGGCTATAGTTGCCAGTAACTGTTAGCATAATGGTCAGTCAACACCTTAGATATGACGTTAGAAAGTGGAAGGAGGGAGATAAATAAAGCTCCTCAAGTCATTTTGTCAGATTATTAATGACTTTTTTGGGAGAGGGAGCTGGTAAGGGTGGATGATGTCCATTTTTTACAAGCGTTTCTGAATGTATATTGGCATTGAAAAACTCATTTAAAACTCCCTTTAATGTGACCAAAACATTATATTCGTTTGATCTTTATTTTCTTTAAGAATTCTTTATTCATATTAAGTGTTGTTAGAACCTCTTTGTTTGTTTTCTTCTCTTTCCATGATGTTTTCCCTATTCTCCTATATATACACATCTCAAAGGCATAAATTCTGTCTTCTAATTCTTTGTTTATTGTCCATGTTTATGAGCCATACATTAATATAGAATAGATGTAGCATTTTATAATTCTCATTTTTAGCTTGTTTGTAATTTGTTTAGATGTTAATATTTTCTTCATGTCATTGAAGGTACTTTTAGCCATCCCTATTCCCCTTTTAAAACAAGGAGTCAGACAGGGATGCGTGCTTTCACCAGACCTGTTCTCTCCATACAGTGAAAACATATTGCGTGCAATAGTTGATATCCCAGGAATATCAGTGGGAGGACATAACATAAATAATTTGAGATATGCGGATGACACTGTTCTGATTTCAAAAAGTGAGGAAGACCTTCAAAAATTAATTAAAGTAGTAGTCACAGAAAACAAATAGAAAGGCCTCTTCCTAAATATCAAGAAAACTGAAGTAATGGTTATTTCAAAGAAAGAAAATAACACACCTTGCAAGATCATAGTGAATGATATAGTATTAAAACAGGTCCACCAATTCAAATATCTAGGTACAATTATAACAGCAGATGGAAGAAGTTCAACAGAAATAAGATGCAGAATAGGACAGGCAAAAACAACATTCAGAAAAATGAAAAATATACTGTGTAATATGACCTTGTCATTAGAGGTGAGAAAGAGAGTTCTGCAGTGCTATATAACCCCTATACTAACATATGGGTGCGAGTCTTGGACAATAAACAAACTGGAAAGTGGGAGATTGGAGGCAACAGAGATGTGGTTCTACAGAAGAATGCTGAGAATACCATGGACTGCCAGAAAAACTAATGTAGAGGTGTTAAAAGAGTTAAATGCGAAACGGACCTTAATCAACAATATAAGAAAAAGGCAATCTTCTTTTTTTGGCCACTTCATGAGACAGGCAGGTTTAGAGAACATAATCACAACAGGCAAGATTGAAGGCACCAGAGACAGAGGGCGACAACGTGAGAAAATATTAGACAGTTTGACAACCTGGCACGGCAAAGAAACAACAACGACTTTGATACATAATACTGTGGACAGAGAGCTGTGGAGAGCCATGACCGCCTACGCCATCCGGCATGGCACATGATGATGATGATGATTCCCCTTTTAGCTTCTGTTTCGCATCTCCCATTGTGTGTTATTACGTGTCCGAGATATTGCTTCTACTTGTTGCAGTTTCTCTCCATGTATTTTTATATCTAACACCTGTTCGTCTGTGACTTTGCTGATTATCATGGTTTTTGTTTTTGGATATTTATATTCTTTACTTGATTTATTGACTTGATCTATTGACGATTTATTGACTTGATTTATTGACTTGATCTATTGACGAGTTATTGACTTGATTTATTGACTTGATCTATTAGTCTTTGTAGTTCATGTTTTTACATAGTGTTTACAACAAACCAACTCGACTCAAGCCTTAAACTGTTGTATCATTCGAATATATAGTGAGGTCGTCCAATTGTGGATAGGTTTCGTGCTCGAGTGATCCACGGTTCAATTCCCAGCTCAACTGGGGTTTGGAATGTCCAAATTCTCCCCATTAAGAAACATAACTTTTAGTTATCAAAGCTCTATGGACCACTGTGTGAACTACAAAAGACAGTAATTTTTATTCAGGAGACATAATTACATATATAGACTTGTTTCAAGTGAACGAAGGAAGAAGTATAATAATAACTTTTAGTACTAGGAATTCAGCCAAGAGGTAGGTAAACAACTCCATACCATCTTAACGATTTTCCACAAAGAAATCAATCAAATATATATCATGAAAAAGAAGGAAAATATAACACATGAAAATTAGCGAATGACCTCTTTTTTCTTTCTTGGCAGAACACCTCCCTCCCACTGAAACATATTTACGGCACTGGCTGCATAGATATGCCGTTGATCATTAAAAACACGGGCCTTCCCTCACTTACTTTTATCGAAGACAAGGCACAGAACTCATTTATCTGCTACACGATTTACTGGTAATATCTCTTATTATTATCGGAACGTAACCCCCATCCAGGTCACCTCCTTGAAGTGGAGATGGAGCTTAGTCCAGCCAACAGAGGCTAGAAACTAAGATTGGTTGGACAATCCCCAATATCAGACATGATCACAGTCCTGTCTAAGTAAACGCAGATGCTGAAGTCGGAGATACCAGGTCGAGAAATGCACCAGCAACGATGGTATCATGCAATCAGTCGATTTAACATGTGACACAACAAAAATAAACAAATAAGAACGTAGGGAACAGACGAAAAATAAGCAGAGAAAAACAAATACTATTTTAGACGGAGCGAAATAAATTAACTAGTTATTATTTTAAAACCTTACTGCACAAGTCACAGTTTTCTTTATGTTAAATTTCGATATAATGTATTCGTATATTTTATGTTGCACAATATTTGACAGTAACACGTTTTGTTAACGAAACTCCAGAAAATTTCAACAGCAGCTTGCGTTGGGTCTGCCATGAATTTTTTTTAAAAAAAGCACACTGTTGGAGGAATGGTAATCTCAGAAACACTTAAAAAAAACAAAAAGTAATAGCGGGAGGTGAGAAACGCGTTCATCATGCGCTTCACTCCCTTATTTTAATAAAAATAATTCACCCTCTCGCGACCACTGCCTCGACATATTTATTTTATTTCGTATATACATAGACACTTGCTGGAGATAACAAACAATGTAAGCACAGATGTGGCGGAGAGGTCACGAAAAGGTTAAGATAAACTTACAGAAACACACACAGCCAGAATGTGGAGGGAGGTGTAGGAATGGTTAAACTAAACTTACAGAAATTCATACGGTCAAGTTGTGGATGGAGTTCAGGGAAAGGTTAAACTAAACTTACAGAAACCAATAAGATCAAGATGTGGAGGGAGATCAAGGAAAGGTTAAACTAAACTTACAGAAACCAATAAGATCAAGATGTGGAGGGAGATCAAGGAAAGGTTAAACTAAACTTACAGAAACCCATACGGTCAAGATGTGATTTTATTTTATTTGTGTATTATTTTAGTGCTTTTATTTCAATATTTCTGTAATGGGAAGGTGTGAAGACCGCAATATAATTTACTATCGGATCAACCATTATATAACATTAAAATCTCAGTAGATATGTCAATATAGTTTGATTGTTCTCTTATGGAAACCCCTCAGTATTTTATCTGTACAAACAGGTTTCCATCTGTGTTGCAACATTAGAGAGCCCAACATTACACATCAGGCTAGTGGAGTTAGGTAGGTTTCTATCTGTGCTGCAACATTAGAGAGCCCAACATTACACATCAGGCTAGTGGAGTTAGGTAGGTTTCTATCTGTGTTGCAACATTAGAGAGTCCAACTTTACACATCAGGCTAGTGGAGTTAGGTAGGTTTCTATCTGTGTTGCAACATTAGAGAGCCCAACATTACACATCAGGCTAGTGGAGTTAGGTAGGTTTCTATCTGTGTTGCAACATTAGAAAGCCCAACTTTACACATCAGGCTAGTGGAGTTAGGTAGGTTTAAACCTTGAACATGTTCTTAATTGCCAATGTGTGTGCATGGTGCTCCTGTTATGTGCGTTCATTGTGCTCCAGCTATGTGTGTGCATGGTGCCCCAGCTATGAACAGGTGGTACATGTCATGTAGTGGATGGCCACTCTGTGTGACAACTCTGTGTGGTATGTGATAACTCCCTGGGAGAGCCACCAATCAGGCAAAAATGTTAGCTCCGGCTAATTGGAGAGTCCTCTTGTATGTCGAGAAATTTATAACTTGCTGCTCCACACATACTAGTGTTGGGTTTTTGTGGACGCTGGGCAGGAAGGAATGCTTGGCAGGGGAGCTAAAGCCACTGACGCCAACCCTGCATGTTGCGGAAAGATGGAAAACTCACATCCCCCTAGAGTTTCTCTGAATAAGCTCCTTCTTCTCAAAACCATTGTGCTCCGCTCAAAGATCTTCTTCTCTGTAGGGAATCAAGCTTTAGAGAAATCATCCCATTTCACATATAAAGTAAGAGCTAATCCACTCTTTTCTTGCCTACCTTTGACCTTAGGCCCGGATATTCTTGTATTATATGCTCTTATTAGTATTTGGTTTGGCTTCATTCTCATAAGGTAACCGAACCATTTTACTTGGTCTCTCAATATGTTCGATACATGATATTATACCAACTCTTATCCTAATTTCTTTATTTCTTATTTTATCTAGTATGGTAACCATTGTAGCTTTTCTCAGACCCTTCATTTCACATGTGACGATTTTCATTTGCTGCGAAGCTGTTAAACATTGTTTGACATTGGTAGCACAGTGTTGGAATACATTTTAAAAAAAAATACTAGATGTGAAGCAGAAGTTCTTCTTCTTCTTCTTTCGTTCACTTGAAACATGTCTATATCTGTAATTCTGTTTCCTTAATAAAACTCGCTGTCTTTTGTAGTTCATACAGTGTCCCATAGAGCTTTCCTCTTCTTCATCGTTCTTCAGTCAGATATCAGGTTACAGCACCAATAGCTTCAATGAATTGTGTGATTCGCTTCAGGTCATCCATGGAACCCCTAAAGTCTGGAAGCAGTGCCGTCTCAGTAGGCCATATTTTCTCCCTCTCTTCTTGGTAGAGTTGACAGGCATGAAGAATGTGTTCTGCAGTCTCTGGGCTCAGTCCACAGTTGCACAGGTCTGTCTCACCAATCTTCAGCTTTCGGAACATGTGACTTCTCAGTCTGTTGTGACCAGTTCGTAGTCTGAAAATGATGGTTTGTTCCTTGCGTGACATTTAGTGGTAGGGGTCATTTGGTTCTGCAGTTGGGTGCATTTGCTTCCACTTTTTCTTATATTCTGCTTTTAACATGGTCTTACTTTCATAGTACGTATTAT
Source organism: Meghimatium bilineatum (assembly GCA_034231615.1). NCBI lineage: Eukaryota > Metazoa > Mollusca > Gastropoda > Stylommatophora > Philomycidae > Meghimatium > Meghimatium bilineatum. The sequence goes on along the minus strand of CM067299.1, from coordinate 115,309,384 downwards.
CATTTTCTATTTGTTCCAGTGAGCCCCAATTCCTTGCCAGGAGATCAGCTTTTTCATTTCCAGGTATGCCACAGTGACCTGGGATCCACTGCAGTACTGTTTCTTTGGTGGTATTGCTGAGGTGTAGTAAGCAGGCTGTAAGTTCATTCATGCTCGTGTTCCATAGAGCTTTGATTCCAGTGTTGTTTCCTCTGGCCAATATGTCTGCCTCAGCGTTTCATGCTCAGAACACTCTTGAAGTATATGTTTGGCACTCTGTGCTGCCTGTCCACATGTACACATGGCCGTGTTGCCAATCTTGAACTTTGTATACATGTGAGTGCGGAGTCGGTTGTGTCCAGTTCTGAGACGTAGAATTATAACTTGTTCTGATCTGTTCATAATGTGATAGTCATCTTGTGTTGGCGTTTGTGGCTTTCTTATTGACTTGATCATCTGTTTTTTCTGATGGTAGGTGATTGGTATATCTGGTTGGTCTTCGGCAGCACCTTCCTTAGCCAGTTGGTCTGCTTTTTCATTTCCTGGTATTCCACAGTGAGAGGGTATCCACTAAGCAGAAGTTAAAAGGAGAATAACAATGGCTAAAAGTACATTGAATGACATGAGGAAAATAGTAACATCTAAAAAAATTACAAGCAAGTTAAAAATGAGAATTATAAAATGCTACATCTATTCTTGATGTTTTGCTCAGAAGCATGGACAATGGATAAACAACTAGAATTTATGCCTTTGAGATGGGGGATATAAAAATGAATAGAGAGAACTTCATTGAAAGAGATGAAAACAAAGAGGTCCTAACAACACTTTGTATGAATAAAGAATTAGTATTAAAAGAAAATAAAGACATGGCCTCTTGTTGAATATTTCACTTGAGGGTAGGGACGAGTGGAGGCGAGCAAGAGGTAGGCAAAGATACAAGTAGGAGAGAAACGATCATGACATGGACAAGCTACCGTCTAGCATAGTGCATCACCAAAGCAAGAGACAAGGGATGTTGGAGGTTCGCTGCAGCCAGCCTTCGTTTCGGAGTCGACATTTGATGATTTGATGATGACCACATACTGGACATGTTTTGGGTATTACAATAAAGTTTTCAAACTGATACATTTGGTATAATAGTAAGAAAAATATATATATATTTGTTGATAATATTATACAAGAAATGTCTGCAAGTGGTTCCCAGAAATATGGATACTTGTATTGTTTTAAGGGGTTCCACAAATGCTAAAAAAAAATAATCGAGAATCCCTGTTATATAGTATATAAATAACCATGGATGTGTTACAAAGCAATATAATAAAGACTTACACCGCCGAATATGGATGTGTCGGGCTTTTGACGCAAATAAAGCGACGACACATCGGATTTAATTGTATGTTCTACATCCTGCTGAAAATCTAGTAGGACCATTGTCTTGCTACTAGAGAGACACACTGTGCGTTGGAGAATGAACGTCAAAGAAGAGGAAGATAATGAGACAGATAGGTTAAGGGACAAAATGATAATAATTAATAAGAGTTCTACCTCACCAACAATAGCGATACAGTAGTAAAATTGAAGTAATTACCTCACAGTATGCGTGGTCACTTCCGGTCAAAATGGCGAGTGAGAACTTATGTGTTTTCCTCGGTGTCAGTTTAAATCGGATGTTCCTCCTGAAAGCAACGGCAAACTACAGGAGTATTGTGCCAAGAAATTTTCTATGGATGTGGGCATGGAGAGAGTGTTAATGGAGGGGATGATAGAAGGCAACATGGGCAAAGGCCGACCAAGACGCCGTTGGACAAAAGACATTCAAGAATGCCTGCGCATGTCACTGGAAGATGCAGGGCAACTTGCTCAAGACCGCGGAGAATTCAAGAGATCCATAGGAAAGACTACGTTCTGGAAAGAATATGTCACTAGATGATGATGATGCTACCTACACTAATTGATGTGACACTTGTTTCGGAGAATGTACAAACAGATGCTACCTTACAATCATTGCTGTAGCACTTGTTTCGGAGAATGTACACATGTACACATACAGTGTACATGTACAGCGAAGACCACGAGGTGTTCAGGAGGTCCATAAAGAAGACTACGATCTGGAAAGAAAGATTACAACACTGTAATCTCTTGATTACATCCTGCTGGAAATCTAGTAGGACCATTGTCCTGCTACAAGGGTGATCCAGCGGGAGTTTGAGAACGCTGAAACAGAGAAACCAGTGGTTGACAAGAAACACCTTGACTAGTGTTCCTTTCAGAACTTAGTAGCAATGTATTTTACGTAAGTACAATCAGTAGCAAAGGCAACATTTCTCTACCTCCCCAGAGCATGATCACTGGTATCATTTCCTCAAGGCTGGGTGAAATATTTGTTACAGACCACGGTGACGAGTAAGATTGGAACCCTTGCCACCTGATCTGATATGCGGACGACAAACCTAGACACTAAACTACCGCAACTCCCGAACTGTCTAATATGCCTGTATAGCTAGCTAACTGTACTAGGAACAATGGGAATATAAATAAAATAAGACTGCTTAGTGGACAAGCATCCTACTATTTGTACATTCTCTGAAACAAGTGCTACAGCAATGATTGTAAGGTAGCATCTGTTTGTACATTCTCTGAAACAAGTGTCACATCAATTAGTGTAGGTAGCATAATCATCATCATTAAGTGACATATTCTTTCCAGAATGTAGTCTTTCCTATGGATCTCTTGAATTCTCCGCGGTCTAGCATGGTTCGAACATGTATGCAGGCACGATTCCTTGCCAAAAACAATACTGCAGGGAACTGTCGAGGGTGGAAGAAGCAGAAGAGAACAAATAAAGACATGGACAGACAACATCAAGGAATGGACAGGGCAAAATATTTCCACACTCATCCGCATCGCTGAGGATAGAATTCGCTGGAGGACTCTGTGTGCTGAGGCATCCAATGTGGTACCCCTACGACCCTGAAGGGTTATGGGTTTATTGATTGATTGATTGAATCAAGAGAATGGAAATGCACTGTGTCGCCGTTTTATTGGCGCCAACGACTCGACACATCCGACTTCAGTGATGTAAGGTGAATGAAATCATCATCATGTGACATATTCATTCCAGAAAGTAGTCTTCTTTATGGACCACCTGAACACCTCGCGGTCTTCCGTGAGTTGACCTGTCTCCACCAGGGACATGTTTAAACAGTCAAATATTTCATTTGTCCATCGTCGTCTTGGGCGGCCTCTTCCTCTGCTATTAGTCTTTCCATGCTGTTATGTCTCTTTAGATGACCAAACAAGTTATAATTCTACGTCTCGGAACAGGACACAACCGACTCTGCAATCACATGTATACAAAGTTCAAGATTGGCAACACGGCCACACATGTGGACAGACAGCACAGAGTGCACAACATATACTTCAAGAGTGTTCTGAGCATGAAACGCCGAGGCAGACATATTGGCCAGAGGAAACAACACTGGAATCAAAGCTCTATGGGACACTGTATAAACTACAAAATACAGTGAGTTTTTATTCAGGAGACAGAATTACAGATATAGACAAGTTTCAAGTGAACGAAAGAAGAAGAAGATGACCAAAAAAGTTCTGTTTTACGCTTGTTCACAATATCCATAAATGAATCACTAGGCACCGTATTCCAGTAGTTTTTCATTGCTTTCAGGAGGAAAATCCGCTTATCGAATAGCACTGAGGAAATACATACATTTCCTACGCAATTTTTGTTTACATGTAAATGAAATATATACGGACAATGCGAGAAGAATGGCGAGCAGATGGAAAGTAACTGGAGTTGTATGGGATATGACTGCTTGGGGATATTTGGTTGTTGGTTTGTGCATAACTTTTATTTAACTACGAGAGACATGCATCCCTATGTTGTTGGTCTGCGCATCACTTGATTTATTTTTCTGGTGATCAATATTTCTCTTATTATCTACGGGTGACCAATATTTCTCATTCGTAATCTTAAAATCATTTTTCAAAATGCATGTTCTAGTTCTTATTTTTCCAGGAATTATTTACTGGTGTTCCATATAGTTCAGTTAGTTCAGTTGTTAAAGTATTGACTTGTTATCAAAATGTTGTGGGTTCATCTCCTAGAACGGCTACTCTTCATTCAGCCTAGCTGTATAAAGTCAGACAGTTGGCGAAGGCAAACATACGAGGAAATGTATTACATCTGATAATATGAGATGAAACTTGGCTCTGTGAAGTAGCCAACACTTCGCTTCTCTACGGCATTCTATGACATCAATAATCGACTGAGACCTGGGGCTTATGTCAGGAGTAAAAGCACGCAGTTCTTTTCTGTCATTGACCATTTTTCCCAGGTTAGGTTTACACCCTTTAATTTTGGCTCTGCTGCTATCTGCTATGTTGTTTTGAGTTTTTAACGTTGTCATCCACCGCCAAATGTTTATCTTGAACAATTTCTTGTAACAGAAGTATTTGGCGTCCAGGGTAGAGATAAAAGCAGACCATTCCATTATGTCTGAACGATTTTCTGTATATTGTTCGCTCCCTGTTTGCGGGCGTCAAAAGCAATTCCCAGTGGTGCTATAAGCGAAACAACTTTAGTTTATTTATGGCCTCATATGGGATATCCTTGACGTAGTGATTAAGAAGATAACTGTGTGCTGAAGAGACCGCAGGTTTGAATCTAGATCGTGAAAACTTGTTTATGAAGTGTATTTTTTTCCAGAGAAACCAGGAAATTATCGCTACAGAAGCTACGGAGCTACGTGCTATGAGTGATACTCTCTGCAGGCGACGTGCCGCTTTATTGAGAGGGAAGGAGTACATATAGGAAAATCCGAGTACAATGAAGACAATCTTCTACCCATTTTGAAACTGTTACAGCGAACCACAATAATCATTAGCATGCATATCCTTTGATATTTACTGGGGGAGACTGGGCATCTTTCTGATCTGAGTGCAATAATGTCAGTTCATAATTCATAACTCTGAGCCAAAGCTTGCCAGGGAGGCATAAATCTGAGTCAAAGATTGCCCAGGGTAGCATAACTCTGAGCCAAAGCTTGCCTAGGGTAGCATAACTCTGAGCCAATGCTTGCCCAGGGTAGCATAACTCTGAGCCAAAGATTGCCCAGGGTAGCATAACTCTGAGCCAATGCTTGCCCAGGGCAGCATAACTCTGAGCCAAAGCTTGCCCAGGGCAGCATAACTCTGAGCCAAAGCTTGCACAGGGCAGCATAACTCTGAGCCAATGCTTGCCCAGGGTAGCATAACTCTGAGCCAAAGCTTGCCCAGGGCAGAATAACTCTGAGCCAAAGATTGCCCAGGGTAGCATAACTCTGAGCCAATGCTTGCCCAGGGCAGCATAAATCTGAGCCAATGCTTGCCCAGGAAGGCATAAATCCGAGCCAAAGCTTGCCTAGGGTAGCATAACTCTGAGCCAAAGCTTGCCTAGGGTAGCATAACTCTGAGCCAATGCTTGCCCAGGGTAGCATAACTCTGAGCCAATGCTTGCCCAGGGTAGCATAACTCTGAGCCAAAGATTGCCCAGGGTAGCATAACTCTGAGCCAATGCTTGCCCAGGGCAGCATAACTCTGAGCCAAAGCTTGCCCAGGGCAGCATAACTCTGAGCCAAAGCTTGCACAGGGCAGCATAACTCTGAGCCAATGCTTGCCCAGGGTAGCATAACTCTGAGCCAAAGCTTGCCCAGGGCAGAATAACTCTGAGCCAAAGATTGCCCAGGGTAGCATAACTCTGAGCCAATGCTTGCCCAGGGCAGCATAAATCTGAGCCAATGCTTGCCCAGGAAGGCATAAATCCGAGCCAAAGCTTGTCCACGTTAGCATAACATCTGGTTTCAGTGCGGGCTGCAGCTGATGTATATTTTCTTCGATTCCTGCTCTTCCTCATGCTACTTTTAGTCTTGAACGTTTTCGTTTACCCTTAGGTGTACATCACAGACAAGGTCCTATAACAAATTCAATTTCCATGTCTTCTCTCAGGTGTCTATCTCAGACCATTTCTATAACCGAATGAGTTTATATCTTCTATCATGTGTCTGTCTCAGACCAGTTCCTATAACCGAATTAGTTTCCATGTCTTCCGTCAGGTGTCTATCTCAGACCATGTCCTATAACCGAATTAGTTTCCATGTCTCCCGTCAGGTTTCTATAAGACCAGTTCCCATAACTGAATTAGTTTCCATGTCTCCCGTCAGGTTTCTATAAGACCAGTTCCCATAACTGAATTAGTTTCCATGTCTTCCGTCAGGTGTCTATCTCAGACCATGTCCTATAACCGAATTAGTTTCCATGTCTCCCGTCAGGTTTCTATAAGACCAGTTCCCATAACTGAATTAGTTTCCATGTCTTCCGTGAGGTGTCTATCTTAGAATAGTTCCTATAACCGAATTAGTTTCCATGTCTTCCGTAAGGTATCTATAAGACCAGTTCCTATAACCGAATTAATTTCTATGCGTAGAATAGGCCTATATCTGATCGAATATCAACTTTAATGATATACTATATAAAAGTATTTCACATCTTCTTTTCCGAGAATTACTGCAAATTCTTCGAAAAATATAAATTCGATATGAAGCGTATATAAAATAATGATAAACTTGATAGAGTTACCAATAACACTTGCCATGTCTCGTGATTTTTACTAATAATATAAAATACATTGAATCAGTAATGGAATAAGTACAGTTTACAAACTAGATGCTCATACAGAAAATATCTGCGAAGATGATCAAAAGAAGTGACTATGTAGGCGATTCTTAGAATTGTATTGTCTTTTAGTTAACATCAAAGGCTATGACAGATTATGTGTACTCACGTTGGGAAAGATGAGCAAGATGGTTGCTACTGAGAATCTCAAACCAGGCTAACGTTCTCCCGGCTGAATCAGTCTGAAGATGCGGCTAAAGTGAAACAGATCTGACCTGGTTCATCATTCATACCTAGACTCATATTTGACGTCACGACACGCGCGTTCCATATGTGGGTTTTACAGGAGTTGTGAGTTGAGTTGCCAGCACAGCGAATATTTGTGTTGCTAGGTAGTTTTCGGATAGTCGCTAGATAGTCTCCCTTCAAATTTTTAAACGCTTAGAGTTTGTATTACTGCTTTGTATACTACAAACATACTGCCATAGCTGCAATGTCGTAAAGGAATTGGAAAAGGAGGCGGGCCGGCTTGGTGTTTCTTTAGAAAATATCGTGCGTGTCTTAATGAGGGACCTTTTTTTCCTAGTCAACCTATGTTTATATTGTGTTTTAGTCGTAAATTAAAGGGATGGGGGAATAAAGGCGCAGATATTGTCCTACCGTTTGCCGTTGAACACACCAAGAACGCCTTCTGTATATCGTACATATATTGTAGACTGTCATTCAGGGTGTATCAACAATGTGTTATGACAGTTTATTACTCCCTGTCAGTGGAGTTGGACTTGGTTCGACTACGTTTATGTCAGACGATATGTTCAGCCACAAGCAAACTAGTCTCGTGTAATTACTTGTCCCAGTACCAGTACCAGGACCTTAACTCACTCTCATATAATAGCCTTGTTCTGGTATAGCCGCCCATTGCTAGCGGTGATGACACAAATTTGATACTCGTGTTGTTGCATCTCACTGGGATCTGTGCGGAAGTGACTGGAAAGATTAATTGAGCCACAGAACCATCTACTACATTTTGGACACGAATGATCGGAATTGGGCACCTGTTGTTTGTTCTTTTCTTTTGGGCAGTACGTTTTCTCTGTGTCTTCAAGATTTGATGCTTGTAGCGCTGTGTTTGTGATTGTACAGTTGTATAAACTGTATTTTGCGCTGAATTTTAATTAAAGTTGTATATGGAATAATTGCACCATTCGTCAACTTAACACTCTCGTCCCGACATATTTGACACGAATGCCAAGACAACTTGATTCTCTCGTCCCGACATATTTGACACGAGTGACAAGACAACTTGATTCTCTCGTCCTGGTATATTTGACACAAGTGAAAAGACAACTTGACTCTCTCGTCCTGGCATATTTGACACCAGTGACAAGACATCTTGACTCTTTCATCCTAGCATATTTGACACCGGTGCTGGTATGTCTCTTTATATTAAAAAACCCAGCTTTCTCGTTAGGATGTTTAAGGAGCTATCCTTCTTCGACGTTTATTGACCGTAACACACATTGATTTGTCTTTTTAGCTTAGCATCTATAGTAGAATATTCAAAAAATATGTTCTCAACATGAATACTGCTTTAATCATGATTTTCTACTTTGCGGTCACGAGTGTAGTACCACATGCACCAATTACTGTCCCTTTAGCGTTGGCTACCTACTATGTATACATTGCCATATTGTACTTGGTTTAAAATGTGGTGTCTCTAGAAAGGAGCGGTTTCGTGGGCGAGAAAGAATGATGGTCAATCAACGACATACTGGGACCGTCAGTTTAATTTCAATTGTGGATATACTCAAGGAGAGATCTCAACATCTATGGACTTGTCCGGAGTGCAATGACGATGCTCCAATGACTAACTAACTAGCTAACTAGCTTAATGTAGGTTTCGCGACTTTTGTGTGTGTGCCATGAACAACTTCAATCGACTTTTAGTGGTAGGTTTGGGACATTGTTGCAGCAGTTTTTGTGGTTGTGTAGACAGAGAGATAGCTGTTCCATATATTGATTATCAAAGTTTATCAATTCTCACTTATTCGTAATCTACCCATCCAGAGATCGATTAACATAGCTCAAGTCTGGTGACTTGCTTGAACTTCGAATTTACTATTACCAGCATGCACAACGTGGTGATGCTTTTAGAGTCTTAGTTATTGCATGACCTTAGGATTCACAAGAGAGCCATGCGCGTTCCATGTCACAGATAGTCTACTGTCAAGAAGAAAGCTGCATGTATGTTTCAGAAAAAGACACAATCTAGCGACAAATTTCCAGTGTTGGCAATTCTGTTCTACCAGAAAAACTTTCTGTTGAATTCACTATCAGAAACTCCTCTACAGTAGAAAGTAGTCGAATAGGTGTCGCCCATTTATGAAACATACCGAAACACAATCCAGGTTTCGCTGTATAAACAATTACAACATGCGATAAAGTATTAATATCACCCATTATATTTTTTTCAGCATATATAACCCTCTTTCACCGACCAATTCGTAACACGAACACTCACGAAATAAGTTGGTTATGTGTAGTTTTATCTATTTGGTATATAGTTACACACTTATTTTCAATGTCGTAAAATTACTGGCTATTCAATGCTACTGCTTGTATATTTTTTTAGAATGTCTAAATCTCAAATATAGGTGATAATAAGTTATTTGAATGTGTATACACAATTCGATTTTACGATGCAATAAAATAATATTTATCGACTACTTCTGTTTTGTCATAACTTTCTTAAAGTTTCACTTGGGAGCATTTTTCCGCACATCTTGTGAAATTTCCAAATACAGGCACACGACTCGAGTGTGCTCACGGATTGGTTCAGTTGAGGCTATTTTTAGATCGCGTGTGCCAAGCAGCATGTTTTCTCTTCCCAGGGTGCTATAGACGTATGCAATATGGCGGAGACTTCCGTGTAATCTGTCGGGTAGAAATTTGTGGTTGTGAGACTTGATTACCTGGAGAATGCCAGCGTAGGGTGGGGAAGAGGTAAAGAATAGATACGTTATGCTAGTGTAGATGGAAACACATTGAGAACGATGGTGGGATATCATTCTACAAAGTGAAATACAGAGTAGTCAAATACACAGAGGTGTAAGATACACAAAGTAGTTAGATATAAAGGGTAGTAAGACACAAAGAGTAGTAAGACACAAAGAGTAGTATATATAAAGGGTCATAAGATACACAGAGTAGTATATATAAAGGATAGTAAGATATAAAGCGTAGTATATATAAAGGATAGTAAGATACAAAGAGTAGTAAAATATAAAGGGTAGGAAGATACAACAAATAATAAGATATAAAGGGTAGGAAGATTAAAAGAGAAGTAAGATATAAAGGGTAGTAAGACACACACAAAATAATAAGATATAAAGGGTAGGAAGATACAAAGAATAGTAAGTTATAAAGTGTAGGAAGACACAAGGAATAGTTAAGATACACAGATTAGTAATATATAAAGGGTAGTAAGACAAAAAGAGTAGTAAGATGTACATTGTAGTAATATTTAAAGGATAGTAAGATATAAAGAGTAGTAAGATATAAGGGATAGTGTAAATGACATTAACATATAAATGGTAATAAGATATAAAGAGTAATACGATACACATAAGTACTTTTCATATAAATATTATTCAGGGAAGGGGTGGTGGTGCTACCAAGCGGACCTAACCAAGAAACGGACCCTATTACGTGTGTTCAAATGTGGCGAATAGTGAAACGGCTTCCAGATGGAGTCTTAGCTGCGATACAAGTCAGAACGTCTCTGGGCGAATAAGCAATCGCGGAAAAAACCGGTATTGTCGTCTGTAGGGACGAGGCGGGACACCATGAGATGCTGAAATCTCTATTGAAATGCTCTATATGTCCAGTGACGTTTCAGCAGCACGCGAGTTGAGCTGCTATATCTCATGCTACTGCCATGGGCTTATAACCCTATGCCAGGACGGGCCGCGACGGAGGGGTTTCGTGTGCCCTACTGCTCCAAAGCAGTTACCATCTGAATATGGAAAAGCTTCGGGAGAGAACCTTCACAGAATAACAGAAGAAGGCCACTACAAAAGCATCCGATGTCTTTTGGGCAGTGCTAGGATGCTCAAGAACATGGGTCCCCTATAACTTCCCTCATCGAAGATGGAACATGTTAGTCTGAACAGACTTAGTACCCAGAAATGGAAATGGGACATGTACACACTATATAGTTAATGACTATGCTCAGATTCGTTACACGAAGTAGGGCTGCTTCTGTTTTTCATCTCCTGGCAGGAGGAGGGCCAGCCTCGAGTGGATCTACAAAAATCCGCTATTGACGGCGCTGTGTATAGGCGACCCACGATTAAGCAGAGTAGAAAAACGGCAACATCAATCAAGAAATTAAAAACCACATTCAAAATTATGCAATGGAAAAGTGAGTGTTGTTAAGAAAACATTCTAGTTACATAATTTCCTCCAAAGAGAAAAAAAATTATGTTCCGTGCATCCAGAAGACACATCTGATGTCAGTAACAGATTATCCATCGGAGGTTTTGAATGCTTCAGACAGGACAGACTAGGCCAACAAAGGAGGAATCACCACTATGCTACGGAACAACAGACATTTAATGGAGTCCAAAGGACCCAGAACATCTCACATCAAATAGCACACATCTCCAGAAACTTTGATAGTCACAAATGTCTATTTTGCATACAACAAACAACAAGAAATAACACATCAGGCTAATTAATACCTCTATGTACATCAAAGCATATTATAGTGCGAGATTTCACAAATCACTACCTCAGCTTGGGATACCAGCTATGGACTTGAGAGGAGACAAAATAGAAGACTGTGTGATAATAGACTATTTATGGGGTGCAGATATATATATATATATATAGTTCTCGTGCAATACCAGGGTCAACAGATAAGCAGGATCCTAAATGCACCTCCTCGTGGTGCACCCTGGATAAGGATTGTCTCGAAATCCGTGCGAAACAATTTGACTAACGCTCTATGGATCGTGTTGTCTCAGTGCAGAATGAGGTGGAATGAGAATTGTTTGTACCTAAAAAAAATATCTCTGACAAAACCTCGGCCACTACATCCACTCGTAGTATACACTGTCACAGTATAGTTTTAAAGACTACCACAAGCCTGGAGTGCCGGACGGATTGTCATGTCGGAAAACTTATTAAGCCAGAAAAATGAGAAAGTATCCGGAGAAATACGAATCGTGGTTGAATACACGCAAAGACATCATCACAGGGCAGGACGGCAGCGCCGTGTGCAAAAATAAGTGAAAATATAGTAACTGAAAGTAATGATCAATCTCGAGGAGAGTCAACTTTTATCTACCTTCTGGCAGCAAGTTAGTGTAGATTGGTAAAGGAAGGGTACCATACGGTCCATGTACGAAGAACATTTGGGTAGAAGCTCAGGCTTGGACAAGGTGTTCACGATGTCGGAGATCGAAACCTCGATAAACCCTAAATAAATTTTACTGTTGTGAGCAATTACCTGTACTGGAAGTTGCTGACAGTCGCGATAAGAGCCAGTACGCGAGGACACAGAGGGCAATTACCTGTACTGGAAGTTGCTGACAGTCGAGATAAGAGCCAGTACGCGAGGACACAGAGGGCAATTACCTGTACTGGAAGTTGCTGACAGTCGAGATAAGAGTCAGTACGCGAGGACACAGAGGGCAATGGCGTCTAATTGCACAAGACATGTTCACTAACACCTCGTGTGAGATAGACATAGTCAACCTAAGTATAATTCCTTCGCACCGTCTCCTCGGAAAGCTGACACCCAGGGATATGATGTGGTCTGCAAAGTCCAAGGGCACAGCTGGTGATAAACCGCCATGGCGTGGAGAAAATTCGCACTCGATTGCCTGGCAACACATGGCAAGCTGTAATGGGATAGAGAAGTTCACCTGAATTAACATATGCCCAAAATTGATGGGCAGTGTGACACCAGCAACACAACGTACTCCACGCTCCCGGCGGAAATCACATGAACTTTCGTGTTGTTTATCAGCGAGCGAACGCAGAAGAAGAAGACTAGTTCTTACAAATAAACATCTATCAGAGTCAGTCTTTTACCCCAGACGATGGAAACTTTAGAGCTCCCCAGATCTTGTTACTGCAACGGAGAACATTCAACGTGGGACAGAAAGAGTAGTAACACAAAAATTTGGCGTGTGTGACCTATTACACTAACAATAAAAGTGAACCACATTAAAAAAAACCACCAAAAACAATACAAAATCGCAAACTGGAACTATAAAGGCTGAAACTGGAATACTTGTTATAAAAGACAAACTGGAATAAGTTATTAAAGACATCACTACGTTGGAACATCAAATAACTAACACAAAAAAATGCTTTACACACACACAAACACGATTACAATGCTTGACTCAACTTAAACAGTAGGATGTGGACGACATGAGTCATACCCACAATCCCGCAGCAAAATCCACATTAGAAAGAAAAGGACCATTGACTTCGTTGTGATCACGTGACGAACGGTAGAAAAAATGCTCGTATTGCGAGATAATCGCTCGTGTATCGAGTTATATCTTTAAATTTACTGCAGGTCTTGCAAAACACTCACAACAAAGTCATTCGCAATCCGATATTTCAATGCATATAATTTTTGCTAATGGTTTCACGGGCAGATGAACAATAAAATATAGAAGCATCAACGATTTCACAAGGATGCGGTGTGGTCGAAAACGGAAAACGTGTTCACTCAAGCTGCGAGGCGAGTAATTGCCATCTGTTATAGTGTCACATATATCTAATGAGTAGAACGGTCATGTAGATATGTTTTGTGCAGCAACATCCCATGTATCGGTGACTCCAGTCACTGACAAACGTTTTCAGCAATGTATGAGCTAGTTATTATGACGTTTATCTGAGCTACAATAAATTCCACGTTTTACTGCCATCTCAGTACAGGAGTATTTTTGCTAGTTGGTAAATTGGCACATGGACCAATACAATTCTGATTGCATTCAATTGTGGTTTCGAACCGTTCAGATAGCAAGGTTAAACTACTGAACGTATTTATATTGCCTATACAATCACAACAGCCAAGAATGCTGGGTTGATGGCTAGATCATAAATAGAATATGTTTAAAAAAATAAATTAGAATAGTATCGGTATGTAGTATATACTATTGTGTGACAGGTCCGTAGATACGAATGGGGGGGGGGGTATGTGTTTTCCCTTTAAATAGTTAATCACTTCGTAAGTTTGGGATTTTTAAATCAATTTCTTTTAGGGAGAGGGATGGGGGGGGGGAGCTAAGGGGGTTTGTCGTACCATCTGATTTACTAGTTTCCAAGTACTAAATATCATGTTCGATTTTCCTAAGGAAGGTATTCGAACTTATCACACAGAAGACGGATGTGTCGGACATTATCGCAAATAAAATGGCGACAGAACGCATGTTCATTCTCTGGACTATATTCTGCTGGATACCTAACTGTGGCTGATACAAGAGATATCCAGTGGGAGTTTGAGAATGAACACCGAAGAAGATGAATGGATCATACTCACCTTTTATATACGGCATTTAGTTAAAATTCACGTAGTGGATAAGCCATTCGTTTTGCTCTCAAGAGGTCGCGTGCTAGAAACCAGCTTCCAACGTTGTCTTTACAAAGACAAAGTGAATTTCTACAGAGATCACTGGGGATTTTCGTTAGGAGCTACGGAGTTACGTGCTATGAGCGGGACTATTGGCAGGCTTGGTCGAGAACGATGGAAAACATGTGGGGGGTAACTCGAGTACTAGGAAGTCAATCCTCTATACAAGTGTTACCCAACATTTTTTTTACCATGCCCCAACCTAAGTCTTTCTAAAAAATGTTATTCCCCTATGTAACATATACATATATTTTTTTTTAAATATTAAAAATTGAATTATTCTCTAAATGAAGCCTAATTAACAATTTGTTCGAATTGCCCCACTGTGGGGCGTGGGCCCCGCGTTGGGAAACACTGCTCTATACCATTTCAACTTTATTTTTAGTATCATTGATTCCACTACCTCAAGCTCACATGGTGATAATATTTGCACTTCGTTGCTAAAAACATGTAATATGAGATACCTGTAACATGTAAGTATTCAGTGCAGGTAACCGACATACATGAGAGCACAAGGTAGAAACATTACAAGATGGAGAAACGAAAAGAATTCAGTGCTGTATCCTGAGCAAATTTATAGCAATGTGATTTGTATATCCAGCAGACGAATTGTTCTGGGATATGTGTTTATGACCATAGATACTAGGGTTGGAATTGAGTTGGGGGGGGGGGAGTAGGAGAGAGATCATACTTTTGCACTTCGGAGAAAAACAACAACATAGATTCACTCCAAAAATAGATTTAGTCTCAAGATGGACATAAAAAAACTTATATTTAATCAAAAGATTTCATACAACACAGATTTAATCAAAAGATTTAATTAAAAAACCCATATATTTAATCAAAAGAATAAATAAAAGACAGATTTAATCAACATATTTAAAACAAAAACATGGATTTAATCAGAATATTTAATATAAAAACATGTATTTTTTCACAAGATTAAATAAAAAAATATGAAAAAATGTAGGAATAGCGCCCTACTACCCTCTTTCATTTAAAGATAAGAACTATTGCAAAAGCATACATTTTGCGATCTACGAAAGAAGAAATAAATATTGTCCACAATAAGAATATAGACTGATTGTTCTGTGCCAGCGGATCTAAAAACATTTGTTGTCGTGGACCTCCTATAAATATTTTTTTCTGTCGCCTAAGCCCACACTTATTCCATATTTGCAAATGTGTGGCCAAGAATTATATGTGTGTAAATTCGATTTTTCATTACTATTTGTTTTTCTCAAGATCATTTCAGCAGATATTTTTTATCAAGTATTACTATTATAACAAGCTAGTTACGCGACAAACAATCAAACCAAGTATCTGTAATTTCTGTCCGGTCGGTAATTGGACTTTGCTAGGCGGCATCATTAGCTGGGCAACAAGAATCACTGTTGCTAGGCGGCATCATTAGCTGGGCAACAAGAATCACTGTTGCTAGGCGGCATCATTAGCTGGACAACAAGAACCACTGTTGACAATCGTGACACATCGTAAACTCCGATTATTCGGGCACGTGATGAGACATGCTTCAGTGACAAAAGATGTTCTTGAAGGTACAGTGGAGGGAGTAAGAAGACGAGGTGGAAAGAAAAACCGGCTGGATAATATTAAAGAATGGACAGGGTGTGAAGTTGCCAAACTCATCAGGATGGAAGAGGATAGAGATGCGTGGAAATCTTTCTGCACCAAATGTCTCATTATGACACCCCTACAACCCTGACGGATTATGCGTTTATTATTTGTTATTATAGGCGGCATCCTTTGATATTTGGTTACATGGCGTTGTTCAGCCAGGCCCTGCTTTGATGTAATCCTACCCTTCCAAGTTATCTCTAGTGCCTCTGTGTAATCGTCATTTATCCACTTGTATGTTGTTCATCGGTGGTAGTCAGCGACAGCATTCAGTTCAATTAGGATGATGATGTCTGCGGTGTACCCACTTAATGAAAATTGAGTTATGACTAGCGCCGAATTGTCTTTAAAGTGTGAAAGAGTTGCCATTATTCAGCTGACCACATTCACTTCCCCTCATCCAAATGTGTTCAAATAACAAGATAAATAAAGACAATTGGAGATGTACCAGGATGAAGGGAATGACCAATGTGTCCTAGGTGTTTACAAAGATTTTTGCGTTCCACAATGAAGTGTTGGCAAGTGCCTTCCAGTGCGTTGAACATTATATGTTTCATCTGCGTCGTTAGTGACATGCAGTCTTCACTTATCGCATGCTCGAGCAGACATGCCCTGGACCTTCTTCGGTTACCCTCATATGGTTTTACCAGCATGTCAAAGTCGTTAACATAGTAGGGCCCACATACTGGCAACTAATGGGAGCCACAGGTGAGAGCTGAGTGACACTAAATAGTGAGAGATAATCCATAGGACTATGACAGCAATAACGTCAGAGGTACTACCAATCTCTGACACTACTTGTATGAAGAGTGTCTTCAATTAATACATTCTTCATTATTTATCCGCGTTTATTTTAGATTTTAGTAGCAGAGAGACAGCGTAGAGTAGTTAGGAAGTCATGGGTAGATTTAAAAAAAAAAGTATACAGTGGTCATCCCATGCCCGAACTGTCCAAGGATATTTGCATCCATATATAAGGCTTATTAACCATCTACAACCAGAGTGAAAAAATAAATATGACGCGTTGTCTTTTGAACGGCTGTATAATCTGATTGTATCTTAAACGGTTGCATAATCTGGTTGTATCTATAAAGGTTGTATAATCTGGTTGTCTCTTGAACGGTTGTATAATCTGGTTGTCTCTTGAACGGTTGTATAATCTGGTTGTATCTATAAAGGTTGTATAATCTGGTTGTCTCTTGAAAGGTTGTATAATCTGGTTGTCTCTTAAACGGTTGTATAATCTGGTTGTATCTATAAAGGTTGTATAATCTGGTTGTCTCTTGAACGGTTGTATAATCTGGTTGTCTCTTGAAAGGTTGTATAATCTGGTTGTCTCTTGAAAGGTTGTATAATCTGGTTGTCTCTTGAAAGGTTGTATAATCTGGTTGTATCTTAAACGGTTGTATAATCTGGTTGTATCTATAAAGGTTGTATAATCTGGTTGTCTCTTGAAAGGTTGTATAATCTGGTTGTCTCTTGAACGGTTGTATAATCTGGTTGTATCTATAAAGGTTGTATAATCTGGTTGTCTCTTGAACGGTTGTATAATCTGGTTGTCTCTTGAAAGGTTGTATAATCTGGTTGTCTCTTGAAAGGTTGTATAATCTGGTTGTCTCTTGAAAGGTTGTATAATCTGGTTGTCTCTTGAAAGGTTGCATAATCTGGTTGTCTCTTGAACGGCTGTATAATATGGTTGTCTCTTGAACAGCTGTATAATATGGTTGTCTCTTTAATGGTTGTATAATCTGGTTGTCTCTTAAAGGTTGTTTAATCTGGTTGTCTCTTTACCAGCTGTATAATCTGGTTGTCTCTTTAACAGTTGTATAATCTGGTTGTCTCCTTAACAGCTGTATTATCTGGTTGTATATTCAACAGCTGTATAATCTGGTTGTCTCTTGAACTGTTGTATAATCTGGTTGTCTCTAGAACGGCTCTATGATATCACGAACTCTTGAACGGTTGTGCAATATGTCTGACTTATGAACATCTGTATGATCTAGCTGGCTCTCTAACGTCATATAACGTGCATCAACAAAAGACGGTGCACAGAAATTATATGAATATCAACATTTTCCTTTTAACATCAATCTCTCGATTTATCGATCATCAAGAAACCAATCAACTGTATAGAAGCATATCCTGTAAGGGACATTGTTGTTCAACTATTGTTGAGTCTTTAGGCGCCAAAAATATATTCTATTATATAAAACAGTACAACGTGGCAACCAAAAAGATAGTCATTGCAATGTATGAACAAACGTATTGTACTTTACGTAGATACACTGATTAATCTATTAATATAACGGGAGGCAACTTTTGATTAAAATAAACATTTTGAACAGTTGATTGCATCCCTTGTTGTGTATACTTTATATGAAATATTACAAATCAGGAACAATTCACCCAATGATTTCACGGGATGTATTTTATATTTTCTCACTGAAAGTAAAACATTATCTATCTATATCTATAAACTCGTAACCTGTCAGGGTCGTAGGGATACCACAATGGATGTTATCAACAACACAGAGTTCTCCAATGATTTCTATATTCAACGACGTGGATCAGTGAGGAAAATAAATCATGTCCTGTTGTGATATTGTTGGTACTCGCAAAGAATATGTTCCCCGACCAAAACTGAAATGAAACAATGTCCCGAACTTTGACGTATCTCTGAAGTAAAAGTGGCAAGCCGACAGATGGGGGTGAGGGTTGAGAGAGTACAACCTCATCCTCCTTTCTAAAATCAGAACATAGGACATATTGTTCACACTTCTGGTGTCAATATTTCGCAGACATAAGACATATTGTTCACACTTCTGGTGTCAATATTTCGCAGATTACATATGTTCATTTCGAATCCGCGTGGATCATGGGAATACCGTACAACCAAAAAACAACGTAAAATGCTACGGGAAAATTATTTACAATACGTATATGGTAATTATTAATGAAGTATTCTACAGTTGTTAACTACCGAAGTTGGACATGGCGGGTCATTGCCATAAATAAAACGACGACGCAACGTGTTTCTGTATTATGTATTAATTATGTTGATTATCCTTTTCGCACACCGGACATGTCCATATATGCTCAGATCTCCGCTTCAGTAAATTTCTAAGGGTATATCGGCTGATGGTTCCGGTTCTATGTTGGTTCACTGATCTTTTTTTGAAATATTGGTTAGATGTCCTCTTCGGGCCACGCCCATCATCACTTCCAATTCTGGCATTCCTGACATTGACTCATGCTCTCTCAAAATCCTAAGATCGCGAGGACTCACGAAAAGCAGTGAGTGTCTGCTCGCTCCATAGGCTGACCATCTGTTGTGATGGCGCTTCTAGATAATTGGTCAGCCCGTTCATTTCCCCCCAGACTCGTTTGACCGGGGACAATGATACGCGTTAGTTTTCGCAGTGAGATTCGCATTTTAGCTTTCTCTAATGACTTCACTCATCCCCTACATACATCCCCTGCTTTGACTTTCTGAATCATATTCATTGAATCACTTAGTATTCAAGCACAAAAATAAGCTTGCGATTCCATCCAGTTAAGTGCCGCGTTACGGAAATATTTCCATTGCTTGACTGCTTGTTGTTGAGGTAAAGTCTCCACTCGTCTCGCGCACTGTTCTTCCTTGTGATCTGGCTGTAAAGGTCCATTGCTGGTGACGGATTACCGACCAGGATGTCCATATAAATCACAATGTCTGTGTCGTGGACATGTTCGCAGATGAGTGTCTTGACCTCAGCATCCACGTTCACAGGGCTGTGTTCCCTGCACTCTCTATTGAGTGTAATGACGGTCTTGACTACCTCTTGAAAGACCGTAGTAATTGGTATCTATTCCTGGTCGAGAGTTATGCCTTCTGAGGCTCAATTCTGTTTAACCGGTATCCTAGGCACGACCCATCCACAATTTGCCTCGCTTGAGTCTGCTTCCCTTCACACATTTCTGTTCTCTGGAATATATCTTGCAGGAAATCTAGTAGGACCATTGTCCTGTTACAAGAGAGATCCAGTGGGAGCATTGTCCTGTTCCAAGAGAGATCTAGTAGGACCATTGTCCTGTTACAAGAGAGATCCAGTGGGACCATTGTCCTGTTACAAGAGAGATACAGTGGGAGTATGCGAATGAATGATAAAATACAATTATTATGTATCATACAGTGATTTCATGAGGGAGTATAAAGTGTGGAAGGAGAAAAAGACTTTCAGTAAAATGTTTTGCGTTGTTGGAAGGAGAAAAGACTTTCAGTAAAAAATTGCGTTGTTGAAAGGAAAAAAAGACTAAAAAATTGCGTGTTGGAAGGAGAAAAAGACAGTAAAAAATTGCACCGTTGGAAGAAGTAAAAGACTTTCAGAAGAAAAAAATGGGTTGAGTGATGTATTACAAGAGAGCACCTGATTTATTCAACATGTTACAATATTAAGTTGATTTTTATTACACGAGTCATGTGATTTACTGCTCTGTCCATGATAAGACTCTTGACCGCCACGAGAACAGCTAAAAGTGTTTAACTATGCATTCAGAGTCTGTAACGAGTGTAGGACGAGTGCTGTATCGTGAGATGTGCAATGTATTGGTTTGTTTTTCTTCCCCAAATGTGTTGATATTCTAGTTTCGATCCTTGCTGTGCTGACAGATAACACCTTGCTAATGTAATCGGGGTTCAAATCTCGGTTTGTGTAATTTTCAAGTCATTCAGATAAAAATATGCGCTGATAACATCACGAGATACACATGGTGTACATGATACAAATGATACACATGGCATACATGAAGAGCATAATACACATGATACACATGATAAGCGTGATACACCTGATGCACATTAAAAGTGTGATACACTTGATACTCATTATAAGCGTGATACCCCTGATACACATTAAGAACATACTACACCTGATACACATGATAAGTGTGATACACATGATACATATGATACATCCGACACACATGATGCACTTGATACACATGATAGCCTGATACCTATGATACAGATGCTACACCTGATACGCATGACACACATGATGCAGATGATACTCACGAAGCAAGCGATACACCTGATAGATTGAAACACATGAAACATATGATACACACGACATACATGATACACATGATACACATGATACACCTGATACACACGACATACATGATACACATGAAACAGATGATACACACGACATACATGATACACATGAAACATATGATACACACGACATACATGATACACATGAAACATATGATACACACGACATACATGATACACATGAAACATATGATACACACGACATACATGATACACATGAAACAGATGATACACACGACATACATGATACACATGAAACAGATGATACACACGACATACATGATACACATGAAACATATGATACACACGACATACATGATACACATGAAACATATGATACACACGACATACATGATACACATGAAACATATGATACACACGACATACATGATACACATGAAACATATGATACACACGACATACATGATACACATGAAACATATGATACACACGACATACATGATACACATGAAACATATGATACACACGACATACATGATACACATGAAACAGATGATACACACGACATACATGATACACATGAAACATATGATACACACGACATACATGATACACATGAAACATATGATACACACGACATACATGATACACATGAAACATATGATACACACGACATACATGATACACATGAAACAGATGATACACACGACATACATGATACACATGAAACATATGATACACATGACATACATGATACACATGAAACATATGATACACCTGATACACATGACATACATGATACACATGAAACATATGATACACACGACATACATGATACACATGAAACATATGATACACACGACATACATGATACACATGAAACATATGATACACACGACATACATGATACACATGAAACAGATGATACACACGACATACATGATACACATGAAACAGATGATACACCTGATACACATGACATACATGATACACATGAAACATATGATACACACGACATACATGATACACATGAAACATATGATACACACGACATACATGATACACATGAAACATATGATACACACGACATACATGATACACATGAAACATATGATACACACGACATACATGATACACATGAAACATATGATACACACGACATACATGATACACATGAAACAGATGATACACACGACATACATGATACACATGAAACATATGATACACACGACATACATGATACACATGAAACATATGATACACACGACATACATGATACACATGAAACAGATGATACACACGACATACATGATACACATGAAACATATGATACACACGACATACATGATACACATGAAACAGATGATACACACGACATACATGATACACATGAAACATATGATACACACGACATACATGATACACATGAAACATATGATACACACGACATACATGATACACATGAAACATATGATACACACGACATACATGATACACATGAAACAGATGATACACACGACATACATGATACACATGAAACATATGATACACCTGATACACACGACATACATGATACACATAAAACATATGATACACATGAAACATATGATACACATGAAACATATGATACACATGAAACATATGATACACCTAATACACACGACATACATGATACACATGAAACATATGATACACAAAATACTTGCTACTCATTTATAGCGGATAAACTTTTATGTACAATAGTCGATCCATTTTACAGCCTGTTATAAATCTTTTTGTTATCTCACAACTTAAGAGGTTCTCATTGTAAAATGAATATAGTAGCAGGAGATAGGGGGGGGGGTATAGTTAATAATGTTAGATAACATTTCTGTACTGCTTAGGACTACTGGAAACATATTGAAAATCTAAATGCAAGTTCTAATGTACTTGTCTGTTTATCGATTATTTTCTGTTGTTCCAGTTCCCGACCATGTCGTCTTAATTTTGAAACATTTTCAAATGTTATGCGACAATCATAGGTAATTTGTTGAAAGCCGTACAGAGTATGGGAAGAATGTTTGAACAATATTCAGAGGAGGACGATAGAATTGTTACGCATTCTTCTGGGTATGAAAGAGGATGTCTATAAATTACGTCACTAGGGGGGTTTCGGGAGGGGGGGGGGGGAGGATGCGGAAAGGGGGTTTTACAATATATGACAGTTGTTAACAAAAGGGAAAAGAGGGGGGGGGGGTCGAAAGAAGAACAGTTTACTTCAACGATACCGCGTTTTATACACAAATGAAATTATTTTAATGTGAAACATTTTTTTTTCTAACATTGTGGTACACATGTATTTTATCGTTTTATTCAGCCAGTGTCTGGGTGTGGTGGGGGAGGGTGTTGGAGATAGTGGTCCTAATTAAACAGAGAAGTGGGGTGCCTGATTTCTTGACAGTTATTGACAGGGAATACGGCGGAGAGTAGAAAACTGGCAAATTTTGTTTAATGTTTATGGACAGACCGAAATAACGCCCTGGAGAAAAAAACCCCCATTATTCATACGAAGTAAAAAGAGCTAATAATTCATAGTTCATAGAGATGGAAAAAAGAACTATGCCGAAGACAGATGTGTCGGACCATTGGCGCAAATAAAACGACGACACAACAAATTTCCATTTTTGGACTGCATCCTGCTGGAAATCTAGTAGGACTTTGGCCCTGCTTCAAGAGAGATCCATTGGGAGTTTGAGAATCAACGATGAAGAATAGAAATAAGAACAGATATTATTGCAAACACAATCGAGTTACTAAAACATTATGAATACTGTACACCGTTAAACGATATGGTCAAAAATAACGAGGAAATTCAAACATGTGAATACTGGACACCGTTAGAAGATATGGTCCAAACTCTAAACTAACGTGGAAAGTCAAACATGTGAATACTGTACACCGTTAGAAGATATGGTCCAAACTCTAAACTAACGTGGAAAGTCAAACATGTGAATACTGTACACCGTTAGAAGATATGGTCTAAACTCTAAACTAACGTGGAAAGTCAAACATGTGAATACTGTACACCGTTAGAAGATATGGTCTAAACTCTAAACTAACGTGGAAAGTCAAACATGTGAATACTGTACACCGTTAGAAGATATGGTCTAAACTAACGAGGAAATTCAAACAAGGGATAACTGTACACAGTTAGAAGATGTGGTGTACAAAAAAATGAGGAAATGCAAACATGTGAATACTGTACAGCGTAAGAATAAAATAACGAGAACATTCTAGCATGTATAACATTTGATTTAAAGACTGAAAATGTGTAGAAGATTGACTGAATTGTAATCGGGTTTCTACATGCGCCCCGTCTATGTCAACGATGTAGTAGGAAATAAAAGTAGATGCATGGACAATATCCTGGAGAACAGATCTCCCAGGCGTAGTGGATAAGCTCTTCGTTGTGTGCTTGAAGAGATCGCGGTTCTAATCCCACTCACGGTGTCTTGTTTGCAAAGTGGAATATTTCAGAGATCCTTGGGGGTTGTCACTTGAAGCTACATAATCAATAAAAGGTAATACTGCTAGTAAAACTGTATGAAAATAATACTCACGTGGGAGACAGGTAATGAAGTTCTACTGAGTGACGACTGATACACTATCACTCTCGGATGCTTACCTGAAATAATATATACAACACAACACAGGATATAATCATACAAATTACATTACACAGGACATAGTCGACGTTTCGAACCAAAAGGCCTTTGTCAAGATACACACATAACATAAAAATACGACGAGTACAAATGACTACTCCACAACAAACGTGTCCGAGTGTAATATGGATGTGAGATACAGGAAGGATAAGAACAGGAAGTACACAAAGACGATAATATAGGTGGAACCGAAAAGAACACAAAGATGACGTAAATGACAACATAAAATGAATAAAGACAAACATATCCGACCGAGAACTAGGCAAAGGAGTGGTCGTAATTGAGTCCAAATTACTTAAGGGTACCAAATTCGAAAATAAGACGAATTTCTAGGACGTACCTAGTTCTATCATCGATGGTGCAGGATCTAATGGCAGTGACCTGAATATCAAGGACACCACGGTGGCCTTCGTCGTTGAAACGATTAGCCACAGGAGTTGGTTCCGGTATCTTACATCCATATTACAATCGGACACGTTTGTTGTGATGTAGTCATTTCTACTTGTCGTCTTTTTATATTATGTGCATATCTTGACAAAGGCTTTTTTGTTCGAAACGTCTATTATGTCCTGTGTATTGTAATTTGTATGATTATATCATATGTTTTGTTGTATATATTATTTCATGTAAGCACCCGACAGTGATAGTGTGTCAGTCGTCATTCGGTAGAACTTCATAACCTGTCTCCCACGCGAGTATCACTTGAAGCTACAGAGTTGTTACATCCCGTGAGTAGTTGGGCTCTCAAAATTTGAATAATATTATTATTAAATATAAAATATATTTAATAAAATATGAGTAATTTTATATTTTCTATTCACAGTGGATACACTGAAACGATCCATAGTCACATCGCGACCGTCGACAATTACTGAAGCAGAGACCATCAACGGTAAAGACCTCTGCACAGAAAGTAAACTATCTTAAAAGCTGATTTTTGATTATTTCTCGCATTTCGTTGATCGGCTTTGGCTGTTTTTTGGTAAGCGACTCGAAGTTTATAAATCATAAATCAATCAATCAATAAACCCGTAACCCTTCAGGGTTGTAGGGGTACCACATTGGATGCTTCAGCACACAGAGTCCTCCAGCGAATTCTATCCTTGTGATGCGGATGAGTGTGGAAATATCTTGCCCTGTCCATTCCTTGATGTTGTCTGTCCATGCCTTTATTTGTCCTCTTCTGCTTCTTCCACCCTCGACAGTTCCCTGCAGTTTTGTTTTTGACAAGGAATCGTGCCTGCATACATGTCCGAACCATGCTAGTTTTCGTCGTTTCACTATTAAAAGCAATGGTTCCTGAACACCTGCACACATCTCTACTTTATTTCTTACATACACATTGGTCTTATGTTCCCTATAGGAAATTCGTAGAATTCGTCTGTAGCATATAAATAGTGACCAACGAATATCACGATAAAAAAACCCTTGCGAATGTAGTCTTGTTTACATTCTGTTGATAGGTCTATACCTAATCACGGTCATGATGGAGCCAGGTTATGTTCACATACATCATTCGCTCGAGGACACCAGGGAATTGTAAATAAGTAGTTTTTGGGAAACTCAAGCTCGAATTGTGAAGTTTATCAAAGATTACAATTTCCATTATTTTGTTAAATTTATCGTAAGTTAAAAAAATTATATTGAATTATATTCTAATGAAAATATATTTTCGATGTGTTTTCTTTTATATATTAAGCAACTTTAAAAAAAATGTATTCATGAGGTTGGTAACTTTACTATGAAGTAAAGGAAAGAAATTCAGGAGAGAAATTAAGAAAAAATGAGCAGGTGATTTGAAATTAAACTGAGGAACAAGATACGAATGTAACGAAAAACAACGAGCAAGAAGTGCATTAGACACGAAAAATATATAGAATTGAGGAGTAGTTTTCTACGTGGGACATATGAGATGGCGGCACCATATTATTTATAT
This sequence comes from Meghimatium bilineatum, assembly GCA_034231615.1. Lineage (NCBI taxonomy): Eukaryota > Metazoa > Mollusca > Gastropoda > Stylommatophora > Philomycidae > Meghimatium > Meghimatium bilineatum. The sequence goes on along the minus strand of CM067299.1, from coordinate 115,282,754 downwards.
AAAATGAGAGGTCAATCATCCAGTGGCATAGCGTGGGTCAATGGCGCCCGGGGCGTAATCATAATTTTCCGCCCTTGTGACATTAAACAAATATGTCACTGATTGTGAAAGACTGAACGAAAATAAATTTGCCGCCCTCCAGATGATGCCGCCCGGGGCGTTCCGCACCTCCGCCCCCTCGCTACGTCACTGCAATCATCACGGTGCCAAGTATAACACAATAAGCTGGAAAGATAAGAGCTACTGTAAAACAGAGGAAATTAAATACAATTACATCATCTGGTTACAATATGTGATAGTAACATGTAACTACCACATTCGGTAACATCTCTCTTATCCAATGTTTGTAAGGTATTTTTCTCCTGTGTTGTTCTCCTCTTAACTTCGTAACTTACGTATTATTTGTTTATTTTCGGTGCTCGTTTCTTCGATAAAGGCCAACGTTTTTCCGAAACGTTGAATTCATAAACTACTGTTTATTTTATTATGTCAGAATATTTTCTTTGTCACACATTATTTGTGCTCCTTCAATATTTAACACATCCCTATCTATCTCAGTTAAGATCCACACTTGAACTCCACGTTAATAGTGCACATACCTGTCATGATCACGGTCAACAAGATATGTATAAGGCCACTACTTTATACTGCTTTACAGAAAACGTCGGATGTCAAGAAGCGTTGCCAGGATGTCCCCAATTTTCAGACCCTCTCGGAGTAGATTTCTTCAATAGGCATTGAATTAAGCCAGAAGTTGAAGTCTCCTGGGTGTGAAAGGAAGCTCCAATGCACCTAGGAAATAAGAGCAACTTTCTAGCAATTTCTGGGGTTAATGACAACAGCAACAGCACAGGGAAAAAGAGTAACTAAAAAAAAGACGACGTTGACAACAAAAATCATCAGCAGCAATAACAACAATAACACCAACCACCAGCAGCAATAACAACAACAACACCAACCATCAGCAGCAATAACAACAACACCAACCATCAGCAACAATAACAACAGCAGCAGAAACAACAACAAGAACAACAATCGGAACAGCAACAACAACATAAACAATAACAGCAGAAACAACAACAAAAACAACAGCAACAACAACAAGAACAACAAGAACAACAACAAGAACAACAACAAGAACAACAACAGCAACAGTTTCACCAGCTTCAGAAACAACAAGAACAACAGCAACAGCAAAAGTAACAGCAACAAAAACAGCAACAAAAACAGCATCAACAAGAACAGGAACAACAACAGCAGCAGCAATAACATCAACAACTACATCAGAAACAGGAAAAGTAACACCAACAACAACAGCAACAACAACAACAGAAACAGCAACAAAAATAACAACAACAGCTTTAGCAACAACAACAGCAACAACAACAGCAACAACAACAGCAACTCAGGACATGACTTATAACTAGGAATGTATCCAAAATGCGTGTAAAACTTCTGTAAAATTTTTTCACAAATTGCGTGTAAAACCTCTTATGTAACAATTTTTAACAAAATGCGTGTAAAACTCTTCTGTAACAATTTTTAACAAAATGCGTGTAAAACCTCTTATGTAATAATTTTTCACAAGATGCGTGTAAAACCTCTCCTGTAATAATTTTTCACAAAATGCGAGGAAAACCTCTTCTGTAATAATTTTTCACAAAATGCGAGGAAAACCTCTTACAGATAGCCACACGAAAACGAGAGAATGAACATGTTTTTTATTTTTCCTTCGAAGTGTTACCCCCACCCCCCATTACTGAAACCGTGTCTACAGCCCTGCATAAGGACATGTGCTCTCGTCATCGCCATGCGAATTACAAGTGGTCGCGAACACTAAAGATTGCATATGGAAATGTGGCATGTGGACGGTGCTCGCCGTCTGAAAATGTCGAGAACCCCTGAAAAAAATGATCGTTTCCCCATCCCCCCCTTTTTATCTGGCTGACATTTTCTAATCTCTGCCATAGCAGCTGTTTAATCTATTTTAACCATCTCTCTATTTTATAATCTTTCTACAAACCTGGGCAGATCATAGGTCAAGTGCCTCTTCCCTCACTCTAAACCACGTCTATACAGCCACAAAGTCCCAACCACTTGTTCAGCATAGTCAGCAACGTACTAACCCAATGATTTTGCGTCACCACTCAACCTTCTTTATTAACGTATCCATCTTTAGTTCCTTTTCTTGAAGGATAGATGCATTTTTTAAATTAGTCATCAAATCTTCTAAAGATAGAAGCGAAGATTCGTTAACGTGGTTTACAGATTGACCACGAAAGCCTTGTCTTCATGTCCGACATATTCGGCTTCATAAGTTGTAGGTAACAATAACTCTCCTCATAAATTGTATTGAAAAACGAGTCCCTCGTAAAATATTAAGCCTCTACAAAACTAGTCCTGCAGACTCATAGGGTCATGCTTAAAAAGTGACGATGTTTGACGTTTCTTTACATTTTCTTTGGCAGTTGATACTAAAATACACAAAATGACAAATCATAGAAAAAGTCAAATATCATGTCTGTAGGAAAATGTGCGATAAGGTATACAGTCCACAGACTGTGTAATTGAGAGGGACTCGCTAAAACATGTGCATAACATAATTACACATATTTCCCGACGCTCGTGCTTGTTACAGAACTGACAGGAAAAATAAAACAGTAGACATGAAACAAGTCTATAAAAAAACCCAGTAGAAGGTGGTACTGCTAGTAGAACATAATGGAAAATAATACTCACGTGTAAGACAGGCCTTGGGGAATGAGATGGAGCGCATCTGAACCACATAAGGACATGTGAAACAACGACCGCGTGAGCACCGCACGGTACCAAAATGGTCAGGTGCAGAGGACCTGAGGTGGCTGTGGACCAAGATGTCCTTCAGATGGGGCCCAGCTATGCCTGTCTTTTCATGGGACATCTAGAACATCTAGTTTGGTCTACCTACGATGGCCCATTCCCATCTCTTTTCCACAGATACATTGATGATGGGATAGGCATTACTGACATGACAGAAGCAGCACTGCCTCGCTTCATCAACTTCATCAACAATTTCAACCCCGCTATTAAATTCACATTTACCATTTCCACCACCTCTGTCCATTTCCTGGACATCATTGTCACTATTCATCCCCTAAACCTCAGCACATCAGTCTACTACAAACCCACTGATGCACATGGCTTTCTGCTCTACACTTCTTCTCATCCTCCCGCCTGTCGTAACTCTCTACCTTACTCACAGCTTCTTCGCCTTCGTCGCTTATGTAGCGATGACGACGATTTTCTCGACAAATCCTCTGAGATAATTGAGTTCTTTCGTAGACGCTCCTTCCCTGACAGCATTCTTTCATTGGCTTGGCTCCGTGTACGCCAGCTTTCTCGCCTTGATACCTTGAATAATTCCCAGGGTTCTTCCTCCTCCTCTGATAGGGTTAAACTGGTTCTTACCTTCCATCCCCATAACTCGACTGTCCGTCGTATTCTACTTAAACATTATTCCCTTCTCCAGTCTGATTCTGACACCCGTGACGCTTTCCACAAATTACCTCTGGTGGCCTTTAGGCGCGACAAAAATCTGAAGGACATCTTGGTCCACAGCCACCTCAGGTCCTCTGCACCTGCCCATTTTGGTACCGTGCGGTGCTCACGCGGTCGTTGTTTCACATGTCCTTATGTGGTTCAGATGCGCTCCATCTCATTCCCCAAGGCCAGTTTCTCCATCGATGAGGCCTTTACATGTGAATCCCGTAATGTTATTTACGTGATCATATGTAAACGCTGTGGTAAGCAATATATCGGTGAGCCTTAGGCCTTAGACTGAGCGACCGCTTCTGTAACCACTTGCATGCTATCAAACACAGAACACCCACTCCTGTGGCCAATCACTTCAACGGCGATGGCCACCGTGGTGTCATTGACATTCAGGTCACTGCCATCAGATCCTGCACCACCGATGATAGATCTAGGTACGCCCTCGAAAATCGTCTCATTTTCGAGTTGGGTACCATCAAGCCATTTGGACTCAATTCCGACCACTCTTTCGCTTAGTTCTCGGTCGTATTGGTCTTTGTTACGTCATCGTTTTGTTCCTCTCGTTCCACCTGTATTATCGTCTTTGTGTACTTCCTGTTCGTATGCTTCCGGTATCTATCTTACTATCACATTTCACTGGATACGCATTCATTTTTACTTGTGGTTTTTTTTATGTTTGTATGTTATGTCCGTATCTTGAAAAAGGCCTATTGGTCCGAAACGTCGACTTTGTCCTGTGTATTGTCATCTGTAGATTATATTCTGTGTTTTGTTTTGTTATATGTACCATATTTACATCCGTTAGTGATAGTGTGTAGTGTTTTAGTCGTCATTCAGTAGGACTTCATTACCTCTTACACGTGAGTATTATTTTCCATTATGTTCTACTAGCAGTACCACCTTCTACTGGGTTTTTTTATAGACTTGTTTCATGTCTACTGTTTTATTTTTCCTGTCAGTTCTGTAACAAGCACGAGCGTCGGGAAATATGTGTAATTATGTTATGCACATGTTTTAGCGAGTCCCTCTCAATTACACAGTCTGTGGACTGTATACCTTATCGCACATTTTCCTACAGATGATATTTGACTTTTTCTATGATTTGTCATTTTGTGTATTTTAGTATCAACTGCCAAAGAAAATGTAAAGAAACGTCAAACATCGTCACTTTTTAAGCATGACCCTATGAGTCTGCAGGACTAGTTTTGTAGAGGCTTAATATTTGACGAGGGACTCGTTTTTCAATACAATTTATGAGGAGAGTTATTGTTACCTACAACTTATGAAGCCGAATATGTCGGACATGAAGACAAGGCTTTCGTGGTCAATCTGTAAACCACGTTAACGAATCTTCGCTTCTATCTTTAGAAGATTTGATGACTAATTTAAAAAATGCATCTATCCTTCAAGAAAAGGAACTAAAGATGGATACGTTAATAAAGAAGGTTTAGTGGTGACACAAAATCATTGGCTAGTCCGATGCTGACTATGCTGAACAAGTGGTTGGGACTTTGTGGCTGTATAGACGTGGTTTAGAGTGAGGGAAGAGGCACTTGACCTATGATCTTCCCAGGTTTGTAGAAAGATTATAAAATAGAGAAAAATGCCTATTGGTCCGAAACGTCGACTTTGTCCTGTGTATTGTCATCTGTAGATTATATTCTGTGTTTTGTTTTGTTATATGTACCATATTTACATCCGTTAGTGATAGTGTGTAGTGTTTTAGTCGTCATTCAGTAGGACTTCATTACCTGTCTTACACGTGAGTATTAAAAGAACCCAGAAAATACCACTGCACAGAGCAGCTGAAGTAAAACTTCCGAAGGTAAAGTTACGTTTCTTGGCAGCCATCAGGGATGAAGATAACCCTTCATGTAATAAACCGCAGCAGCTATTAGGTGTGGTTGCCAGTTCTCTTTCTTGCTGTCTACCGCGTGGTAAATGCAAAAAAAAATGTAAAAAGAAACATTAATATTCAGTTTTATAAATAGGACGAATGCACAGTTTTCACGTTTGGTTGGTTGGTTGCTGATCCAGCGGTCCATGGGCTCATGCCATTTGACCTAATGCCATTAAATGGCATTATATTTCTGGGAAGTCTGTGGATTTTCGGCCCATCCTGGGACAGAGCCAGAGAATAACTATCACACCTCCAGGAAGGTAGGTTTCAGCCTATGCACTGCTCCTAGCCACTGTAGCCAAGATAGGGTTCACTGTGCTCATTCCCCGCCACCAATTGACTACTGGTTATGCCGAACTTCTTTATTGCTCCAAGGCCTGCAACCAAATTGCCCTAGCATCAAGTGCATTTAACAGACTGTCTAATATCTGGAAGTCAAAGTCAATCAGCACACGCACGAAAATGCGCTTATTTAATTCCTGCGTTATTCCGGTGCTATCATAGGGATGTGAGACCTGGAAAAGCTCTTTATCGTCAGAAAATAAATTACTGAGTTTCGAGAACAAATGTCTTCGTAGGATAACTAACACCCATTGGAGTGAATTCAAATCGAATGATAAAATCAGAGAAGATACACATCAAAATTTCATCACAGATGTTTTCAGAAAACGCCGTTGGTCCTTCATCGGGCATGTCCTACGCGCAGACACCAACAGAATACACCACCAATCTCTTGAATGGATACCTACAGGCAAAAGAGCAAGGGGTAGACCAAAAGAAACACTCAGAAGAACAATACTTAGAGAAAGTAAAACAACCAATATTCATACTATTCAAGAACTGCACAGAATAGCTTTGAACAGACAGAATTGGTGAGATTTGACCTCTGCCCTATGCGCTAACTCCAGCGCAAAAGGAAAATGAATGAATGAATGAATGCAACCAAATGTTCAAGTCAAAAGGATTGTCACGTCCTGAGTCACTGTACTTCTATGATAGGTTTCAGCCATAGGAAAAAACAGTGCTGTCAGTCTCCTCCTCCCCAGTGCTGCACAGTACATCTCTGGTTCCCTCCCAACCACAGAGGGTGCATACATATATATTCAGGTAAACATGAAACACATTTCAACAACAAAATAAAAGCATAATTGTATAGATGTCGTGCCATGAAGCTTCTCTAAGAAGATAACCTCAATATAACGGCATGTCATTCGCTAAGGTTTTCTGTTGCATGGGTGGTATGTCTAGTGGGCCATTGGTGAGACCCACAGACGCAACCACATGCGTAGCTTACACGTTTCGACCACAGTGTCTTTGTCGAGATAAGGACAAACACAAAAAACTGAAATTAAAATAGACAAAAATTAAGATAAAGAAAAGTATGTAGATGGGAGATATATTTTATATTATATTATTTCTTACATCTTCAACGAACATACTTTCCTTTAATGTAGCTTTTATGTATTCTAATGCCAGTGTTGTTGTTTGTCCTTATCTTTAGGAAGGATTTGTAAAGAAAATGTTCAATCTGTGACTTATTGAGAATCTGTGTCTGATATTGAGAAAATTGACCAAAATAAATATTGGGATATACTACAAGTTCTATATGACGTTTCGGGACGGGGGGTTAATTGTTGATGTAATGTATGAACAGCCCCTAATTATTCTGACGCTGAAGACCACATTGAGTCAGATTATGAAACTGAATACCACATTGAGTCAGATTATGAAAATGAAGACCACATTGAGTCAGATTATGAAAATGAAGACCACATTGAGTCAGATTATGAAAATGAAGACCACATTGAGTCAGATTATGAAAATGAAGACCACATTGAGTCAGATTATGAAACTGAGGACCACATTGAAACAGATTCAGACAAAATCTTCGAGAAAACCGGAGACAGGAAGCAAAAAAGAGTCGCCATTTAAACCGGCAAAGCAATACAAAGTAATAACAAACAATTATGTATTATGTATTAGATATATTGATTATCCTCTTCGCACACCGGAGACGTCCATAGGTGCTCATAGCTCCGCACCAGTAAATCCCTCAGGGCATAATGGCTGATGGTTCCGGTTCTATGTTGATTCTCTGTTCTTTTTAAAATCTTTGTTAGATGTCCTGAGCAGGCAATGCCTATCCTCACTCAATTCGCACTGCCTCGATATTGACTCATGCTCGTTTATCTCAAAATCCTCTGATCGTGCGGACACACGAACAATAATGAGTATGTCTGCTCGGTACATAGGTTGATCACCTGTTATGGCGGCGAGTCTAGCTAATTGGTCGGTCCGTTCGTTTCCCTCCAAACCCGCGTGTCGAGGGACAAATATAATCGTGATTTTTCTCAGTGAGATCAACATTTTTGCACTCTACAATGGCTCCACCAGTCCCCTACATACATCACATGTTTTGACTTTCTGAATCATATTCATTGAGTCTCTTAGTATACACGCATGGGAATAGATTTGTGATTCCAGCCAGTTATGTGTCTATTTTACGGCAAATATTTCCATCGTTAGCCTGCTTATTTTTACGGTAAAGGTCCCACTAGCTTTGTGTACTATTCTTCCTTGTGATATAGCTGTAAAGACCCATGCGCATCCCTGGTGACGGATGACCGATCGTCTGTTTAAATAACAACCTCTATGTCATCGACAATTACGCAGACGAGCGCCTTAATCTCAGCACCACGCTAACCGGGCTATATTCCTACACTCTCTATTTAGTGTAATGATGGTCTTGACTGCCTCAATCTCAGCACAACCCTCACGGGGCTATGTTCCTACACTCTCTATTTAGTGTAATGATGGTCTTGACTACCTCATTCTTAGCACCACCCTCACGGGGCTATTGTTCTTGCACTCTCTATTTAGTGTAATGATGGTCTTGACTACCTCAATCTTAGCACCACCCTCACGGGACTATGTTTCTTCACTCTCTATTTAGTGTAATGATGGTCTTGACTACCTCAATCTTAGCACCACCCTCACGGGACTATGTTTCTTCACTCTCTATTTAGTGTAATGATGGTCGTGATTGCCTCAATCTTAGCACCACCCTCACGGGGCTATTGTTCTTGCACTCTATATTTAGTGTAATGATGGTCTTGACTACCTCAATCTTAGCACCACCCTCACGGGACTATGTTCCTACACTCTCTATTTAGTGTAATGATGGTCGTGATTGCCTCAATCTTAGCACCACCCTCACGGGGCTATTGTTCTTACACTCTCTATTTAGTGTAATGATGGTCTTGACTACCACCTGAAAGACTCCTAGGAATATATATACATCCCTCACCTTCTGGGGCGCAAATTTGTTTAACGGTATCCTCGGCCTTCCTCTCTCCACAATTTGTCTCTCTCTCTCTCTCTCTCTCTCTCGCAAATAGTTATAATCGCTAAACGATAAAAGATCAATTAGGATCACAACAACTACTAAGAAGAAATGAACACGATACAGATAAAAAGGTAAACATACAAATCAATGTTAGATAATGGCACGTTGAACATTAGATCTGCATTATTGCAAGAAAGCAACGAATATTTAAAAAAAACTTCACTTCCGTTTCCCATCGATTGTTCAATGTTTTGCCACTTCACAGATAACAACCTATGGGGTTTGTTTTTTCTCAGATCAGTTCCATCGACCTGACAATGAATAAAGTCTGATATTATTGTCGTCTTTCATGATAAAACGCCGTTCTCTGTCTTAACATACTTGCTAAATGTATATTCTTCTTCTCCTTCTTTCGTTCACTTAAACATGTCTATATCTATAATTCTGTCTCTTGAATAAAACTCACTGTCTTTTGTAGTTCATACAGTTGCCCAGATAACTTTGATTCCAGTGTTGTTTCCTCTGGTCAATATGTCTGCCTCATAACAATCTTGAAGTACTTGGTACTTGTACATGCTTGAACATAGTACTTAGTACTTGAACATGCTTGGTACTCTGTGCTGCCTGCCCACATGTAAACATGGCCGTGTTGCCAATCTTGAACTTTGTGTACATGTGATTCCGGAGTCGGTTGTGTCCCGCTCTGAGGCGTAGAATTACAACTTGTTCTGATCTGTTCATAATGTGATAGTCATCTGGTGTTGGTGTTTGTGGCTTTCTTATTGACTTGATCATCTGTTTTTTCTGATGGTAGGTGATATCTGGTTGGTCTTCAGCAGCACCTTCCTTTGCCAGTTGGTCTGCTTTTTCATTTCCTGGTATTCCAAAGTGAGAGGGTATCCACTGCATGGTTACCCTATACTGTTAAGACAATTCATTAAGTAGTTTTTGCAAGTCTGTTAGTTTTCCAGACTGGAGAGCTTGAAGCACTGACATTGCATCTGTCAGGAATACCACGGACTGTGGGCCACGATTGGAGATCAGCAGTTTTTCAATTGCTACCCTAATTGCCTGGATTTCTGCATCATAATTATTGAAGAATTTCCTTGTTGGTTTTCTGATCGTATCTCTAAGCTTGTGTAGACATTTTATATATACACCTGCAACTCCATTTCTCATTGCATTATGTGCTGTCCCATCTGTGTATACTCTGACCCATATGTCTTGTAGATATTCATCGTCCAGGAAGCTAAGGGTGACTGTCCTTCATTAGCACACTGGGGTGCAAAGGGAACGCATTGCTCTTGGCGGACCCAAGGCTAGCAGATAACCAAGATCCCAAAAGTGCCTCCTCGTGGCGCACCCTGGTAACAGAAATACAGCGGCTAATGCTGATTCTGGCTAAACCTTTTGGGGATCGTGTCCGTGAATGTGGAGGTAACAGATGGAATGAGATTTGACTGCAAAAAGACAGTTAATAACTCCGACACCACTGTGCTAACACATGCAGCAACACTGTCGACACACAGTGAAGCTAGAAAGTCTGGTAGAAGCATTGGAGGGCGGCCAATGTAGTTGGTACGAAGCAGGCAGATGTTCCAATACAAATAAAAGCACAATGAGTACACTGAGAATGATGCACAACGCTAGAGGGCAGCGTCATGTGTAAAAAGCATGGAAGACGGTTCGATGAAATTGGAACTAAAGCATTGTTTGCTCGAGACAAGCTTCTAGTTACCAGTGATCCCAGCCTGGGCCCAACTCTACTGTCGAGTCTTTCCTATACGGGAAGCGTGCTCGCGGAGAGAAAAGGTTCAGTACCCGATGGGCACAGGCATAGCAGTCCGAGGTGACAAGCACTGTTCAGCTCTAGAACAAAGCACAAGTTCCTAACGTTCCTAAATATGTGTACAGATTCAGACCTGGACGAGGGGCTCACGAAGTTGGTGAATAACGCTTCGGCAAAGAAGACGAACGAGCCTGAGCCCAACTCTTCTGTCAAGTTCTTCCTTAACCGGAACCAGGCTTGAGGACGAGAAAAGGTTTAGTACCCGATGAGCACGGGCACAATACGTCTAATTACACGAGGCATGTTCACTGACTGCGGAACGCCTCGTGCAGGACAGACGTGAAAGACAAACCGTCTCGGCATAGAGTCCGTACACATTCACCGTCTGGCGACAGATAGGAAGGCTGTCACAGGCTAGGGTAGCCCACCTGTCAAGGCATGCCGAAATCGGATGTGCTAGGCCTACAAGGCGCATAACGGTGGCACAACGTAATCACGCTCCCGGCTGAAATCTCACGGATATCCGTGCTGGTTACAATGGAGCGAACGCAAAACAAACAAACAAACATTAGCACACTGAACAGCAGAACAGCACACTGTTCTGTTCGTCCTCGCTTAGTATTCCTTTCACGTGAGTCTGAATGTACTGTGGTATTATATAATTTATAAGTGATTATGCATAAGTTTATTGCTTACATTTATTATTGATGATTAGACGATACGTTCCCAAAAAGGGAATGGGGGGGGGGGGGAGGGGTTCATATAAAAAAAAGTCATTCGTGCGTTTCCATATGTAAGTTGCACTATTTGGTTAAAATGTTATGCCTTTTTAGCCTCTAATTTTCCACTTTCCTCTTTGTTTGTCCAAGACTCGCAACCCATATGTTAGTATAGGAGTTATAAAGCACCGCAGAACTCTCTTTCTCACCTCTTATGACAAGGTCATATTACACAATATATTTTTCATTTTTTTGAATGTTGTTTTTGCCTGCTCTATTCTGCTTTTTATTTCTGTTGAACTTCTTCCATCCAATGTAATCGTTGTACCTATATATTTGAATTGGTGGACCTGTTTTAATACTATATCATTCACTTTGATATTGCAAATTGTGGTATTTTGTTTCTTTGAAATAACCATTACTTCTGTTTTCTTGATATTTCGGAAGACGCCTTTCTCTTTACTTTCTGTAACTACTACATTAATTAATTCTTGAAGGTCTTCCTCACTTTTAGCAATCAGAACAGTGTCATCAGCATATTTTAAATTATTTATGTTGTGTCCTCCCACTGATATTTCTGGGATATCAACTATTGCACGCACACATTGTGTTTTCACTGTATAAAGAGAACATGTCTGATGAAAGTACACATCCCTATCTAACTCCTTGTTTCAGTTGTTGAAAGGGGCCAAATTGATTTCCTACACTTATTGCTGCTGTTTGTTGCCGGTACATGTTGATTCTTAAATCCTTATTGTCGATGTTCAAATCCTCTAGCATGTGTATAACTTCACTATGTTTAACTTTATCAAATGCTTTCGTGTAGTCTATAAAACTGAGGTACAGATCTGTTTTTACCTCTATAGAACTCTCTATTATTGTTCTCAAAATATGTATATCATTGATGGTACATTTGCCTTCTACGAAGCCACATTCTTTTGGACTTATTTCTGTTTTTATTTTGTTTCTCCCTCTCTTCATGGTGATTCTGTGAAGTATTTTTGTTACTTGGCTCATGAGGTTGTACGGTGTTCTTCACATTCAGTGGTCTCTGATTTCTTAGGTAAGGCTATAAATATGGATCACATTAAGTCATCGGGTATGTCTCCTCTATTATATACATAATTCAGCAATTTGGTGATTATTTCAACTCCAAAGCTACCTAAAGCTACTAATTCCTGTCAAATGATATTGTCTGGTCCTTGCCATATTTCATGTGCTTTAGGACCTCCCTTACTTCTGCTGCATGTATTGATGAACCCTCACAGCTATCTTGTATGTTTATCTTGAGCCTATTGTCATATTACAGTTTTTTGCTCATTAACACCTGCCCTGTCTTAGATTTTAGACACCCTGTAACTATTTGCATTCTTTTCCCTGTTATGACATAAATTTGCTTAGTAATGTTGTCTTGAGTGTAATGTGATTCTTCTTCTTCTTCTTCTTCGGCGATCATTACTCAGTCAGGTTGGGACTTCGGATTCTATGATATAGGATGCTGTCTGTTTTAAAGTGTCCACTGTGCCATACAGTTTCTCTTCAACACTGATTGGGGTGGGCCATGTCTTGTTTCTCAGGTCTGCATACTGGGGACATTCTTGTAGGATATGTTCTGCTGTCATATTTGCAAGGCTGCAATGGCAGAGCCCAGTTGTCCCTATTTTGAATTTGGTGTACAAATGATGTCTCATTTTGTTGTGACCAGTTCTGAGGCGCAGCAGGATAACCTGGTCTCTTCTGGACAATTGGTAATACCCGTCATCTGCATTATATTTGGGGTGGTCTTCTTTCCACTTTTTGTTATAGTTGCCTTTAATGATGGTCTTCACTTCTTCATAACTGACCAGATAGTCTTCTTGAGGTAACTTCCCTCCTTCTTTGGCCAGTCTATCTGCAGCTTCATTCCCTTCAATGTTACAGTGTGCCGGTATCCACTGGATCACTACTCTTTGGAAATTATTGTACAACTGAACTAGCACTGCCCTCAATTCATTCAGTTCGGTGCTCTTGTGTAGCTTCAGTGCTGTTATGACAGAGAGTGCATCTGTTAGTAGTACAATATTCCTGTGCACTTGTTCTTTGTGTTGTAAGATAGTTTCTGCTGCTTTCTTGAGAGCTTCCATTTCTGCTTTAAAATTGGTTGAGAGCTTGCCTGTAGCTATGGCTAGAGTAACATCTTTCCCGCATTTTAGTCTGAGGGTCACTCCTCCACCTCCATTCTCAATTGCGTTTGTGGCCGAGCCATCTGTATAGGCATGGGTCCATGCATCTTGTGGGTAATTAACTGCGATGTGTTGTTCTGTGATACGCTTTCTCTCCAATTCTGTCTGAGTTCCTTTCTTTTCTATACCTTCTATTTGTTCTTTTAGTTGTGGGAGTCTGTATGCCCAAGGGGGGATGATACTGACTAGTTGTATGGGCTTTGGTTTCGCTTGTCCTATAGTTGGTGCCTTTTGTATCAGTTTCTTTGCATTTGCTGAGAAGTTGCTCCTCTCCAGCCTGCTTTTGCCATAGCCATTAATTCTTTGGTGCATAGGGTGATTCAGGAGTCTCTTGTATTTTTCTGCTTGTTGAACTACTTTCATGTCTCTTCTATCTTCCATTGACTGAAGGCCAGTTATTGTTTCTAATGTATTTATGGGTGTAGATTTCATAGATGCAGTGATAATACGTGTAGCTTGATTCTGGGTTTTGTTTATTTTGTTGAATTGCGTTTTAGATGCTGTGGCCCAGGCTGCGATGCCATACTCTAGTACTGGCCTAACTCTTCCTGTGTATAGCCTTTTCAAGATTTTGCTGTCCGCTCCCCAGTTTGTGCCTGCTAACTTTTTCATTATTGCCATTCTATTTCTGGCTCCTTTCTCTGCTTTTTCTGTCTGTTTTGCCCATGTCATTCTAGAGTCAAGGGTAATTCCGAGGTATGTTGGGTTCTGCTCTAGTGGGAGAACATGATTGTTTATTTTTAGTGTTGTTTTCTGTACCTTGTTGGATAGGGTGAATATTGTGTGTGTGGTTTTCTTTTCATTAATGGTAAGCAACCATTTCTTGGTCCAGCTTTCTAGTTTGTGCAGTGCCCCTTGCATTCTATTTTTTGCAACTGCTATTGTCACCCCTCCTGTCCACAAGGCCAGGTCATCTGCATACATTGCAGAGTGTACCCCAGTTGGTATGCCCTCCATAATATCATTTATGTAAATTAAGAAGAGTGTAGGGGATAGTACACCTCCTTGCGGGACACCTTGTTCTAGTATTCTCTTCCTGCTACGTTTTCCCTGTACTTGCACTCTAGCTGTTCTTTTTTCCATATAGTTGCATATCCAGTTATATAAGTGTCCTCTGATTCCTAGTCTAAGGAGCTTGTTCTTGAGTCCATCTTTCCAAACTTTGTCAAATGCCTTCTCCATGTCAACCCACACTGCAAGCGTGTGTTTTTTTTCTTGGTATGCGTCTTCAATCTCTTGGGCTATGTAGGCGACCTGGTCCTCTGTTGATCTGTGTTGTCGGAAGCCGCTCTGTTGTGCTGCTATGAGTTGTTTTCCTTCCAAGTGCCACATGAGTCTTCTGTTGACCATTTTCTCCATTAATTTGCCCATACAGCTGAGGAGACTGACAGGTCTATAACTACTTGGGTCGAGTTTGTCTTTGCCTTGCTTTAAAATGGGTACCATGATAGCTTCTTTCCATGCGGTGGGCACCTGTCCTGTTCTCCAGCTAGTATTTACTATGTTTAGAAGTTTTCTCTTTGCTCTAGGCCCCAGTTTCATAAGCATCTCATTGGTAACCCCATCTTTACCTGGTGACTTCTTGAGTTTAAGGTTCTGTAGTGCTTCTTCTAGCTCAGTTTCCGTAAATTTTGCCAACATTTGCTCTTCTATAACCATAGGCATATCCTTTAGTCCATGGATTTCGTTCTTGACTTCTATTTTTCTTTCTTTTGGTATGTTAATCTGGCTCACAGTTGCATAATTTTTAATGAAAATGTTTGCTGCTGCTTTTCCTGTGTGCATTTTGTTATTATATTCAAGTGTTATTGGAGGTCGGCTACTGTTTTCATCACTCAATGCCTTGGCAAGTTTCCAGAGTTTGTTTCCATCTTTGTCCATGTTAAGGCTCTCAGTTTTTTCGATCCATCTCCTCCTTGCTGATGTTTTTACCTCTCTCTTGTATTTAGCTGAGGCTGCCTTGAGAGCAATATTGCTTTCTGTACTCTGCTCTGTTTCTGCTAATTCTCTGGCCATATTCAGGTCTTCTTCAAGCTTTTGTATTTCTTTGGACCAGTACGGTTTGTAGTTTTTTCTTGCCCCTCTTGGTATTGCGTCTTTTGCTGCCCTAAGTATTGCCTCAGTTAGCTTTTCCGTCATGTTCTTAATTTTTTTTTGATGGGTGTTGATAGGCTCACTATATGCGTCTGATAGTTTTGCAAATTTGTCCCAGTCTGCTCTCTTATAGTTCCAGCGGGGAAGAGGTTTCTGCTCTTCCTGTGTGTAGTTAAGGTTGATAGTGAGTTTTATTGGTTTGTGGTCACTGTCCCCTAGCTGGTTCATAACTATTCTACATATTTTATGGGATAAATCGCCAGTGGCAAACGCTAAATCTGGGGTTGATGTTGATTTCCATCTCCTTGAGTAGAAAGTTGGGGGATCATCCTGTGCATTCAACAGAAATAGATTGTTATCGATTTCCCATTCTTCCACTTCTTCTCCTCTTGAGTCAGTTTGCTGGTAACCCCACCTTTCAGAGTGGCTGTTAAAGTCACCCACTACAATACAGTGTGTGTCTGTAATATCCATTGTTTCTAATTTAAGGGCTCTTCCTACTGGGCTGTATATGTTATAAATTCTGATGGGCTGGTTTTCTATGTACACATCTGTTCCTATAATCTCTGATTCTCCTATTGTATTTATTTCTATCTGCTTTGTTGGAATGGTGTTGCGTATCAGTGTAAGTACCCCTCCCTTATGCCCTTCTCTGTCCTGTCTGAATGTTTGGTAGCCCCTGATAGAGAATCTATGGTTTAGGTTAAGATGGGTTTCTTGTATACAAGCCACATCAATCTTGTCGTTATCCAGTCTAGCTGTTAGTGCCTGCTTTTTGTGGTAAATGCCTTCCGCATTCCAATGCAGTATGTTTAGTCCTTTTGTCTGTCGTGTGGTTTGACCAGTCATAATTTCCCGCTGTTCCCATTTCCTGGTCTTCCAAAATGGGCCAGGGTGACCACCAGTAGCTTGGGGTGGGCCCCTTCGAGGCATGGGGCCCGGCACTCTACCCGCCTGGTGGGACTCCTCAGGCAGAGCACCATACCTAGAATCCATTGTCTCAATCTGCATGAGTGTATATGAGGTACGTTGCACTTTGTTATGCGCCATATGGCCAAGTGCATCCGATTTCCGCCAGCTATTTTTTTTAGGTTTGCTTTCCTTAGATGGTCTACCCTCCCGGGATCATGAGCACCATCTGTCCAGGCTTTGTGTAGAGTTTTCCATCTCCTAGGTGGCCTGTCTTTCTGGACTCTTGAGCGCCACCTGCCCAGCAGTTAGGGGAATTTTTTAAGTTTTCCTGCCTTTTTCCTTTATGGGATGGAGCTGATTGGGGCCTAAGTAGGGTTTTACTGACTTCTCCCTTTGTATGTTTTAGAAAATATTTTCCCATATTCCCCTATTTTAAAGGTCCCCCCAACCCTGGGGGACGCGTATGCTGGGGTCAATGACCCCAGCTGTTGGCTTGAGCTTATAGCGGCTCATACTCGCTTGATGCTGCCCGTCACGAGACGCATGGGGTATTTCAGTGGAGATATCAGTGCCACCTGATATCCCACCCCGTCCTGTTGGGCAACATCGCCAGTTTGTCCGCGACTGCTTATTCGTCCAGAAATCTGGATTATTCGTCCAGAGATCTGTCTTATATTGCAGCCAACCACCAGATATGGAGACTCCATATCCGGAGGTTGTTCCACGATCCGCAACCTGTGGACGCGCCTGGTAGGGGATGGTCGCCCCCCCAGGTAATGTGATTCTATTTCCGTGAATTTCTTGTTAAGCAGCTTTCTTATGCTCTTCGCATTTCTCTCTTATCTCCTTATGTATTTTCTGATATTCCTCTATCTTGTGTTTATTTTTTCTTCTAGTGCTCATAAATTATAATATATCCTCTGTCATCTATTTTTGTTTTGATGTATGTTTTACTTCTGGTATTATCTCTGTAGATGTTTGGTTTATCGAATGTTTTAGCATGTCCCATTGATCTTCAATACTCTGAATCTGTGCAATATCATGTTATCTATTCTGTACAATTATGTTTTATCTTTCTTTAATGTCAGCATCTGATTTCAATAACGCTAAATGTAATTTCATATTTCTTGGTGATCTATTGATCTTCTTTAATCGTATACAAAATTTTCCCATCATCAGTACATGATCACTGTTGCAGTCAGCACATGGTCTTGTTTTCGTAGACATAATGCTGTTTCTATGTCTTTTAGAGACTAAAATGTAATCAATTCGATTCCGTGTATTATCTCCCGGGCTAATCTATGTACATAACCTTCTTGGGTGTTGCTTGAACCATGTGTTCCCTATTATTAAATTATATGCTTGTGCCCACTCCATCATTAATTCTTCTTCTTCTTCAGCGTTCATTCTCAAACTCCCGCTGGATCTCTCCTATAGAGGACAATGATCCTACAAGATTTCCAGCACAGGGTGTAGTCCAGAGAATGGAAATGCGTTGTGCCACCGTTTAATTTGCGACAATAGCCCAACACATCCGTCTTCGTCAGATTTTAATTCAACGCTTTCGTACTTAACCCTAAACCAAATCTTCCAGTCAAATCATTTATCGCTTATCACCAACTTTTGCGTTAAAGTTCCCATCCCTATAGTTACTTCATGGTTTTTACAGTTTCGTTGCAATTTCTAGTTCTCCATAGAAATTGTCGATGTCCTCCTCTGAACTGCTTGATATAGGTGCATAAACGTGTACAGTGTTAATGTACAATGGTTAGTTTCACTAATATTACTCGATCTGATATTGCTATGAAATCTTTCGCCGTTTTTTTCCGGTTTCTGTGTCTAATAATACGCCCACACCTCTCTCGTGTTTTTGTTCACCTGAGCTTATGACTTAAAAGTAATCTTATTGTACATCTGCTCCAATCCATCTCACTCACTCCTAAGATATTTACTTTCAATTATTTCCATTTCTTGCTTGATGTTGTCTAATATTGACGCTGTGCTAATGTGATCTGACGTTTCATGTTGCAATATTAACACTGCATACTGTAGGCTCGCTTCTGTGTGCAGCCCTGACTTCCTTCGTGGGAGAATAATGTGGTAGTTTCCCGTTGCTTTCCACAACCATATGGGAGATATCCATTAATATCCGCTACCTTTGACAATATTTTATGTCATGACTAATGGATCACCCGCTTTTCAAGGTATCAAGTTATCTGGCAAATATTTGTAACTGACGACATCGTGTTTTACAAGTGTGCAGAAGTTTCTAGGAAATCAACATAATGTCAACATAAGAAAGATATATAGATAGAATGATTGATTCACTAATAATAGTTACCACCTGTGATTCCTCTATACAACATTTGTAACATGGATCTGAAACGCGTGCATTTAGTAGCAAGTAGTAAAGCAAGCAAAGAAAGGCTGGATCAAGAAGTCTAACTGGTCTAAATAAATCGCTTATGTAAACATACCACCTGCGGAGATACGTGGCGAGAGGGCACAAGTGACATAGACAATGCTAAAGCATGATCAATCGACTAATAATACCTCCCTCATAGCAGAAACAAAATAAAACAGAATCAGTCTTTTAACGTGATGTCTTCTATTAGTGGCGTGTTTTTGTTGGTCACTAATTATATACCTTGTATCGCCTGCGAACGCCGACCAATGAAAAGCCAGGAAATACTCAAAATATATCGTAAGATTCTGAGATAGATGAACATGATTCAATATTGAGAATGCGAGATTCGGGACTGAGGATTTGGGACTGAGGATTTGGGATTGAGGCTTTGGGATTGAGGCATTGGGATTGAGGATTTGGGATTGATGACTTAGGATAGGCGTGACCTGTAAATAACACATAGCAAAGATTTCAAAAAGAACACTGAACCATATAGAACCGGAACTATTAGTTGTTATCCCTTACGAGATTTACTGAAGCCGAGATCTGAGCACCTATAGACTAGTCCGGTGTGCGGAGAGGATAACCCAATACCCGTGACTGCCTACTGATTTTGAATACTATAATGAGTGTCGTGTTCTATAGTACTGGGCGGTAGAGGGTTACAGGTGAACTGAAGATACAGTTTTTGAACTTTCCGGCAAACTTGACGCCACATTTCTGATGTATTTAGGATTGCTCATGTGTGTAAACGTTGACCTACTTATATGTGATCGGAACCGGTACTTCAAGAAATGAAATAAGAATTGTGGCAATGACATGCTGAGTGAGTTCGTGAGAAATTTACCTATCTATGTCTGTTTGTTAATGTTGGAAATCTTTACGTATATCAATGTGTCCCCCTCAAGGAAAATAGAAAGTGGAATTTAGTACTAAGACACTAGTGAATCAGAGGGTACCCCCACCCCCGGTCACACACACACGTAGGGGTTATTTATACATTACGTCAACAATAAGGTAAAGGGTCTGAAGAAGTGTGACAACTGTTGACAGGATAGAAAGTTGACAAAAATTGACGTCAGAAATACTGTTTTCTTATACACCAATAATATACGAGGGGGAGTCAATAAGTAAGTCACAAATTGATGTTGGATGGCAGGAAAATGCAGTAGGTGGTTTCTAAAGCTGTTTATAGTTGATATCATCATAGAACTTTATGTTTATGTTCGCTAGATGGCGCTAGCTGTACCTTGCGCATGCGCAGCACAAAAAAACAAAATGGCTACTGTACTTACAGAGTGTACAATCAATGAACAACGTGCTGTTGTGCGTTTTTTATGGGCAAAAGGACTGCCTGCAAAAGACATTCATAAAGAAATGCTTCCTGTTTATGCTGACAATTGTTTGTCCCGTAAAGCGGTGCACAGCTGGGTAAAAGAATTTTCTCAAGGACGCTCTAAAATTGTTGACGAAATCCGATCTGGTCGTGCTGTTGAAATTGCAACAGACGCATCTGTGCAGCGGGTTGAGGAGATGATTCGAGGTGACAGACGAGTAACGATAGACGCTGTAGCAGCTGCAATAGGGTGCTCACATGGTTCAGCATACAGCATCATGCATGACCGATTGAAATTTAAGAAAGTGTGTTCAAGGTGGGTGCCCAGACAATTGACGGACGAACACAAAATGAACCGATTAGGCTTGTCATTGGAGCATCTCTGTCAATACGCAAATGAAGGAGAAGACATGATGAACAGGATTATTACTGGGGACGAATCATGGGTGCATCACTACCAGCCTGAATCAAAGCGTGCTTCAATGCAATGGAAACATCCTTCTTCGCCTTGTGTCCAAAAATTCAAGGTTACACCATCAGCAGGGAAGGTTATGCTGACAGTGTTCTGGGATTGTCAAGGAGTGCTTTTAACCAATTTCAAAAAGAAAGGTGACAATGTGAATTCTGAATCATACTGTGAAGTTCTATCAGTGCTTCGGGATGCAATTCGAAGAAAACGTCCAGGGCTGCTGACTAGAGGAGTGCTACTCCTTCATGACAATGCTAGACCACATACGGCTCGATTAACTCAGGAGAAAATAAAAAATCTTGGTTGGAAAATTCTGGAACATCCTCCTTACAGCCCCGATTTAGCCCCTAGTGATTTTCACCTTTTTGGTCCACTAAAAACCCACCTTGGCGGGAAGCATTTCGCGACTGACGCAGAAGTTGAATGTGAAGTGAAAATGTGGCTTAAAAAGCAGAGCACGCAGTTCTACGCAGCAGGTTTGGGAGGACTCATAAAACGATGGGATAAATGCATCAATGTTGGTGGAAATTATGTTGAGAAGTAAAGGGATAATGTATGTGTAAAAATAAACAGTTTTCAGGTTTTTATCGTCTTCAGTTTTTTTCTAAAGAGCCATTTGTGACTTACTTATTGACTCCCCCTCGTAATACAACTGTAGTATTTGCTAAATTTATATATGTTGAATTTTCCATCTCATGGAGTTGAACACTACAACCACATTGAATGTAACAGTTATATTGGACTTGTACAACTCTAGAATACATCTACATCAATAAGAGTGCCAGTGAAACAGTGATTTGAAGCTGAATGTAAAAATCCACAACCTGGCATAAGGAACACGAGATTGAGCTGTATTGTCGTCATCATCAACAACACCAGGGACGTAAATATGTCTCTAGTGAGGAGAGGTTACCATAAAAATGCAAATTTCCTATTCCTGTTTTTTGTGGGATTTTTAATGATTTTCTTTGACGACAAAGTTAGTATTACATTAGAAACTAACCCACTGTGGCAACACTGAAAAAAATTAAAAAAATTAGACGAAATAAAACTGGAGGTAGCCTCCATAAGTCACACGGACCTTAAAGTTTCAGGGAGGCACAGTCTCTGCTAAAACAATCTATGAAACTTCAATGGAGATAACTACACATTAGAGATAACTAAACAGTGGAGATAATTAAACAGTGGAGATAATTAAACAGTGAAGATAACTAAACAGTAGAGATAACTAAACAGTGGAGATAATTAAACAGTGGAGATAATTAAATAGTGTAGACAACTAAACAGTTGAGACAACTAAACAATGGAGACAATTAGAGAAAACTAAACAGTGGAGAAAACTAAACAGTGGAGATAACTAAACGGAAACTATAGACGTGAGGACGACAACATCAACACATTGAGCAGAAACGAACAAGTCACGATATTTAGACCGAAGACGTCGCACTAATGTCCGTAAGTACACTTATACTGAATCGGCATCATAGGCTATTCGACCTTCATCTTTAGAGCAATACATAAGACCATATACTACATCATTGTCCCATCTTCACTTCACCACTTCAATACACAAGAACATATAATACATAACTGTCCCAAATTCACTGCACACAAAACGACAAACTGGCCACAGGGGCATCTCCACAAACCATAATTTGAGAAATCCACATGAACTCAAAACAGACCGCTCTATAAATAGTCAATTTCGAAATTGGATAAATTCTGATTGATTTCAGAAGCAGAAAACAGTTAAACTGGTAGTTACTGTCAGGACTAAATATATAATGTAGAACGATCAGTCTTGTGTACTCACATACCAAGCTTCATTGTCTCAATTCTCCTATTTTGCCTGGTTGATCAAAACTTACTACGTGAAATGACATTCTAAGAGAAACATCAAACAGAATAATAAGATAACATGTGTGGAATAAAAGATTACAAGAACTGTTCAAACAATTTGTTCAAATATATTGAAAAACAAACTGAAATAATTCGATCACTTAATGAGAATGACCCATCATTGGCCGGCGGCAGAACATACAGCAGGAAAATAAAAACATCAAGATGCCGAATAATATCCAGAAGAAGGTGGATTGAAGAAGTTACCAACATTCTAAGACATCACAATATTACTGCATATCAAGCGATTGGGTGTACCATAGTCAGAAAACCATTCGTCAGTCAATCCTGCGACTCCGTAAAAAAAAAGCAGAGAAAGACGATGGATATATCGCCATGTTCTCATGTCTGGATTCTTTATTGTGGATTCCTGTTATATCAGTCAACATAACAGACTAGACGAAGTTATCGTTATTGACATCACTTTTCATTTACTATTTATGGACATAGCTGGAAGATAAGCCACGTCAACAGATAACAATGATAGCAAGTGATAAAAAGTGGTAACTATATAGAACTATTCACAGTATCAAAGGCCTTACATAGACAAGGTGAATTAGAGAACAGAACCGTGCTACTAGTATTTGTAATAGTCTATGTTACTTTAAATATATGAATAATCGAATCATCGATACTGTAAGACGTGGGTTCTCAATCTGGTGCTTTTGAGCATCATCATACTTTCGTAATGACTTGTGGTACTTGTAAGCACCATGCTACTCTCATAATAACATGTGATACTTGAAGGCACCATGCTGCTCTCATAATGACATGTGGTACTTGAAGGCACCATGCTGCTCTCATAATGACATGTGCTCGTGACATGTCAATAAAAAAAATACGAGCGTTAACGATGATGAGTTTTCAGTTCAAACTTTATTGTACAAACAGAAAAAAAAATATTGTTACTGTCCACGATTATTGGAGAAAGGTAAGAAAGGCGGAGAGATGTACACGCTGTAATAAGAAATTCATATGGCAAGTTTCACATTAACTTTCACGTTCACTGTCTCTTTCATCCTATTATATGTTATAGTGATAGCGCACTCAGTTTTATTGTGGGTGGTACTCTCCGTCTGAAAAGGTTGAGAACCCCTGCGTAAAACATAGCCTGTAGTGGTATTCAACATATGTTCGTAGCCGTCTCCTTTTAAGATATATCTATCTATTCGTACGAGATTTAAATCGAGTTTAAAAGGGAATAGAAATGGCTAAAAGTACTTTCATTGACATAAGGAAAATATTAGCATTAAAAAAAACCCCAGCAAATACAAATGCGAATTGTAAAATGCTACATCCACTCTGCATTTATGTATGGCTCAGAAAAATGGTAATGAACAGACAGAAAATATAATTGATATGTTTGTTGATATAAAGTCTTTGTCCTGTGTATTGTCATTTGTATGATTATATTCTGTGTTTTGTTTTGTTGTATATACCATATTTATTCATGTAAACATCCGTCAGTGATAGTGTGTTAGTCGTCATCCAGTAGGACTCCATTACCTGTCTACCACGTGAGTATTATTTTCAATTATGTTCTACTAGCAGTACCACCTTCTATTGATTATCAAGATAATACAGACCGAGCCCAATCCGGCTCCACGGATCATATTTCCTGGCCGTCACTCCTGATCTATAAGTACTTTATGTATGTCCCCAGAGCTCAGGAAATATACTGAAAGTTGGCTGGTTATGCTTCTAAAATAGGTGCTCAATCTATGGATAGAACAGACATAACCAGTGCTCTAGTATACTATATTTCTAGCTTCAGAAACTTTAAAAAAAAGATAGTAGTTCCTACACCATTCTAAAAAAAGCTGAATCCGGCTCGCAGAACCTAATAAGTTGCCCGCCTCTCCTGTGTATCAAAGTCTGTCACAAATATTTACCACTTCTGTCATTGACAAGTTGTATCACTTCTTGCAAGTCATGCTCACTTGCAGTTAAGCGTACACAGTTATCTTATCAGTTATCGTACCGATAAATTAGTTTTCCTTTATTGTTGTGTACTCTTGACTGTTTTCCTTGGATCAATATAGCCAGCAGTTATGGAAAAATAATTATAAATAAGCGAGATTACATTTTCTTGAGCCTTTTCAGTTCACGGAAATAATTTAATTTATCGACGAAGTCGGATGTGTTGGGTCATTTGAACAAATAAAAAGGAGACACTACGCATTTGAGTTATCTGGACTGAGTCCTGCTGGAAATCTAGTAGGAAAATTCTGCTACCTGAGAGTACGTGGGAGTGTGAGAATGAACACACAAACAAATGTTAATGTATATGTTTTGTACAATCAAATAATTGTACAATAGTGCAAGGGAACTAGTGGGGTCTGATCCATTCAAATAATTGCACAATAGTGCAAGGGAACTAGTGGGGTCTGATCCATTCAAATAATTGTACAATAGTGCAAGGGAACAAGTGGGGTCTGATCCATTCAAATAATTGTACAATAGTGCAAGGGAACAAGTGGTGTCTGATCCATTCAAATAATTGTACAATAGTGCAAGGGAACTAGTGGTGTCTGATCCATTCAAATAATTGCACAATAGTGCAAGGGAACAAGTGGTGTCTGATCCATTCAAATAATTGTACAATAGTGCAAGGGAACAAGTGGTGTCTGATCCATTCAAATAATTGCACAATAGTGCAAGGGAACAAGTGGGGTCTGATCCATTCAAATAATTGTACAATAGTGCAAGGGAACAAGTGGTGTCTGATCCATTCAAATAATTGCACAATAGTGCAAGGGAACTAGTGGGGTCTGATCCATTCAAATAATTGCACAATAGTGCAAGGGAACTAGTGGGGTCTGATCCATTCAAATAATTGTACAATAGTGCATGGGAACATTTGGATCTGATCCATTCAAATAATTGTACAATAGTGCAAGGGAACTAGTGGGGTCTGATCCATTCAAATAATTGTACAATAGTGCAAAGGAACTAGTGGGGTCTGATCCATTCAAATAATTGTACAATAGTGCAAAGGAACAAGTGGGATCTGATCCATTCAAATAATTGTACAATAGTACAAGGGAACAAGTGGGGTCTGATCCATTCAAATAATTGTACAATAGCGCAAGGGAACAAGTGGGGTCTGATCCATTCAAATAATTGTACAATAGTGCAAGGGAACAAGTGGTGTCTGATCCATTCAAATAATTGTACAATAGTGAAAGGGAACAAGTGGGATCTGATCCATTCAAATAATTGTTAAATAGTGCAAGGGAACAAGTGGGGTCTGATCCAGTGACACATTTGACTTTGTTGTTTGTTGTTAAGTCCTTTTAAAATCTGTTGTTAATGTTATGACAGACAAAGATTTCAAACAGGAAGCTTAACATACTTAACGAGAGTAAATAACAACCGTTATATACAAGCAAACATTACTATTTATAGCACATGTGTGTGTCTTGACATAAATCACACCAATTGTTGAGTTTACTATACGGAATATGAAACTGTTTTATTTATATATGTTACCAATTTTATGAATAAAAAATATGTAACAGTCTCAAATGACTTGATAATTTTAATAACACATGATGATGATGACAATCTCTTTAGCTGTGAGACCTTGGCAGCAGATATCATTTCTGACGAAATCAATTATAACACACACAAATCGTCGTTTCGATCGAAAGTCTTTATCAATAACATAACAGACGACGAGTAAGAAACGGTACATGTCCAGGTTCACATATGAATGGCTAGACGGGAACATTCCAGACTTCTGAACCATTATGAATGATGTAAAACACTAGGCCAGAGATTAAAATAAAACTAAATAAAATTGACAGAGTTCCAAGGGATATCGACAAAACAAAACGAATGGTAAAATGGCAGAATGTAACATGATATCTACACATGGGGATGATGTGTAATAAATAAATACAATAAAAATAATACAACAGTATACTGGTGAGAACTTTAATATGTGACGTACTGGTGACAACTGTAATGTGTGACTTGCTGTGGTCCTCGTATACTCGTGACAAAAACACTGTGTGCCTTGCTGAGGTCCTCATTCCACTAATAAGCATACCAGCCATGAGGGCCCCAGATATTATTTTACAGGTGAGGAGGACTATGAGAGGAAGTCTGGCTTTTTTTAATGATGTGCTATCAGATACGGCCGGGAGTCTTAGGCAGATAAAAGTTATTGAAAACTAGACGTCCCACATAATTACACTATCTTATTATTTATGACTATTTGTTAAACTGTTTTTAGTGGTAACCATGTAGTCGCGAGACTTGGAAAATGGCATACGCAATGTAATAAAAAATATCTTCATTTTAAATGAAATGCTATAGACATGTCTCAAGAATATCACGGATTAAAAAAAAACAACGATTGGGCACAGACGTCCGCAAAGATCTGAACATAGAAGAAGGCTGCTTGTTCAAAGCTATCGAAAAAAAACGCAAGCTATCATTTTGAACATATAAAATACACAATGGCTTACACAGATTAATCATGGAGGGAAAGGTTCTAGACAAGAGAATAAAAGAAAGAACAAGACTACAATGGAAACCGGACATCAAAGGAGATCCAGACAGTTACGGAGGCATTGATCTCAGAAACAGTGTCAATCAAGGATGTTAATGTGTCGGGCCATGGCCTACTTTATACAGGAGTATGCACAATCAATTTGAAGTTACTGCGTAGACGAATCTAGATCTTGCCTTCGATGAGTAACATACGCGTGTTTCTAGTCAATTTAAGTCCTACTGACACATGAGGAATCATCGTTCTAAAGTGAACGTTATTTGACTTTTTTTCATTTCCGTTTTATGCACATAGTCGGGAGCTTTGGTCTCTCACCAGTGAGTTTCAGTTTTCGATCCCCTGTAAGGACTCGGTTTTTTTAAATGTTGGAGAGTAAATTGAAAATCCACACTGACATGACGTGACAACAGCAAGGACATGAGGCATTTATAACACAAGCCACTGAAATCTTCCCTGCCCTTCCCTAACGATAAATTCAGTATTTGACAGTTTCATTTGTACTTTGTGTCGATAGCTCATGAAAATCACTGGGAAAAGTCAAATACCGTCACTTTAGAAAGATGACTCCTCATGTTTCCAAGTTGACTCAGGTCTGTAGTTGACACTGCCTACTACTCACAGCACGATACTCTGTGACTTCATACGCTAATCTTCATACATCTCCAATAAAGTGTCAATTCTTCATACATCTCCAATAAAGTGTCAATTCTTCATACATCTCCAATAAAGTGTCAATTCTTCATACATCTCCAATAAAGTGTCAATTCTTCATACATCTCCAATAAAGTGTTAATTCTTCATAGATCTCCAATAAAGTGTCAATTCTTCATACATCTCAAATAAAGTGTCAATTCTTCATACATCTCCAATAAAGTGTTAATTCTTCATACATCTCCAATAAAGTGTCAATTCTTCATACATCTCCAATAAAGTGTTAATTCTTCATAGATCTCCAATAAAGTGTTAATTCTTCATACATCTCCAATAAAGTGTCAATTCTTCATACATCTCCAATAAAGTGTCAATTCTTCATACATCTCCAATAAAGTGTCAATTTTTCATACATCTCCAATAAAGTGTCAATTCTTCATACATCTCCAATAAAGTGTTAATTCTTCATAGATCTCCAATAAAGTGTCAGTTCTTCATATATCTCCAATAAAGTGTTAATTCTTCATACATCTCCAATAAAGTGTCAATTCTTCATAGATTTTATTAATAAAGTGTGTTAATTCTTCATATATCTCCAATAAAAGTCTCAATTCATAGTTCTCCAATAAAGTGTCAATTCTTCACAGTTTTCCAATGAAGTGTCAATTCTTCATATTTCTCTAATAAAATGTAAAATCTTCATTTTTCTCTAATAAAATGTAAAATCTTCATATTTATCTAATAAAATGTAAAATCTTCATATTTATCTAATAAAATGTAAAATCTTCAATGTTCTCCAATAATGTTTCTATATTACAATATTTATTTACCCGCATCACATCGGAAGCAACATTGTTTATGTTTATATGTTATTTATGTTTATAAGTGGACCTCATTGGTCCTTGTTGTACTGGTGCCTTCTGGCACGTGCTAATGTTAACATGTTTGTGATTCTGGACAATGTATATATGCATACCTATGTAGTGTGAGTTGTTGGTGACTGTGTCAATCGATTGGTCCATATTCATAGTAGCCTGGGATTTTACGTATTGAAAGCAATGACTAAATTCCCATCTTATTTAAGGATGTTGTTTGGGCAAACTGACTTAACGACCAGTAATCTCTTGGCAACAAGGAACAAATAAAGATGTTAACTACTGTGAGATTGAGAGTACCATTCTCCAGAGAGCAGGTGGTTGTGTGAACGTTGCTTTATTCCAAATTTAACAATGGTTGTCCGAGTCAGTATCAAATAGGTCTACTTATCTTTCCGAGCCAGAAAGTGTAACAATGACGTCATCAAAACGGGGCTGGCGGGAATATGGCAATTGTTGCAACAGAAAGTTATCGGGTAAAAGCTATATAAACCCAGTTAGCTCCCCTGTGACTTCAAATGGACTCTCAAATTCACGATTGAAAATACACGTTTATCAGGTGCGTTTATCAATAGAGATACACAGAATTGCTATTATCAGTCTACGGGTAAGTTATACACAAGCTATCATCATCTGTGACTTAACTATTTGACTTTAACATTGAATAGTCGAAACTGTGTAGATGTGAACATTTTGAAGTGAAACAAATATAGGGATAGTAAACAGAATATAATTTGTTTTACGGACGCGAATGCAAATGGTTCGAAAAAGTTGTTTTACTAATGCATAAAATGCGCCTATTGTACGAATATTTTGTTAAAAATTATGAATGAAATGTTTTACACTAGTTTTAATTAAATCTGTAGTATCTGTAGTGTTCATGTGGTTCAGGGCAGCAGATACGTGTTCAGTTGGGGGGGGGGGGGGGACTG
Organism: Meghimatium bilineatum; assembly: GCA_034231615.1. Taxonomy (NCBI): domain Eukaryota; kingdom Metazoa; phylum Mollusca; class Gastropoda; order Stylommatophora; family Philomycidae; genus Meghimatium; species Meghimatium bilineatum. Next base: position 115,253,153 of record CM067299.1, on the reverse strand, counting down.
TTTACAAAAAAGGACCCCGTTTTCACGTGTAAATCAGATTCTTTGATGTGATCTTTTTTGTGAAAAAATAATGTATTAAAAGTCATGTGATTTGGCAAGGAAGAGGTTTGAAAAAAACCCCACACCTTCCCTTATCTACGGGCTTGATAGGATTTACGGTTCGATTCTCAGTTGAGCAATAATTTATTTAGTCTGAAAATTTTTTAAGTCTTTGATTATATTAATCAGATCATCCAATTAATTATAGGAAAGTAATAATTTAAAAAAGGAAAGTAATAATTAAAAAAGGAAAGTAATAATTAAAAAAGGAAAGTAATAATTTAAAAAAGGAAAGTAATAATTTAAAAAAGGAAAGTAATAAAAAAAGGAAAGTAATAATTTAAAAAAGGAAAGTAATAATTTAAAAAAGGAAAGTAATAATTTAAAAAAGGAAAGTAATTATTTAAAAAAAGGAAATTAATAATTTAAAAAAGGGTGAATAAATGATATACATATACTTTTCAAAAATACAAAAGAAAAAATACTGAATTGAATTGACCGTAGACTGGAGAATCGAAAAACGCATCGATCAAATACATAACACAGTGCCAATAAAAAATACACATTTTAAAACGCATACACACGCACGCACGCACGCACACACACACACACACACACACAAATTCAAGAAATGTTGCTGGAAAAATAATCAATTGCCAAAAGTAAAGGTTCGATATTGACACAATCACTTCTAACTTACCGTTAGTCACAGTGTGATACTGGCCTAACGATGTATTAATATGTGCCCGAATCCAGTGATTCTCAGCTTTGTTGAATCCTGTGGCCCACTTTTAGGACATATTTTCTTCTGCGTACCCCCTTGTGTCTAAAATAAAGATAATTGCCTTGTTTTGTAAATTCCCCTAAAACTTTTTTTAAGTTTTATGGATATTAATCGTGTTTATCGTTTAATAAGATTACCTTTCTGTGGTCCCACCATGGATGAGTCAGTGGGCTCACAATTTCACAATTGTTCTCCCTGGACTCCTTTAAATTATGCCTGGACCCTAGGAGGACTTAAAACCCAGGCAGAGAACTACTGTTTTAATGTCGAACTTCACTAAATGAACTGTTGTTTGTTTCAATTGTTGTATGCTTAATTGTTTCATTCATTCATTTTCCCTTTGCGCTGAAGTTAGCGCATAGGGCAGAGGTAAGGTCTCTTCAATTCCGTCTGTTCAAAGCTATTCTGTGCAGTTCTTGAATAGTGTGTATATTGATTGTTTTACTTTCTCTAAGTATTGTTCTTCTGAGTGTTTCTTTTGGTCTACCCCTGGCTCTTTTGCCTGTAGGTATCCACTCAAGAGATTGGTGGTGTATTCTGTTGATTGTATGTGCGTAGGATATGCCCGATTTTTTACCATTTGTTTAATTGTTTATCATTGAGTAAATTAATGATTGTTTAATTTACTGTTACTCTTGTGACTTATTAACACAATGACAAATAAAAACATGTTGTCTATTCAATTTATATACATATTCAAAGAGCGAAAGAAATAAATGTATATGATAGAAAATGAAATTGCCCAGATTGCTACATTTTCCGTACGGTTTCGTCTCGACTTTGATGACCAGTACAAAAGTATCGATTTTTCTTTTCTGCTTTGTCAGTATGTGTTGGCGGCATCACCAAGATCGATCAATAGTGTGCGCCAACAGAGAATATTCATTTCAAACACGACACGACCTACGGTGTAAATAAAAACTTTCACACAACAAAAAAAATTACCTTTCTAACTGATGTCTTCAATCAGGAGTTTAACGTCGAAATAAGAGCGCTGCTAAATCTGGATAATTGTAAGGATGTTTTGACAGGAAGATATACATTTCTGAAAAATGTACATTCATTAATGTCAACTAGTACATACTTTCTTGTATTTGTACGGACAATGATTACGTTTCATTGAATGTCATGACATTGGTCTTCAGTAGTACTTATTTGTAGTGAAGTAATCTTTATACAAATTATCAACATAATTGTAATAGAAGTACATAATTTTAGGGATATCTTGGGATGATATACATAGTGTTATGGATATTTTGCGATGATATACATAGTGTTATGGATATTTTGGGATGACATATACAGTGTTATGGATATTTTGGGATGACATACATTAATTGTAGAGATATTTTGGAATGATATACATACTGCTATGAATATATGTGGATGATATGCAATACGGACTGGAATATTGCAGCTTCCATGATCTGAGATTAAATGCTGCAGAAAGTTAATAACATGAAAGGAAAATAAGAGAAACTCAGATATTATAAACACATTGAAAATAAGAGAAACTCAGATATTATAAACACATTGAAAATAAGAGAAACTCAGATATTATAAACACATTGAAAATAAGAGAAACTCAGATAGTATAAACACATTGAAAATGCCATAGTTGTGGTTACTAAACACAATAACAAAAAGAAAACTACACCTGTTTGGTCATATAAAGAGACACAACTGTTTAGAAAGACAAATAATGGAGGGAAGAACAACTTGGATGAGGAGAAAAGGCAGACCAAGAATACGATAGACTGATGACATTAAAGATAAAATGAATACGTCGTTGGAAAATGCAGGCGGCATGGCTCAAGACAGAGATGGGTTCAGGGTGTTCATTGGGAAGACAACGTTCTGGAGAAATACGCAACATAACACACTCATTTGATGTACTATCTATCTATCTTTCTATGTGACGTATCTTTGCAGAACGTTGTTCTCAGAGCCATTCTGTAAGCTTCTAAGTTCTCTGCAAGCTGCTCGGCTTCTTCTAGTGTCATGTTCAGAAGGTCTTTGATGTCATGTGTCCATCGTAGTTTTGGTTTGCCTCTTATTCTATTTCCTGGAGCTTTTCTCTTTATCACTAATCTTACTAAACCATTATGTTACTATATATAGGCCTATGTCCGAAATATATTAGCTTGAATGTTTATATTTTGTTGTTGACTAGCCAGTCTCCTTCTATGTTTAGGTTTTTACGGATGTCGGCGCTGGTTCATCGTTCTGTCAATAATATTCTTAGCATATTTCTATAACATTTCATTGGGTTCTATCCCATTTTGTGGAAGACTTGCGTTTATTTTACGAGAAGTGATACGAAGTATGGACAATTTTTGTCCCGCAAATTATTTCCCTGTCTAATCGGTCTTTATTTACCGATCAGTGATTCGGGGCAGTGTATGGCGCGAAAATCGTGAATTCGGCAGCCGTCATCACGATTTTAACAGAATTGTACATCTCTATCAAACTTTTATACAATTTACGGTTTCCATTTTGTATCTATGACCACACAGGTGGTAAACGACGTCACAAATAACTAAACATTTCTGATCGGCAGATTCTTGTTTAAGAAGTGTGAAAGGTAGGCCCAGGATATGGTATAGTCCCTTTCATTACTGCATTATAGACATTAAATTATGTTGTATTTGCTTGCTCCTTAAAGCAAGCTGCGACCAGTTTGTTTATATTAACAAGTAACATCTGTACAATGCTAATTTTACCTGTTGGATTTCAGTTGTGCACAGTAAGTACATATTAACAAAGCTAATGAACGGAAGTGGTATCGATACCACTCGTTAAAGAAATGGATGTGGCCTTATCGATCTTGTTTATACGTAGAGTTGAATGTTTGTTGGAGAATAGACGCTGCTAGTAAAATGAAACTTATAAGTGCTTTATCTCCTCTACATCAATGTAGAGCATATTTGCGCATGCAGTTGCATCTGTGGGTCTCACCAATGACTCACTAGATAAACCACCCATGCAACAGAAAACCTTAGTAGATGACATGCCTTTATATTGAGATTATCTTCATATAGAAGCTTCATGGCACATCACCGGTACAATCCCGTAGTCGTAACCTTCAATAACAGTTACCATGTTGTTCCAACAGGCTGACGTTGTGCTTGAACTAGTTGCAGGAGCGGAGTGTGTGGGCGGAATAACACAGAAACCTGTCGCAAGGGCCAGAGTTGTGCCCCGATGTCGACGCTTGTTTCAGAGGCATGAGACTCGAAACTCCATCGAGTCAGACGGCTGCTAGAACAGAGGACAGAACACTTATGGGAATGCCCCACGTGCTGTGAGGCCAGTTTCTAATCAAGAATTACATCAATGTATGGCTCAGAAACATGGCTAATGAATAAACAGCTGGAAGAATGAATAAATGCCATTGATATTTGGACCTATAGAAGAATAAAAAATCTTAATGGAAAGAGAAAAACAAACCCATCTCAGCAAAATTGCACACTGCCTGTCGAGACAATGCCAAATCGAGACAGTCGGCTGTAAGGATCTCTATAGAAAGTAGACACGCCTTTATTGGTTTTTTTGTTTTAATTTTGGTTGTCGTGTTTTCGCTGGTCGCTATTCACATACTTGGAGTCGCGTGTCAAAAAGTCGTCAGACAAACAAAATTCACGGAAATAATACAAATATAGCCTTTCAGGTCATGTTTACTATCTATACACAGGTCTTGATTGATGCCCGGTAATGGCCTAACACACTTGTACAGAATCCGATTCTCATAATCATTAAGTGCCGTCTCCGCAACGAAGGTTGGGTGCAACGGATCTTTTGTCGTGGTGGTGCACTCTGCTAGACTGTAACCTCTCCATCGTGTGATGTTACTCTCTCACTTGTATCTCTGCCTACATCTTGCTCGCTTCCCTTCAAGTTTATCCTCAAATAAGGTCTTCAATAAGGTGTCATGTCTTTTAATGTGTTCAAAATATTTTATTTGCCTGATCTTTATTTCTCTTAGTAGTTCTTTATTCATATCAAGTGTCTTTAGCACCTCTTTATTTGTTTTCTTCTCTATCCATGATGTTCTCCCTATTCTTCTATATACCCACATCTCAAAGGCATCAATTCTGTCTTCTAATTGTTTATTTTAGCAAGCATTAAAAAAAACCCCCCACAAAAACATGGTACACCAAATATCAAACACAGTGTTAGGAAAGGTCACGAACATGAGTTACTACGACACACCGTCTCCTGATGTATGGATGGTCTGGGGTTAGTGTGCAAGAGTTTCTGGTATTTAATTCAACCGAGTTAGTCTCCAATTCAATTGTTCCCTCTCGGATTTTTATTCAACAAAAGCGACCTCTCAGACAGTGACCTACTATCTCAAGAGCTACTTGTGGGTTTTATTTCTATCTTGGTTGGTGACCACCGCAACTATAAGACCTACTGGCTCATTGAGAAACATCTTACTGAAGTGATGCATTTGATTTTTTCACGCGATTATCACTGGTCACTTTGTGTCGACTGTCCATGCAAATTACGGGAAAAGTCCAATGTTTTACTTTAGAGAGGGTCAATAAAACCAAGAGGCCATGCTTAGGCCTAAGTTAGATGTCTGACAAAATGCTGCCTCGGCCAAACTGTAAACCATGACAAATTCCATACTGCGGTTTACTTGCAGGAGTTCTGTTTACTTATCTCTGTTTACTTGCAGGAGTTTAGGAACGAATTCAGAAGTTCTCTAATTTATTGAGTGGGCGGGTTAACGTGGTTGACATTTATTTTCATTATTTACAAATTGTTTATCTTTTATTGTGTACTTGTTTGTTGGTTGGTTGCTTATCCATCGGTTCATGACCTCTGAATCAGTACTTGGTTGCTGATCCAGCGGTCCAAAGGCTCATTCCCTTTGACCAAATACTTGTTTTGCTAGTTGGTTGAACAGCCCATGGGCTCACGTCCTTTGAACCAGTACTTATTTGTTGAATATCTGTTTTCTATATTAGTATCATTGTTATATTTTAACATACTTTCAGTCAAGTATTTACACAATATAGTCTACTTATGGAGTTAATATTATAAAAATGTGGGGCCTGAGTACGTCCGATTATGTCACGTACTTACATACACGTGAGTGCATGTCTGATAAGGGAGAATATGAAATGGATTAGTTATTGAAGAAAAAACCCATGACCTTAGAACACTTATGAGTGGAGTGTCAACCATTAAAAACATAGCGCAAGGGGTGGGGATATTATATACGGCAAGATCTTATCAGATGGTAAATAACTTTTGCCTGATGTAATACTTTTCACGACCTACTTTAAGATAATTGAAACAGAAAAAATAGAGAACCAGGGAACTGTTGGTATCAATTGTCCGATAAATAGTCAAACGACAAAATGAAAATGTCACCACGTTGAGTGAGGACGATGTTCTAGATTTTGACCCTGGATTAATTGAAGTATAAACTATTAGCTTAAGAAGATAGAGTTACCACTCTTTGACATGCACGAGGATTTCACGAGGGCGGGATGAACTACAGTGAGTTAAAATGGTGTGTAGTTTTTGGATATTAAGTTATACTTTTATCACTCTTGGTTAGATGGTTTTGATCTCATTAAAATATCAGAGAATATATGATTATTACAGGTAATATTATTTTCTGGTATATGCCTTTTCATGTTTATATGCCTGTTTTTTTAGTTACTGTATTGTTATAATATTTCTCTTCATTAAATACATTAGTGTTATCTTTATATTTCATATATGCCTAAATTATGTTATACTGCTTAATGTTATCGCACGTTTTGTTATGTTTTGTTGCCATGCCCGTAGATAAGGTGTGGCAGCTAATCATAAAATGTTTTATGGTGCCGAACTAAGAACTTAGCCTAATGGTGGGCCAATCACGTCCCGCTCTACCTACCCTTGCGATTTCTCACAAAAAAGTCTATCAAATTTTTTAATCAAGAAACGATAATTGACGCAAAAAAATTCACGAATGATTGTTTTTCATGTACCCCCTCCCCTGTAATGGAAACGTATCTACGGCCTTATTTGCTGTGATGTATTATTTCTTCGGCCTTAATTGCTGTGATGTATTATTTCTACGGCCCTATTTGCTGTGATTTATTGCATCTGCGGTCCTATTTGCTGTGTGTATTGCATCTGCGGTCCTATTTGTTGTGTGTATTGCATCTGCGGTCCTATTTGCTGTGTGTATTGCATCTGCGGTCCTATTTGCTGTGTGTATTGCATCTGCGGTCCTATTTGCTGTGTGTATTGCATCTGCGGTCCTATTTGCTGTGTGTATTGCATCTGCTGTCCTATGTGCTGTGTGTATTGCATCTGCGGTCCTATTTGCTGTGTGTATTGCATCTGCGGTCCTATTTGCTGTGATGTATTGCATCTGCTGTCCTATTTGCTGTGATGTATTGAATGACAATCACATTATTGTAGGCATACATCATTCGCAGATACGGGAGGTTCTCTTGGAAAACAGAAAACTGTAAAACATACAATTACAGAGATAAAGGTACACTTCATCCACATACGTTTGAATTATACTAACAAATCTATTTACAACAAGGTCCACAAACACGACACGAGAAACTTGTTTCTTCAAGGAAAATTATCAAGATAAGTGACTATATTTGAGATCAGCCTTTTATCAAGTTAAATAAAATGTTGGCGCCTACTTCTTTTGATGCGGCTATTTTAACCCAGGAAACTGGTTCATTTTGGTTATACCAGAACCTTTAACCATGAAAAAATTGGATAAGCTTCGGTAATTCAGACACCCAGGCCAGATTATTTAAACCTGTAAGATCAACCACACAATATCTAGATTAGAAAAGAGCACACCAAGAGCGTCACTGTTGAGCCTCAGCAACCTAGGGGCAACATGTGTTTCGGATGACAGACAAAGTAGAGGATTATAGGAAACTGTATCAACCAAGAGATAAATATTGAAAACTATATTAATTAGGAAATATAAGAAAATATATCAACCAGGAGAAAACAATAGAAAACGAAATCAATCAGGAGAAACATATAGTTAACTATATCAAGCAGGAGAGTGCTGCAGGAAACTATAAATCAATTTTAGAGACATATAGGAAACTATATCAATTAGGAGAGTGTTGTAGGAAATTATATCAATCAGGAGAGACATATAGGAAACTATATCAATTAGGAGCCTAAAAAGTGTCATATAATTTCTGCACGTCATGAATGCATTTTAAACTTTATCGCTATAATCCTTGCTGTTTATAGCTATAATCCTTGCTGTTTATCGCTATAATCCTTGCTGTTTATCGCTATAATTAGTGCTGTATATCATTTACGTACTTTCCTTCCTGTGGTGTTCCGCTCACAATTTTAAAAATGATTTCCATGGCCCACTTCAACTCTCCATGGTTCCCAGGGTGGGCCATATTGCCTACATTGAGAACCGCTGCTCCAGGGTATAGCTTTTTGGCGTTAGCAATTGTCGCGGCTGTCCCTGCATAGTTTCATAATTGAGTGGTTCACGTGGTTTATAGATGTCAGTACAAAGTGAACGCAAACAATAACATTTTAACAGTGAAAATTGCAAGTTTATTTTATTCCCGACATCACTTTAATCACTGTCATAATCACGGTTGAAAGATCAGATTACATGAGATGCTAGAGAAATCAACAGAGTTGTCATTGGTTGTGTACACAAAGGGAGAGCACTGATTGATGGTGTGTTGATTACTATTGGAACTGTAAACATACGGCTGCGGAAGTTGGAAGATCAAAATACAGGAGAAGAAATTAAATTCATGTGAAAATAAATGTCTTAGGTCTTAGACAACTCTTAAATATTGGTTGGGAAGAATTCAAGCCAGACAAGGAAGTACGAGAGGACATCAAACAGCAATATATTTCTTCAATAATATGAAGAAAACGATGGACTTACATTGGACATGTGTGTTTAGAATGAATGAAAACAGAATGCCACTAAAAGCATTAAAATGGGTATCAGATGGCAAAAGAAAAAGAGGAAGACCGAGTGAGACTCTTCGCAGAATAGGCCTAACCATAAACGAGGATATGATTATGTTTCTCAAAAATATGCACGCATTACACAGTAACATCACATCGTTTGAACACCAGAACTCTGGTTTCTGCCCTATGTGCAGTATTTTAATCTGAAAGGAAGATCGATAGTTGGAGCCAGACAACTGGTAACATTATAAACATTGCTGTTTGATCATATACCTTCTGTTAATATGGAAAACGAAACAAACTATAGTTTGAAACAACAAAATAGTCATCCACCACAAGATTTCGTATCAGCATCATGACCGTTGATGTCTTCTTGCCAACTGGCGTAGATGGATGGATCTCAATAACTCAATAAATATCCCAAATGTTTTATGTAATATTACAAACATACAATTATTATATTACAAACATACAATTATTATATTACAAACATACAATTATTATATTACAAACATACAATTATTATATTACAAACATACAATTATTATATTACAAACATACAATTATTATATTACAAACATGCAATTATTATATTACAAACATACAATTATTATATTACAAACATACAATTATTATTTTACAAACATGCAATTATTATATTACAAACATGCAATTATTATATTACAAACATACAATTATTATATTACAAACATGCAATTAGTATATTACAAACATGCAATTATTATATTACAAACATACAATTATTATATTACAAACATACAATTATTATATTACAAACATACAATTATTATATTACAAACATACAATTATTATATTACAAACATACAATTATTATATTACAAACATGCAATTATTATATTACAAACATGCAATTATTATATTACATTTGTTATTTTGATTCTTGATTAGAAACCAGCCACATTTCACAAAGAGCAGCCTTTAATCTATAATCATTAGAAGAAATGAGCGTTGAAAATAGGCATCTCAGTACATGGGTAGTTCTGACACCCTTTACACATACACATTTCGTTTGTCGCGCCTCTGGAGATTGGTTTTGACGGTCCACACCGTGGTTGCAGCTTCGGTCACCGCTGCTTAATTTCACAGCGGACACAAATATTCTTATATAATCAATTTTCATAAAATTCTTATACAGTAAAATAATATAACACATTTCATATGAACTATATAACACATTTCATATGAACTATATAACACATTTCATATGAGACATATAACACATTTCACATGGGATATATAACAAATAAACCACACTTGTTTAGATGTAATAGATACAAATTCTAAAAAATGTGAGGAGCTCCCTGGGCGTGGAAGTGTTATGGTGTTAGATTTCTGGCTGGTTCGAATCTCTCCTGCGTCTTGTTTATAAAGTGGATTGTTTAGGAGATTGTCGTTTTAAGCTACGGAGTCACGTGCCATGAGTGGTACTCTTTACAGACGACGTGCTGGTTCGTTCAGAAAGACGGAGTATACATGCGGTAACCCGAGTACTTCTTTCTTCTTCTGCGTTATTTCTCAAATTCCTGCAGATTAGCAGGATGTAGTACGGAGAACGGAATACGTTTTGTCATGGTTTACAGCATTGCTGCAATATCTGCGCCTTTCGGCCTGACACATCCGACGTCAGCATGGCTTTGGGTCACTGGCCCTATATGGGATGGGACAGCCAACTCCATCCCATAACCTCATTAGTAGGCTCTTACGAAATGCATGAAAGGTAAACAGTGCTGATATTCTTTGCTACCCTCTCGGACTCGTCAACACACGGGCGACCCGAGTACAATAAAGGCAATCATCTATACCATATAAGCCTTTAATCACACGTTTAGATGTGATAAGTCATACAAAAGTGTTTAGATATAAGAATCATAGCACACATATTTCTGTTACTGATACGCATGAACAAATCTTAGCTAATATTTTCTGATGCAATCAACTGTGAAGTAATCTCAACACTGATGCAATCAACTGTGAAGTAATCTCAAGACTGATGAAATCGGACATGGCTCTTACAGCAAGAACACGGAATCAAATCTCCAGACTGAAGAAATAAGACATCGCTCTTACAATAAGAACATGGACTCGGTTTATGTCAAAAAATATATAACAAACTGATACCGCCACATACCGTTATAAAAACTTGACCCAGACCGATAGAATATGTATATTTCTTCTTCTTCAGCGTTCATTCTCGAGCTTCTGCTTGATCCCAATTGTAGCAGGACCATGGTCATACTAGATTTCCAGCGGGATGTAGTCCAGAGAATGGAAATGCGTTGTGTCGCCGTTTAATTTGCGACACTGTCCCGACACATCCGTCTTATGCGGGCAATATGTATATAAAAACAGAAACTCGCCATAAACAGTACAAACTGGAAGGTGTGACTATGGCACGAGAGAACACTACATCACAGAAACTTCTGTGAGAGGATCACGTGAAATATTCCAGAATCACAAACAAGAATATGTATGGGTTGGGGATTATGAAAAGTACTGTTATATAGGGGAATTTGTTATACAATGTTGCGCTATAGATTTCACTGTATATTTATCTTAAGGATAAAAATGAGAGTTCATGTATGTGTTCAGCGCCGTATCTAGACTTGATAAGGCCCAAAGCTATTTGAGATATGGGGACAATTTATAAGTCCAGATATTATATGTCAGTGCCAAATATATTTTTTTGGGGCCCCAAAACAGTAGGGGCCCTAAGCTATAGCTTGTTTAGCTTATATATAAATCCGATACTGTACGTGTTATTGTGTTGTACTTAAGGGGTAAGCTGCTTATTGTCAATTGGGCATATACATAGATACTGTTTGAACAATGCCACGTATGTCTCAGTTTGGGAGCTGTCCATTAACTAGGTCAATAGTCTTTTATCTACTTCCCCATGTCAACATCTGTCAAGAATTGAAGGATCCCCCTTCCCTGCTCGATTACGTCAATTTTACCCCCCCCTTTCCGCCCCCCAACCTCAAGTTGTTTCAATCGAAAAAAGTACGAAAATGGTACGTTTCGTTTTCGATTGTAAGCAAATGTGTCAAATTCAAACAATCGAATTCATTGGTCTATATATATATATATATATATATATATATATATATATATATATATATATATATATATATATATATATATATATATATATATATATATATATATATATATATATATATATATATATATATGAAGAAGTATTAAGATTAAGTTGTATCAACACCTTCTCCCTCTCCCTTGTCAACTGTCAAACATTTTTCATATCACCCCACCCCTTATTGTCAAGATAACATATGGTCGCGCTCCGTGGGATAATAACTGACAAACAAGCCCACAGATACCAGGAGAGTACGGGGTTTGTGAGAGCAATCCACACCCGCACTTAGAACATTGAAATTGGGATCCACATCCCCACTTAGAACATTGAAAGTGGAATCCACATCCCAATTAGAACATTGAGAGAGGGATCCACATCCCCACTTAGAACATTGAAAGTGGGATCCACATCCCAATTAGAACATTGAGAGAGGGATCCACATCCCCACTTAGAACATTGAAAGTGGGATCCACATCCCCACTTAGAACATTGAAAGTGGGATCCACATCCCAATTAGAACATTGAGAGAGGGATCCACATCCCCACTTAGAACATTGACAGTGGGATCCACATCCACACTTAGGACATTGAGAAAGGGATCCACATCCCCATTTAGAACATTCTATAAATTGCTTATCTATAAATATTCATACATAAAACTGGAGTTTAAACGGTCATATGTATTCATCATTCATGATGTATTTATTTTCATATGTATTCATCATTCATGATGTATTTATTTTCAGAACCGACTTTTCAAACAGATCTAGGAATCAGATCACAGCTGCATTGATTATTACAGTTGTGAAAAACACCATCTTCTTACAAAATAGAATAGATTTGAATGACTGTACACTACTCTAACACTTAAAAACCACAATTCAAAATGCGAGAAACAAAGGAACAGGACGGCATAGAGCTGAAAAAAGTCAATAAATTGCCAACAGATGTAACAACTAATGGTATTTACGAATCCGCATCTTCTAATGGTGATACTTTTAAAAATGCAGCATTTACGAACAACGAAATAAAGGAAGATGGCAGAAATGGCGGAATCAAAACTGAGGTGGACATACATGATGATGGTGAGACAGAGGACGATAGCAAGAGCTCCGGCTGCTGCGGCAGAGGTAGGAAGAAAACCGTAGCTGTTGCTGCTGTTGGAGCTTCTGAATTGGTTAGTACATTTCAGAGATATAAGTTAGTTAACAATTTTAGATAAAGTATATTTCAGAGATATAAGTTAGTTCACAATTTTAGATAAAGTATATTTCAGAGATAGAAGTTAGTTCAAGATTTTAGATAAAGTATATTTCAGAGACAATTAGTTCAAGACCTTAGATAAAGTATATTTCAGAGATAATTAGTTCAAGATCTCAGAAAGTATATTTCAGAGATATAGTTAGTTCACGATCTTAGATAAAGTATATTTCAGCTATAGCCTATAGTTAGTTCAAGAATTTAGATAAAACATGTTTCAGATGTATAGTTAGTTCAAGATTTTAGATAATCAGAGTATGGAGGTTTATAAGGTTTAATACTCACATTCCCTCACTCTTCAGGAAATAGATCCTGACAATTAATGCTATGAAGACAGTGAAAAAGAGTGGAGTACCAAGAGTGTACTTCCGTGCACATAGCTACAGTCTGTGTACTTAATTCTGTGTACACAGCTACAATCTGTGTACTTAATTCTGTGTACACAGCTACAATCTGTGTACTTAATTATGTGTACTTAATTCTGTGTACACAGCTACAATCTGTGTACTTAATTCTGTGTACTTAATTCTGTGTACACAGCTACAATCTGTGGGCTTAATTCTGTGTACACAGCTACAATCTGTGTACTTAATTCTGTGTACACAGCTACAATCTGTGTACTTAATTCTGTGTACACAGCTACAATCTGTGTACTTAATTCTGTGTACACAGCTACAATCTGTGTACTTAATTCTGTGTACACAGCTACAATATGTGTACTTAATTCTGTGTACTTAATTTGTGTACACAGCTACAATCTGTGGGCTTAATTCTGTGTACACAGCTACAATCTGTGTACTTAATTCTGTGTACACAGCTACAATCTGTGTACTTAATTCTGTGTACACAGCTACAATATGTGTACTTAATTCTGTGTACTTAATTCTGTGTACACAGCTACAATCTGTGTACTTAATTCTGTGTAAACAGCTACAATCTGTGTACTTAATTCTGTGTACACAGCTACAATCTGTGTACTTAATTCTGTGTACACAGCTACAATATGTGTACTTAATTCTGTGTACTTAATTTGTGTACACAGCTACAATCTGTGTACTTAATTCTGTGTACACAGCTACAATCTGTGTACTTAATTCTGTGTAAACAGCTACAATCTGTGTACTTAATTCTGTGTACACAGCTACAATCTGATAGTGAAAGTGATCGTCATCTTAGATAGTCCGATGTTTTAATGGACCACTGCGTATATTTTGTGCGGCCCGTCATTGAGCAACGCCAATCAAAATCAGCCAACTTTTGTGACCATGTGAACAGTTGCAATGCCCTCATAATCTTTGGGAAAAACAACCGTGGTAAAACTTTTCCCGTAGCTTCTTCATCATCGGAAAATCGTCAACCAAAGCGAGGTGGACATTTTTGTCCTGGTTAGGACTCTCTCCCCAAACAAAGTGTAGTTTGTAAACACATTTCAAAGTGGCGTATGTTATTGTATATATGAATAACTTCCTTATTTGTCACAAAATATGCAGGTTTACTTTAGAGTTTAACTATATTTAAATGTGGAATTATTGCAACTTATCATTTCCCAACCAACTTATCTTATTTTCCAAATTGTTACATTTTTATTAACCTCTTACAAGGCTTCCGTCAACTGCAAGCGATTCAACAAGGCAGCTCTAAATACCATGAGTGCCAAAAACCTTGTCCTTTCCAGAAGTAAAAATCGGCCGCATAAACTCGCTTGAAAAGGACGCGGTCCTGTAGCACCTTTTGAATTTGGCTCAGTCGCATAATTACTGACGTATACGCGTGCTCTTGTGATGCATCGCTACTAATGGACGATATGCTTTGTTGCCAGGAGCACTCTTTTAAACAAGAATATGAAAACTTGGATATGCCTGAACATAAATAAATAATGAAGGTCGCGGTTCAGGTTATTCTACCACCAGGACCTTCCATTTAAAAAAAAACTATTATTTATATCGTTATTTCGTTTTCTCATTTGCTTGTTTTTTTATTTGAATTAAACGTGAGATATCGTTCAAAATTATTACTGGGATTCGTTCAGTGGAGTCTTCAAAACAAGTAACATATGTATAACTTCAATAAATAAACTTACGTTTAACACTAAAGGTATAGAGTGAGTTGAGAGCTTGGCAGATATTTTGTTATAGGGGCCTATGCAAGAAAAATATAATTTTAAACACGGTCAGTGGTGGAATGAAACGTTCAACCGTCTAAATCTCGCACATACTAGTAAATATAGAAGCTGCCCTGACTTCCATCCATGTTTTTGTTCATGTCTTGGAGGCTGTCCATATATTAGGGCAATACTTCTAGCACAATTTCAACTCAAATATTATCAACTACTGCCAAGAATTCAGGCTTCTCCCTTTCCTTAAAATGTCAAAAATGTTTACCACCTTCTTCCTCATCCTAAACAATTTTAAAGCAGAGTAAGGAAAAAAAAAATCATAAATAAATATAAATACATGAGTTTCAGTTTCATATTTTGTAAATTAATAATATAGAATTGAGGATTTATTAATAAAGACAGATCATGCATCATTTTTCGGTTCATTACGGGCAGATGTCGCCTATTTTTTAATATAACACATATGTACATTATTTAACAAAACAAAATATCGATAATGACGCATTTCATAGAAGCTAAGTATACTTGCGGATCCATTGATCTACACGCTACACACTAAGAGCCCCGCCTCCTTTGAGTGAGTCGGGGGGGGCGGCTCTCAGTGTGTAGCAGCAGAACGAAGTTCGATGCAGACCTAGCGACATTTTAATCTGAGGTCAGGGAGATCACGAAACTTGAATGCAACTACGCGAAATATTACAGAGTTGTCACGTGGCCACATCTTCCTGTAATGAATCCATTTTTCTTCACGTAATTTATAAAAACAATATTTCAAATAATTTAATTGATTTATCCAAAAATGTATTAACAAATTTTGTCACCCCCCCCCCTTTTTTGTTACAACTGTGAAGCTTTTCCAGACCCCCTATAACCAGCCAAGGTAGTAAGGTACTGTTGTTCGCCCATCACAAGTGATGATGACCATTTGTTACATCCAATTTTGAAAATTTAATTTTAGTTATGTCCTTGATTATAAGTTTATAGATGGCTAATGAGCCCTATTCGAGCTGTAAATGTCCTTGGACAGTTCGGACATGGAATGACAACAGTAGACGGATCTTGGTCTATCCGCAATAGGGTACTATATTGAATGCATCAACAGACATAGTCCTCAGTCTATTTCTATCTTCAACGATGTGTGTGAGTGAGGACAAATCACGACCTGTCCAGTCCTTGATGTTGTCTATCCAAAATTGTCTTTATCCTCCGCTGTTTCTTCCACTGTAAACTGTTCCCTGTAGCATAGTTTGTGACAGGGAATCAAGTCGGCATACATGTCCAAACCATGAAAGTTTTCGTTGTTTCACTATTAAAAGTACTGTAATGGTTCTTATAGACATATATACATCACTATTTTACTTCTTACATACAAGTTTATCTTATCTTATCTTATCTTATCTTATCTTATCTTATCTTATCTTATCTTATCTTATCTTATCTTATCTTATCTTATCTTATCTTATCTTATCTTATCTTATCTTATCTTATCTTATCTAAAGAAGATGCGCAAATATCGTCTTAAATATATGTATTCGACGGTCTGTAATCATCTCTCCATGTCCGAAGCACGTGTCCAATTCTCACAACTATATAACACAATAGAAAACACTCATCATCAGGTGCCATGCTGGGTGGCGTAGGCGGTCATGGCTCTCCACAGCTCTCTGTCCACAGTTTTATGTATCAAAGTCGTTGTTGTTTTCTTGCTGATTTTCATTCTAACAATGACATTGTGTTTCCATATTAAATTTAGCCTCGACACAGCATGTATCTTCTAGAATGTATGTGCATTGTATTTGTTTACACAAATGTTTCAGTTCAAATTTTCCACAACTTCTGACAAAATCTTGATGGTAATTGGAACCATTGGTGCTCTAGGACAAGGTGTGACTATTCCTGTCAACACAGCCACTTTTGGAGATGTCATAGACATTTTTGTGGATGATTTATCTCCTAAGTAAGAATCCACTTGAACATTTACATAAATCAGCCATTAATATATCCATACATCCATTGATACGATATATAAATATATACATTCACACCCCATTAATATGGGGGCGGCAGGTAGGACAGGGCGCAGTGTTAAAAAGCGGCTTAGAAAATCAGAACATAACTTTTAGTATTATGAGCTTTACTTAACCTCAAGATAGGTAAAATAATCCCAGTAGCATGTAGCTACCGTTAGCATCATCGAAGTAGCATGTAGCTAACGATATTATCATAGAAGTAGCATGTAGCTAACGAAAGTATCATAGAAGTAGCATGTAGCTAACGATATTATCATAGAAGTAGCATGTAGCTAACGAAAGTATAATGGAAGTAGCATGTAGCTAACGATAGTATCATAGAAGTAGCATGTAGCTACTGATAGCATGATCACAGTATCACGTAGCTAGTGATATAATCATCAAATTAGCATTTAGCTACTAATATCATCATATATGTAGTGATATTATCATCAAAGTAGTATGTGGCTAACGATAGCATCACTACAGTATTATGCAGCTACTGAGAGTAAGATGTAGATACTGGCACCAATCAGTAAAGTAGATGTATCTACTGAAAGTATCATCAAAGTAGATGTAGCTACTTAAAGTATCATCAAAGTAGATGTAGCTACTGAAAGTATCATCAAAGTAGATGTAGCTACTGAAAGTATCATCAAAGTAGATGTAGCTACTGAAAGTATCATCAAAGTAGATGTAGCTACTGAAATTATCATCAAAGTAGATGTAGATACTGATAATATAAGTAGCATTTTGCTGCTGATAGTATCATCAAATTAACATCTAGCTACTGACAATACCATCAAAGTAGCATGTAGCTACTGGCAGCATTATCAATGTAACATGTAGCTATTAACATCATCATCAAATGTAGTATGCAGCTATTTGTATCATCATCAATGTCACATTGATCTACTCCCATCATCATCAATGTAGCTATTCCCACCCTCATCAATGTAGCACGTAGCCACACACTTTATCATCAATATATCATGTAGTTACATCATCATTCTCAATATAGCAATATAGTTACTCGCATCAGCATTATCATCAATGTAGCTTGTAGCCATTGACATCAAAGTAGCACGTAACTACTGACAATACCCACTTTGTGTTTGCTCGTCAGTGAATTCTGACTACCTACATGACAATCTTGCTTAGCCAATCCCTCTTTATATTATGTTCATACAATCTGTTAAAATATTACATTCATATCCCCCCTGTGTATGAGCATTTTCCAATGCTCATCCAATTTCTGCAGTCATGTTTTCCAGCAATCCTGGTAACATGTTCATTTCTATCTATCTGTTTGTCTGTCTCTTTGTTTGCCTGCATGCCTGTCTGTCTGCCAGCCTGATCTAACATCCATGCACCCACCCACCCATCAATTCATCCACCCACACATTCTTCCATCCAACCATCCATCCATCCACTCATCCATGATCCACTTACACAACCAACCATCCATCCGCCCACACATCCATCCATCCACCCACCCACCCATTCAGAAACCAGCATTGTGGCACAATAGACATTCTCACAAGAAATTCCACTCTTCATTCGAGCAGCCATCCAAGAGTAAGCAGACTCAAAGTTCCAGCCAGATATTGATTCTGTGATCTTCGTAGGTTTCCAGATATGACACACATTCTCCCCTTACCCCTGGTTATTCCCATATCTATCATTTTGTGTATGTACACATTATCACCTCCAGCATTGTCTACTTCATTCTGCAGTAAATCAATGACCATCTCTATTATTGATTATTTGTGAATGTGCACATTATCACCTTCAGCATTGTCTACTTCATTCTGCCATAAATCAATGACCATCTCTATTATTGATTATTTGTGAATGTACACATTATCACCTCCAGCATTGTCTACTTCATTCTGCAGTAAATCAATGACCATCTCTATTATTGATTATTTGTGAATGTACACATTATCACCTTCAGCATTGTTTTCTTCATTCTGTCATAAATCAATGACCATCTCTATTATTGATTATTTGTGAATGTACACATTATCACCTCCAGCATTGTCTACTTCATTCTGCAGTAAATCAATGACCATCTCTATTATTGATTATTTGTGAATGTACACATTATCACCTTCAGCATTGTTTTCTTCATTCTGTCATAAATCAATGACCATCTCTATTATTGATTATTTGTGAATGTGCACATTATCACCTTCAGCATTGTCTACTTCATTCTGCAGCAAATCAATGACCATCTCTATTATTGATTATTTGTGAATGTACACATTATCACCTTCAGCATTGTTTTCTTCATTCTGTCATAAATCAATGACTATCTCTATTATTGATTATTTGTGAATGTGCACATTATCACCTTCAGCATTGTCTACTTCATTCTGCAGCAAATCAATGACCATCTCTATTATTGATTATTTGTGAATGTACACATTATCACCTCCAGCATTGTCTACTTCATTCTGCAGTAAATCAATGACCATCTCTATTATTGATTATTTGTGAATGTACACATTATCACCTTCAGCATTGTTTTCTTCATTCTGTCATAAATCAATGACCATCTCTATTATTGATTATTTGTGAATGTGCACATTATCACCTTCAGCATTGTTGTCTTCATTCTGTCATAAATCAATGACCATCTCTATTATTGAATATTTGTGAATGTACACATTATCACCTTCAGCATTGTTTTCTTCATTCTGTCATAAATCAATGACCATCTCTATTATTGATTATTTGTGAATGTGCACATTATCACCTTCAGCATTGTCTACTTCATTCTGCAGTAAATCAATGACCATCTCTATTATTGATTATTTGTGAATGTACACATTATCACCTTCAGCATTGTTTTCTTCATTCTGCAGCAAATCAATGACCATCTCTATTATTGATTATTTGTGAATGTGCACATTATCACCTTCAGTATTGTTTTCTTCATTCTGTCATAAATCAATGACCATCTCTATTATTGATTATTTGTGAATGTGCACATTATCACCTTCATCATTGTTTTCTTCATTCTGTCATAAATCAATGACCATCTCTATTATTGATTATTTGTGAATGTACACATTATCACCTTCAGCATTGTTTTCTTCATTCTGTCATAAATCAATGACCATCTCTATTATTGATTATTTGTGAATGTGCACATTATCACCTTCAGCATTGTCTACTTCATTCTGCAGTAAATCAATGACCATCTCTATTATTGATTATTTGTTAATGTACACATTATCACCTTCAGCATTGTTTTCTTCATTCTGTCATAAATCAATGACCATCTATATTATTGATTATTTGTGAATGTACACATTATCACCTTCAGCATTGTCTACTTCATTCTGCAGTAAATCAATGACCATCTCTATTATTGATTATTTGTGAATGTACACATTATCACCTTCAGCATTGTCTACTTCATTCTGCAGTAAATCAATGACCATCTCTATTATTGATTATTTGTGAATGTGCACATTATCACCTTCAGCATTGTCTACTTCATTCTGCAGTAAATCAATGACCATCTCTATTATTGATTATTTGTGAATGTGCAGCTCTACAATCTCTATTATTGATTATTTGTGAATGTGCAGCTCTACAAATAGAACAACAGAGAAAAGTGATCTAGTGGATGACATGATGCCATATATCTACACATTCATTGGACTTGGTGTGGGTTCATTCATCTGTAGTTATCTCGCAGTTAGTTGTTGGCAATTGGCAGCAGAAAGACAGGTACTGTAGTCATTTTTCCTGAAGTGCAATAGATTATTTAGTGCTTTTTCCTGCTAATGCTCATACTACATGAATGCAGCCCTTTAGAGTGGTGTTAAGTAAAACAACCAGCATTTGTTAAACTGTGACATGAATGTGACTCTTTAGAGTGGTAAGTAAAACAACCAGCATTTGTTAAACTGTGACATGAATGTGACCCTTTAGAGTGGTGTTAAGTAAAACAACCAGCATTTGTTAAACTGTGACATGAATGTGACCCTTTAGAGTGATGTTAAGTAAAACAACCAGCATTTGTTAAAACTGTGACAGATTGTTAATATTTGAATTTGCATGTATGTAACTGTATCGATGAGTGCTATTCTGGTTATGAGTGATATTCCAGTAATGTTAGTTTAAAAATGGAAATGGTTCACATCAACATTTAACTCTAAGGGACATGTCCTGTTGTAGCATTGTTAAAGGGGAAAGCGTCAATTATTTGCATGATATTGTTAGCTCTTACACTCACCTGTGTTTTTGTAGGAATCACATTTATCTGATACATATATAGACAATAAAATTTTGTTTCAAATAATTGCTTATACAAGTAAACTCAAGTAGGAAGAAATTTAGCAATTATTTGAAGCAAAATTGTACTGTCTATATATGTTATCCATGTTTACAAGAAGACCTATCGGCCCTTGTAGAACTAATACGGATGTTATATGTTTGTTGTTACTGAGGATACTTCAATACATGTACGGGATGTTTGTTGTTGCTGTAATAGTCCTTGTTTCGATTGGTCTGTTCTCAGTGACTTGAGTGCCCAGTTTGAATGTCTTGACAAAATTGCATCTTTTTTGAAAGGATGGAGAAACCCGTGTACGATAGTTGCTAGGTGATTTGATGCAGTTGAACGGATAGGTTCAATTTCCGTTCATCTCAAAATTTTTTAATTTATCCTCTGGCTTACTACTTGAGTTTACTGCTAACTAAACCGCGGCGGATATTTCCACCTTTTGTGAATAGCGTTGTAATGTGAAAAATTACCCAAAACAAGACACACAATAGCAGTATATGTTGCAGGCTGGGAATACACAAATTTGAACATCAATATTTTCACAACAACGTAGTTATTAATTTGACACCCTATACTTAGATATTGCTTGTTCGTTCTGATATGTTAGTGCTGTTAGTGCTGATGGTTTTTCTTGTAACCTAATTCCAAGAATAATTCTGCTTTGTGTTAGAATGAATTTTGTATTCATTGGCATAATTCTAAAAATGGATAGAAAAATTAAACAAGAACATAATACAAGAATGGACAGATAAATCACAAGTTTAAAGAAATCATCCAATTTAATGGGAATGTGGAGGCTTTGGCACCACAAGGCAAATGTGAGTATAAACGGAAATAGCCTGAAGTTTTAATAATTATAAGTACGCTGTAATAACAAACACAAGGATACATGCATTTTTTATTAGAAAGCCTGCATCAGAACAAGAGACAGCAAAAAATAACAAACTTACATAGTCATGTATAGGTTTGTTGTTTGTCTATTGTCTTTTGGTAAACATTTTTTTAACGAAATTTTTATACATGCAGAAAATAAGAGTAACAATAAGAGACACAATCAGAAGATAAAACATCATAAGACTAACAAACACAATGACAACCCTAGACTACATCAGAAGACAACAGATTAAGTGGTTTTCACATGCTTCCAAACTACCATCAGACAGTTCCCCTTAAATAGCATTACTATACAGACACGATGGATAAAAGCCAGGATCAGACCTTGCAAATAGTGAATTACAGATATAAAAGTCAACAAAAACAAACATATATGAAGCACACGAAAAAGCCATCTCCAGAGAACTTTTCTGCTCCTGAAGCTGCAAAGCACCGAAGGGATACAAAGCGAAAAGAAAAAGAAGAGAGGAAAAATCATGTATCATATAAATCATGTATCATATAAATCATGTATCATAAAAATCATGTATCATAAAAATCATGTATCATTGTTGAATGATTCAGGAATCCATCGAAGTACATCCAGCTTTTCAAAGATGAAACTCTTAAATATTTGAATACATAAATGAGCAAGGTACACGCGTATGAATACATTTGGTTTGTCTGCCTAAAATTAAAAAAACTGCACGTGAAAAAGAGGGTTAATACTGTTTATAATACAGGCAATGTCTAAAAAACATGATTATAATATGGAAAATTATTTGTTTATCTTCCAGGTCAACACAATTAGAAAAAAGTTCTTCTACTCTGTCATGCGGCAGGAAATTGGTTGGTTTGATATGCATGAGGCAGGTGAAATCAGCTCACGATTTTCAGAGTGAGTCAATTGATATTAGAATATGAACTATACTCATATCATGAAATCACATGTAACTACCACCATAAATCACATGTAACTACCACCATAAATCACATGTAACTACCACCATAAATCACATGTAACTACAATATCACATCAAATTACTATCACATCTTGGATATCTCTGTGGAATGATTAAGCCAATCAGTTTTGGCTTAAAAGATCACGGTTTTATATCCCGCTTGGTGACTTCTTGCTTACAAAGTAGGTTTTATTGGAGATAAACTATTCAATTATTTCTAAGAGCTATGGGCTATGTATGACACCTGATGATGTGCTATGTATGGTACCGTGGACAGATATCATGCCGCTTCATTTAGAGGCACCGTGTACATATTGGACAACAAGAATACGGTGAAATCAATCGTCGTCACCTTTATTTCTACCAGCATACAGTAATATGAACCAATGAACACAGATAATAATGAATGATTAAGATAATACCAGTAATCATGAAAGAACGATTAAGTTAACACTATGGAGGAATAATTAAGTTAATAGCCTACAACTTTCAATGAAAAAAATATTAGGGATTGAATACTAGTGATAATAATTTTAATAAAATAATTAAGTTAGCACCAGAGATAGTGAGAGAAATGAATAAAATATAGTAATGAACATTTAGCTGATTTTTTATAAGCTAGTTTGTTATTTCTATATTTTCTTTTTTAGAGATGTGAACAAGATAGCAGAAGGTATGGGAGACAAAATGGCGGTGTTTATCCAGTGGATGTGTACATGGATAGCGTCATATATCATGGCATTTACAAGGTCATGGAAACTAACACTAGCAGTAATTGTTTTCAGTCCACTTTTGATCTTCATTGGTTCAACTGTTGTCAAGGTAACTAAGAAAATACAAATTAACTGCACATACTTACGATAAATTTATCATGTTTTCAGTAAATATTTATGGATATTTGAATAAATAAGCACAGAAAGAGTCAACAAAAACACATATAGGTTCTATGCCTATAAAGCTCACGAAAAAGTCATCTCTAGAGAACTCTTTAAAAACCCATAAAAACTCTGACTTGTTTCTAAAATATATTTATTTTGCCACACACGAATCTCTAAGTAGAAAAAAAACCATCATTTGTGATTGTCTAATTTGGTTTGTGAGTTCGTAGATGCCCGATGAGTCCGACTTGTGCTAGGAAAGTTCTATTGGAGTGCATGCAGGAATGCGGAGTCTGGGATAGGAGAGTTTTCGGATTTTCCTTTCACTTCCGTCCCTCGTAAATTGCCCGCAGTGTTCTTTATTTTTCAAATTTAATGATGCCAGCAGTGATCTGAGTGTGCCAGGCTGAGTGATCAAGGGCTGTAGTCTCCTAAGAGCTAGGAACGATGCTACAGTGCGTGAGAGAGTGCTCTACATGAACATTGAAGAGCTTTTTCTGCCCTCTGCTTGAACGTTTACCACCACACAGCTCCTAATAATATAATGTCTTTGGAAGACGCTTTCTTGGCATATGGACGACGTGGCCAGTCCAGTGGAGTTGGGACCTAGTCAACAGGACATGGATGTTTTGCATACGGGACTTTTGATGGTTTTCAGTGTCTGGTAATTAATTCTGCCAACGTACTCCCATGAGGTTTCTTAGGCACCGAAAGTGGCAAGAGTTAAGTTGTCGAGCGTGTCTCCCACGCTGAATACCGGCTGATAAGAAATGGCTAACATAATTGTCAGTTTGTTGAGCTTGCCGGTGACGCATACACATGTAGCACATCTGTTGCAGCTGAAAGAGCTGCTGCCTGAGGCCAAGATCTGCGCTCTGCCTACTGAAGGAGAATCCCATGCATACAACCCTTCTAAAGAAATATATCCACCTTCAACAACTCCCAAATTGATTGACGGCTATAGCCAAGGGAAATAATCGCTAAAATCCGTGCCATTTATTTTATTTTGCGGTTTAAAAAAAAAAGAAAGTAGGTTGGGTCGTTTACCAAACATGAATCAAATATTGGTATAAAAATTGACACATTTTCACAGCTGTTCAAGAGAATAATTACTTACAGGACCTATGTATCATTTAATATAAAATGTCCCTTCTTCCTGTTATAAATTTATACATAGGCCCTATGTATTTAATACGTGTAATTGATTGTAACCAGATTTGTTAGTTTTTTCTGCTTTTTAAAGTTATTTACTTAAATATAGCCTAGTTATCAGAATGTCATATTTGTGTAGGTGATGAGAGGGATGGCTACCAGGGAAGCCAAGGCTTATGCTAAAGCCGGAGCAATTGCTGAACAAGCATTGAGAGCGATAAGGACAGTTCAGGCTTTTCAGGGGCAAGAAAAGGAAATAATGAAGTAAGTTCAAACATGTCTTAGATAAACAAGATGGTTGAATAGAATTATTATATAGTAAATGACACCTTTCAGTCAGTCAGTTCCTCTTTTGCCAAGTTTGGCACATAGGGCGGATGTCATAGTTCTCCATGCCTGTCAGTCAGTTGCCAAGGATTGCAGGTCTTGTGCATTTATGCCTGTTGATTTTAATTTATTTTTAAATGTTCTTCGGACACATTTAGGACACCATTTTTATACCACAGTTGTGCCCATGTACTCGCAGGGCTGGAGAGTGGAGCAAAGAATAGCAACACATTTTACCTTCCATGCATGTCATAAGAGGCGATTAATGAGGTTATGGGGTGGAGTTCGCTGTCTCATCCCATATAGGGTTAAAGTGACTTAAAGTCATGCTGAAGTTGGATGAATCAGGCCAAAAAATGGGCATATCGCAGCAATGCCATAAACCATGACACAACACATTCAGCTCTCTGGACTACATCCTACATCTGCAGAAGTTTGCGAAGAATGCAGAAGAAGGCCAAAGTTGCCATATTGTCCTTTTTATGGCAAAATTTATTTAATTTGACAATTTTTAAAGGCTATTTGTCATGAAATATATTTTGGCCATTGTTATATTCTTTGGCCTTTTTTCAAACATAGGCCCATTAACTTTCATATATTCTCTTCTTTAAGTTTGTCTACAAATTGTCTGCATGTTCTGTTGTGCATATTAACAAATTTATAAACACTGTTCCACTCTACTAATATATAACAGTAGATTGGACATAGATATAGTTATAGTATAGTTGGCCAGATCTACAAGAGAACCGGTTCCTGTACCAACACAAATTTAAACAAATAAATCTTTGGAGTTGAGTCCAAAATTCTTGAGGGTACCAAAATATATTTAAAAAAAAGATTTTCAAGTGCGTTCCTAGATCTGTTATCCGTGGTGCATGATATGAGGGCAGTGACCTGTATATTTAGGGCACCATGATGACCATCACCATGGAAATGAATGGCATATGGTGTAGCTTCTCAATGTTTTATGGCATGAAGATGCCTACAGAAGTGGTCACATCAAAATTGCTCTGTTTTTCAATGCGTTAGATGCAAGTCTGTCTATTGCTCATTACCATGCACATCAGCATGTCC
Source organism: Meghimatium bilineatum (assembly GCA_034231615.1). Lineage (NCBI taxonomy): Eukaryota > Metazoa > Mollusca > Gastropoda > Stylommatophora > Philomycidae > Meghimatium > Meghimatium bilineatum. The sequence continues at coordinate 115,226,290 of CM067299.1, read as the reverse complement.
TAGACAGTGGATCCATGTGGCGCCCTAGCGTTTGGACACAACTATAGATGCCATCCGCTTGTAGTGACACATGTCATTTTGAATCTTTCAAAGTATGGACTGCAAATCTGACAAGATAACCACCTAAGTAAGTAGAGTCTAAGAGTACCACATGAGGGCTGAAGTAACCTCCTGGACCTCTATCCTCATACTAGATGTAGTTGTCCTGTATGCTACGCTATTACTCCACCACTATCATTAGCTATAGCACCCCAGCCAAATCCTTCCCTCAACACACAGATATATTGGTAAAAACAATAACATCATTATTTCTGGGCCATTTGGCAGTCAGTTGATAGACCAGAAAAACCCACTGCATAATAACATTAGGTAATGATTACAAGAGCAAAAGTATTGAGTGTAGAATGTCATGGATGAGGCATTTCTAGATTCAGCTACTATAGGTCTTTGTTAATGAGGCAATAACTATAGATGTTGATTATTTAGTTTTCAATTGTAAAATATTTTCTTTGTTGCTGATACTTTGGTTACAGCATGCTGTTTCATGTCTGTTGTCTATACTAAATTATAATTTTTTTAATGATATTATTATACAAGGAAATGTTTAGATTGGCAGCCTTTATCTTGCAGATATGAAATAAACCTGAATGATGCAGTGAAAGTGGCATCAAAGAAAGGTCTGGCTCTAGGCTTAGGAAACTCAGTTATGTGGCTTTTGTTGTTTCTGATGTTTGCTGGAGTGATGTGGTTTGGTACATTCCTAATTCAGGACGAAAACTTAAATCCAGGAAAGGTTTTGCCAGTGAGTTAATTTTACTCTTAAATTATTGATTTCTTCTACTAGTTCATGCAGGGGAGTTAATTTTACTATTAAATTATTGATTTATTTTTCTGCTGGTTCATTCTGAAACTCTGTAGGAATTTAGAATGATATAGTTTTATCTTTGCTGCGATATCTGTGCCCTTTGTCCTGCAACATATAACTTCAGCATGTCTTCTGGGTCTCTTTGATCCTATATAGGTTAGGACAGCCAACTTCACCCAATAACTCTTTAGCTGCCTGATATGACATGCATGAAGGTAAATAGTGTTGATATTATTTCCTCCCCTTTCAGACCCTGGCACCCTACCGAAGATGGATGTGTCAGGCTATTAGTACAAATAAAACGGCGACACAACGCATTTACTACGGACTACATCCTGCTGGAAATCTAGTAGGACCATGGTCCTGCTACAGCAGGAGTTTGAGAGTGAATAATCCAGTGGGAGTTTGAGAATGAATGCTGAAGAAGAAGATGATGACCCTGGTAGCATACTGGCAGAATTTATTTAACACTATGGATGAATAAGAAAACATAAAGAGACTACATGTTGCCATAATATGTGTCTGCGCAAAATTCTTAGTGTTTGACAAAATGACAAAACATGTGCTCACGGTAAATAGCAGAAAATATGCTGGCAGAATATGAAATCCTAAGTAGGAAGTGGTCATAAATAGACACAAACCACAAAAAAGCACACAGCACAGATTGGTTTAGATAAATTATGGTGAAGATGGTAATTGTAACCAACAGATAAGAAATTACACTGAACTGATAATTGAAAAATCTGTTGAAACTTTATATTTTCTGTATTTACAGGTATTTTTTGGTGTAATGATTGGTTCCATTTCACTTGGAAATGCATTCAGCAATTTAGAAAGTTTCTCAAATGCTCGAGGAGCTGCCACAAAAGTTTTTGAAATTATTGCCATGCTGCCTCAAATAGACTCCTTCTCCTTGGAAGGACTGAAGCCACAAACTCTGCGCGGTCATATTGAGTTTAGGAATGTGCAGTTTTCTTACCCAGCAAGATCAGATATTCCAGTAAGGTTATCATCTTATTCTCTTAGAAATCTCATTATACTTACATTCTCCTTACTGTGATAATATCATTAGTTTGACATTGTCATTATCTTGACAATAACAATATCTAGACCAGTGATTCCCAATGTCTACCATGTGGCTCCCCCAATAGCTACAGAGTTAAAATTTTGAAATTCAGGGGGACCACAGACCCATACATGGGAGAAGGGGGGGGCTACGTAAACAATAAATAACAAGAATTATAGTTTTAAAGCTTAAAAAACGTTGAGGACTTGTAAAGAAAGTCAATAATGTTTTGTCATCTTAGGGACCAAAAAAATGGACCACATAAAAATATGCCCAAAATTGGGGCTTCGACCAAAAAGTTTGAGAATCACTGGTCTAGACAACTTTTCCACATTATGGGCATCTTTCTGGCATAGTGGTTAATCCCTATGGCTTGTGCTCAGGAGGCAGTGAGTTTGATCCCTGACCATGTCATATTTTTATACGTGCATTTTTGTGAAGATCTAATAGGGTTATTGCATGAAGTGATGCAGTTACATGCTTTCTGTGATATTCTTGGCAGATGGCTAGTCACTATATTGAGAGAGACAGAGTAGATCTAGGAAATTTTAAGTACAATAAAGTCAATCCTCTACATCCTATTAACTTCTTTTTTAAATCTTAGCCTCATCATTTGAATGATAACAATAGCGTTTTTTTATTTTGATAATCTCATTATCTGTACAATCTGAGAATATAATTATGACTCATCATAATAATAATATTAAAAGAAAATTATGAATAGGTCCTACTACTTCATTGTTTCATATATTCTACATTTCATTTGGTTGTGTTCATTATATATTATATTTCATTTGGTTCATAAATTATCTCTTTAAAACACATATACTGCAGAATGTCATTCTTCATTCGTGTGTATTTGTATGATATCTCCATGCTTTTTTTACGCCAACAAATTTAACTACTGTTCTTCATGTTTACTACACCTTCATGTGTTTTATCTATTCTCTTTTTTTCAATTCAGTGTTAATGTTTGTCTTTGTTTCGGTAGACCTGAAAAGGGAGCAAAGAATATTATCCATGTGATTGCTATGCATGTCAAAAAAGGCGAATAAAGAAGTTTTATTTGTGGGGTTAGTTGCCATATCCAAAGAAGGTCTAATTGACTCAGAATCCATGCTGAAGACAAATGTGTTAAGTCAAAAGGTGTAAAAAATTAGGGACCAAACCCGAAATAAAGGAATGACGAAAGTGGATGTGCTAGACCTCGGACGTCCAGACCACACGGTGGCCAACCGAGGTGCAAATAACACAGTTTACTGTGGAACCTGCAGCACAACATACTTCACTCTCCCCGGCAGAAATCACACAATATATTCGCTGTGGTTATATGTGAGCAAACGCTGAAGAAGAAGAAGAAGAAAAGGTGTAAATATCACAGCCATGTGACAACATATTTTGTTCTTTGGATTACATCCTGCTAATCTGCAGGAGTTTGAAAATGAACACAGAAGAAGAAGACAAAGAAGGGTTAATGTTTCACTAGAGATTGAATCTATTCTGAGTATATATGTCTAGACTAACTCACTTCCAATTGCTAATATCTTTTATTCCCATTTCCCATTACTAATATATTTTATTCCCATTTCCCATTGCTAATATCTTTTATTCCCATTTCCCATTGCTAGTATCTTTTATTCCCATTTCCCATTGCTAATATCTTTTATCAATAGATGTTTATTTTTCTTCCCCCTTTTACTCAGATCTTAGAGTCCTTATGGAAATCATATAATGTATATTTTGTACAATTTCGTAAAAATGGGTGCCACATCAAAGATGGATGTGTCAGGCCACTGTCACAATTATAAAAGCGGTACAATGCATTTCCATTCTCTGGACTAATCCTGCAGAAACCATTATCTTGTAAAAAAAAGAGATCCAGTGGGAGTTTGAGAATTAGAGAATGAATGCAAAAAAACAAACAACAGTGGCTCACAGGTTCTGTTCAGTTTCCTTCAGTGCGTTGACTATGTCAGAACAGAATATTTGATGTATTGATGTGCAGTTTCCTGTTAAAACAACATGAAATTTTGTATTAGGACATTTAAAAAAATAAATAAGGTGTGAGTGGTTATAGAGAGAACTTTTAAATGTGCACTGCTGCTTCTTAAATTACAACATAAAAAAGTGAACAAAACACTACAACATAGATTCATATACTGTAACAGGTTATATTTTGGATTTCAGTTTTTTTTGGTACATCCTGGGTATTTCAATTTTTGTACATACCGGGTATTTCAATTTTTGTATATACCGGGTATTTCAATTTTTGTATATACCGGGTATTTCAATTTTAGTACATACCGAGAATTTCAATTTGATTTTAATAAAAAGTGTAGTTTTATAAGTTTCAACTATTTTACCTGATAAGAATTGCTAGTAGAATTTAGATGTTCATATTTACAGTTGATAAAAGTTGTATGCATAATCAATAGGACTTAGTAGAAAACAGGTTTTTGATGTTTCAATTGAACACAACAGATGGACAATCACTAAGACTAAGGGGTTATAAGGTGGACACACGGAAACATAAAAATTACAATACACAAGATATTTTCAAAAACATGTACACCTCATAACTACTACTAAGTCTTAGTGATCGTCCGTTTGTTGTGTTCAGGTGAAACATAAAAAAACCTGGGTTCTGCATAAATACTATTGTTTCACTGCAGCATTAGCTTATATGCATAATCAATGTTGCAATATTGATTTCTACAGATTCTAAAAGATTTGAATCTAACTATTGAACCTGGACAAAATGTCGCTCTTGTTGGACCAAGTGGATGTGGAAAGTCTACAACTGTGCAACTTGTGCAAAGATTCTATGATGCTGCTAGTGGAGCGGTATGCTAATTTGATTGTGTGTTTCTGATTTTTCTGCTTGCTATAATTAGCTAATGTTTCCTATTATCAGCTACAGTCCTATGTTATTATTTGAGAAAGAAACCAAAAGCAGGCTGAAAGAAAAATGATTCTGTCTGTGCTATCAAAAATAACTTAGAAATTCCTGGGAATTGTATATTGCCTAATTTTGTGTAAGAAATAATATGTACTTACTATGCAAAACTGAAATCTAATAGGTAAAGCCTCATTACCCTATTCCTTGTATAAGAAATAAGCTGTGTATTAACCTCTCGACAGAACTCAGAAGTCTTGTTATTCAAGTATAGACTTAGTAAAAATTGTGTTTGATACAATGTCAATAATTAAACGAGTGCAGATAACAGTAGAATATCTAGTATGAGGAAAAGGGGAAGAGTACAACGTAAATGAATCAATAATATCAGAGATATTCTACAACCCCGTGAAATTACAACAACAACACATCTGGCAATAGAACATAGACTTCAGCTTCTCATAAATGCTCCATGGCACAAGTGACTGAGACAAGACAAGACAATAATTACAGATCTTTGACTAAATTTCTTGATTTGAATATTTCTGAAAAATTTTTTTAACATTTTCTTTATGACTAATTTCTTCTTGCAGGTCTTTATTGATGGAAACAACATCAAAGACATAAATCTCAAGTGGTTACGGGAGCAGATTGGTGTTGTCAGTCAGGAGCCTGTTTTGTTTGATGCTTCTATTGAAGAAAATATTCGATTTGGCAAAATTGATGCTACAGAAAGAGAAATCCATCATGCTGCAAAAGAGGCAAATGCTCATGATTTCATTACTTTACTTCCAGAAGTAAGCAATGTTTTCTAAAATCATCAATCTTAGAATATGAAATATTTTTGTATGCATGGAGTTGCCATGATGTTAAGGTCACATGAAAGAAACTGATACAAATGAAAAAATTATGGCTAGATTGCAACAAAATAACATATAAAACTCTTGAAAACTACAAGAATTATATGGGGTTGAAATTAACTTGCAGTGGATACCTGGACATGTTGATATTACCTGAAGAATTAAGAAGCAGATAAGTTAACAAAATTAGGGGCCTTGATGCAACAAATCTAACAACCAACACACAAAGTAAAACACATCAAAAACAGTTGTAAAAAAGACTGGCTAAATGCATGGACAACAACAAAGATAGGAAGTCACTTTATCATCAACTATCTGCACCATCTAGAGGACATGTCATCAAATTTCCCATCAACTATAAGCATCATCAAGAGGAGAAACCATGAATACTGACTTTAACACTGACACCAAACAGAGATATTTAGACTGCAAACAAGACACTGTCTACTTAATCACAACCAATTATAATCAAACAGAATCAACCCCAAACCCAAAATACAGACATTACCAACACACTAGTGAGACAGTGGAACACCAGCTGATATCCTGCCCTACTCATAAAGAGTCGTAAATAGAACAAGTCATGTCATGTTCTCATATTGCACCAATATTTATAATTAAAAATTGATGAAACATTCTTAGAATGTGTATATATGCATGTATAAATAAATATAACTGTTTAGTATTCTATAGATGCATAGAATTAATTTAAATACAATTTTAAGTAAAATGTACATTCTGATGTTTAAATATTTTTCTCCAACACTCATTTTATCTTAATATTTCTTTTAAAAACAATTTTCAGATATGTATTTCACCATTGTAAACATAACTTCTTTCTGTTCATTGTTTGCATACACAAATTTAGTTGTAAAGTCTGATCTTCTTTCAATGTGTGACATTACTGTAAATCAGTGTTATGTGCAGAACCTAATTTAATTTTTAGCATAAAAAAACAATTGGTAGCATATCCTATTCAGGATGTAGCCATCAACCCAGCATTTTTTGGTTGTAGTAATTTTCTAGGCAATATAAATACATTCAGTTGTTTATTTGTTACTGCTTTCTGAATAGTCCAGATGCACAATTGTCAGTGGTGAGATTCGATCCCGGTACCGTGGCCATCATAGACAACCACAGAGCTGGACATTAGCATTAGATGTATATTTTTCTTCTTCAGCGTTCACTCTCAAACTCCTGCTGAATCTTTTGTAGTACGACAATGGTCCTATTTGATTTCCAGCAGATTGTAGACCAGAGAATGGAAATGCTCTGTCTCACTGTTTTATTTGTGCAAATGGCCAGACATATCCATCTTTGGCAGTAGATGTATATAAATGCACAAGTTTGTATTTGTAACAGAATAATTGTACACATGACTATTTTATGTGCATGAATATGTTGTTACTTTTTTTAAACAAAAGGGCTACAAAACAAATGTTGGAGAACGAGGAGCTCAGTTGAGTGGTGGACAAAAACAAAGGATCTCCATTGCTAGAGCTTTAGTCAGAAATCCTAAAATTCTCCTGTTGGATGAGGCTACGTCTGCTTTAGACCATGAGAGTGAGGCTGTAGTACAGAATGCTCTTGAGAAGGTAAGTTTTTTTAGGCATTGTTATATGACAACAATATAGATATTTAGTTTGTAAAGTTTAGTCACAAAACTTTCAACTTGTACTTGAGTTACAAAAAGAGGGTGTACACGTGTGTGTGTGTGTGTGTGTATGTATATGTATATTTGTATATATATATATATTTGTATGTACATATGTGAGAATTGTATGTGTTTATGTGAGTGATCTTTGTGTGTATGCTGGAGTGTTTTGTATAAGTGGCTGACTTCAGTGGCCAGATTTCCCACATAAATATGACTAAATATGTACCTACTACTTCTCATGTTTTTTTTAAAGTAGTACGCAATTTTCCAATAGGCCCTTATTTATTTGCAAAAGAAACCATAATTAAAGAAAAAATACATATAATTTTCTTTTCCCTTTTATGGTTAACTTTATTGTGTGCTAAATTGTTTATTTTTTTTTATAAAGGCAGGGAAAGGAAGAACAACAATTACCATTGCTCACCGCCTCTCTACAATCAAACATGCAGACAAGATTGTGGCTATTAGTGATGGCAGTGTTGCAGAGCAGGGATCTCATAATGAACTTATGAAAAAAAATGGACTCTACTATCAGCTTGTTCAGATACAGGTAACGTTTATGCTGATAATATTATATTTTGTAGGTGTCTATAGTACTTATGTCAAGATCTATTGAGGTTTATTCTTCATTTCTCAGTTAAATTCCTTGTTTTGTAGTTAAAGTTAAGTAGAGAAAACATTTTCTTGGTTCTGAAGGATTGTAGGACAACTTTTGGCTCAGGTACAGTAGTAGAGGCTGTTTTGTATGGCAATTGGTACAGTACACTGGAAATTTTTTTATTTTATATCTGCAAGGAATACAATCTAATCCTTACAATAAATTATGTCGAAACAGTTATCTATAGGCCTATATTTTATTTATCAATTGTCATTTTGTAATGAAGCAGATTGATGGGTGTTTGAGTAGTGGTGGCAACTGGTAAGTCATAGCATTGTCTTTCTGGCATCTTGTTTCAATCTCTATTGAGTTTGCCGTTCTAAGCAGTTATGATTAGGAAATCAGAATGCTAATCATTTATTTCACTTAGAAGAACTAGTATGTATAGGACCTATTTAGTTGTATGTTTTGGACCATAAGATGTAGTTGAAAAAGAAAATGTTGAGAGAAGTGTTTGCAAATTTTTAAATTTTCGCAACTTTAATTTTTTCCGTAATATTATTAGAACTCTTAGTGTTTGATGATACATATAGTATTTAGTTCTCAGAATAATAGATTATAATGTACATTCAGGTCTTTTAGTAATTAAACAATAAAGGTTTTTATTATGAAAAAGTTATTTTGTTTGTATTGACTTTATTGTGATAATTAATTTGTATTTAAATATAATTTTCATTCACAGACAAGGCTTAGCAAGGAATCTGAGATTGGTAAGGAACCTGTTTTATCTTGAATTGAAAGCTAGACTGTAGACTTATTAATTATCTTATACACAATGAGCCACTTAAACACTGCCAGGAGTATAAGCCTAATTTGGAATCAATCATAATTCACTGACATTTTTAATGGTATATTTTCAGACCATTATGATATGAAAGCAAAATTAATCAAACAGATTTGTTTAAGAAATAAAAACCAAAAATAAAAGTTAGATGCCATACTTGTCACCTTTTACCCATTTTCTGTGTCTCGTATAGCATAGGGCCTATGCTAAAATTTAAGTGAATACAACAGTATTGACCGTTATGGTTTTCTTATCATCAGTAAAGAACTCTTAATTTATAACTTGGGCTGAATGTGTGCTAAAAATACATTAGAAATCAATTATTGTGTTATTAAATTTATTCATTGTGGAACGAGCTGCAGAAGGATTATTTTGAACATTGACATGTATTAGTGTCCAAATTAAAAAATTATGTTGACCTGGCGACTATTGAAATATTCTAGTTTTAATTCGCTCAAGGTATAGACATTTAGAGGCCTAACTTGATTTGGCTTGAACTCAATCAAGTTTGAGCACAGCATCATAAAAATTACTTGCTACCTGAAGTTTGCTATTAAAATATTAATTTTTGGAATAAATATAATTGATAATTTGTACAGGGAACAAGCTAATTTATTGCCTAGAATAAATCAATATCAGTATAAGTCATATAGGAAACCTTTTATACAACCTGATACTATGAGAAATTTAAAGTAAGATTGATGTTAATAAAACATATTTAAATTGTAATGTTAAAATTTAAACTATCGGGTGATCCAAAGTTAAATTTACAGTTTAACTGGAAATATTTTTAAAATCACAAATGTTCATAGGTTAACCAAGTCTTAAGTTCAAAGGTTAACCAAATCTAAGTTCAAAGGATCATAAGTTAACTAAGTCTAAGATAATTGATACCAGATCTTATAGGAAAGTAAAGACAATGAATGTGATGCTGTGTTTATCAGAGTATCTATAAATAAAACTATTCTGAGAAGAATATCACCTCCACATTAATCAAAATTAATCTAAATAGAAATATTTAACTCTTTAAGGGCGGAATTATTCCTGGGGTTTGGACGTAATTAATTTTAGGTTAAATTTTTGGACGACAACATGATGTAGGCGCAAACTTTCTGAAAACAAAGTATTAGTTATGGAAGGTCATATAAGGTATCAAAAAAAAAAGATAATTTAATTTGGAATCCTTATACAATACAAAATATAAGATTTATAAAAAAACACAAAAATTACACCACAAACAGGGATGTTAGATGAACATAAAATTGTTTTATACATATTTTGTTTTACTCACCCTCAATTTTACTTGTCTTGAAATTTTGATATCCAATCTTACTAAAGAAGATGCCTTGACATTACATTTCCTGATCATAATTAGTTTATTTGAAGTAAATCAATCAACTGCCTAGTGTTTTATGGCAATTTTTGTGTTTCATGTATAATTTCCGAACTGAACAAAATAGGCTTATTGCAAAACTTTAAAAAATATTCCCAAGTATTGAATTTCCAAAGTTGAACTTTATTCCATTCAGTAGGCCCTATTATTATTATCATTAGGTCTAACTATGTTTTCTGTATAATGTAATGCAAAAGTATCATTGTTGTCACTAGGCCTATCTGATTCTTCAGAAACAATCAGTGGGAACAGTTTTAGACATTTTTAGCTGTTATTTTTCCCTAAAAAATAATATTAGGTCTAGGTCTATTTATTTTCTGATTTTCAAAAAGTCTGTAATCTCCACTGTCAAAATAAAAAATACTGTTGTTTTCTGAGACATCACTTGCAATAATATCTCCAATTATAAAACTCATAGAATAATAAAGCCAGTGTTTGCTTAATCTTTGAGCTCTTATACTATTAGGCCCCCCATATATATAAAGATGAAGCCATTTTGCTAATTTCAGAAAAGCTGAACCTACCCTGTTCAAATTTTAATTTAAAATAAATATGCCAAATGCGTCTAATCACATAGTACCATGATGGTTTCCTTTCGCTAGCCAGATTTCTAAATGTTAAATGTATAAATAAGTTAATTAAAATATGGGGGGGGGGAGGGGCCTAGCTATTTGTCATTTATGATCCAAATGAAGCAAATTTAGATGGCCTATCTTCAAGAATGAATAATCACGAATACACCCGGAATTGGGGGGAACTTGCTTACAGTTTATGTATGAGAGTTCTGCTTATGCTTGTATACATTTATGGTGTCAACCTTGCTCATACCTATTTAAATTGAGAATACCTTCCTGCTTGCAGTTCAATTTTACATACTTTACTCATTCATACTTACATGCACAGAAATTGATAAATCAAGGCAGACTAGTGGATTTTAGCCTCTGACACATTACTTGTCAGTGAGACCCTCTCTTCAAAAAAGGAACTATCACTCTCACTCAATCTACACCCTCCTCTGCATTAGTTTATATCATGACTTTTATCAGCAAAATATTTATTTCTGTACAGCATATTTAGCAACATATTATGCTTCCCTCTTTGATTCCATAAATTATAGATATAGAGTTGCTTTGAGAAATTGAAATTTTGGAAATAATTTGAAGATTTATAAAATATAGGTCTAACTTTATCCAGGAAAAATACATGTAAAGTATAACGAAAACAAAATAAGCGTTGATGGTTTTCCAGACATGTTGTATTTGTCTGTAATCTTACTGAAATAGTACTAACACAACTAACAATACACATGCAATTACAGCTTCATTTCTGGTTACAATTTTTGATGTCACTAACCATGTACTTAATACTCTACCATACATTGCTCACTTAAGCTTTTCTTGAGGAAAGGAAAAGTTTGTTATATCTAAGGTCAACCGGATTACTCCGGGACCTTGAAGGTAAGCTTTGTAGTAATCCATGCATGATGTTCATGGTGACCCCAAAATCTTTTAGCTATTTATCTAAACTTATTTATTGATTGGTTAATATAAGGATTCACTGCAGAAAAACGTTGTAAAATCTTAACATTTGGCAAATAAGGTTACAATTTCGTTATTCTTGCTTTAATTATCTATAGAATAAATAAAATAACATGACATTCAATTGATCCATATTTTTAATGAAATCTTAGCAGGGGACATGTAAGCTTTGTAAATATAACTATCTTTTGTTGAAGAGACATAGGGCCTAATTTTGCACAGCTGAGGGTTGAAATAAATTGTGTGTAGGCCCTATAAGTTTGAATTATTTTGCAGCATTTTTTCCCCCTAAATTGTATATTGAAGAAATAGAACAGGCCCTACAAACAAGGCTATATATAGGCCTAAATGTCACTAGAAAAGACAAGAAAAAATGAAGATATCAGGAAAGAAATAAAGACTATCTAAAGTCAAGTCTACATCGAGAGACAGCAAACCATGTGCTTTTAGCTACCTCATAAGAATGGAATCAAACCAACCAGCCCTTATTGCTTATACCAGCAGAAGATCATGCTAAAAGACATGAGGAAGACCAAAAACTAATTGGTGGAGACAGTCAAAGAAATCTTAAAGAGACACTAGTTGAACATGGTTCATTCAACCCAAAGAATAGCTGAACATGCCCAATGCAACCCATATGGCCAAAAATATCCAACTCCCCTCCACTACAGTTAATGGCACAAGTGAAAATGACAATAGATAGATAGATAGACAGTAGATAGATTGACTATAGATAGATTGCTTTTTTTTTTAAATAGATAAACTGCCTTCTCTTCAAAGTCATGTCTACAGCTTTGTAAACAAATTCCCTATTTATTGTTTCGTTATTTCACCTCTGGCCTCATTCATTTCAATATTTAATTTATTTCATGTGCTTCACTCTAGTATGTTTAGTATTTTTTTTGCCACTTTATTTCACAAAATAAAAGAAGTCTTGGAGAGTATTACAAGTTTATTTTAACAAAACAATGCTTCATTGGTTGATTATGTTTAATTTGATATAGGCCTATTGGCCCACTCACACATATGCATACAAATTTATATATATATATATAAATACACATATAAAATAGACCCATTAGCTATATATATAGGCCCTATAATTTGTGTGCATATGAGTGTTATCATTTAATACTGTATAAAAAATATCAGCACTGATATTCATAAGTATACAATAACCAGAAAGCAATAGAAGATTCCATGATAAACATGGGCCATTGTAATACAAATATGACAAGCAGTATTAAACTGTATAAAAAGTAAGGATGTCCTACAATAAAAACTAAAAGTGATAATAAAAAGTGAATGAAAATTACAAGAATAAAGAAGAGTAAGGACAAACCAGAATAATGTTTTGGTCTAGGTCTACCATTAATCAGGACAATAGCCGCCATCGAAGCCAACTCTTTAAAGTGAAAATCAGTCAACAGAGGTTGGAAACTAAGATTGGTCAGACCATTCCCTACATCGAGCAGAACCACAGTTCTGCCCAAGCAAGCACAGGTGCTGAAGTCGCAGATACCAAGCCAAGACGCACAAGGACCAAGGTGTCGCACATCACATCTAGATAATGTCTTCACAACAAAATTTATACTTGCTGTGTAGACATGTTAAACTGCCAACTGAAAGAACAATAGTGATACAGTGATAGATGCAAAAATAAATAATGTAATATTAATAAAAATTGTTATGGAAAATATATCTATTGTTAAATATATTGAACAGCAAAGACTGGTGTGGTTTGGCTATTTAATGAGAATAAACCAAAGGTGACTAGCAGCAAGTGCATACATGAGAATGAAAGTAACAAGTGGCAGGGGAAGACCAAGAAGTTGATTGAATGAATCACTAATATCCTGATATGTCATGACATTACTGCATATTAGCAACTAAATATGCCATATTCTGGAAACCAATCACCATTCAATTCTGTGGTGCCTAACAACAAAAGCAGAGGAAAGATAAAAGAATAAAATATAAATTAAAACAGTAATATTCATCAGTAGTACACAAATGTAATAGTCAAAGAGTATGAAATCAAAGACTCAGTCAATTACACAACCAGCTGGAACATTCTATACTCCATTACATCGACTGTATTTGTTTATGTAATGGTTTATTATGTTCATTCAGTTTTGGTGTGGCATCTAAAATCATTTATTAAGTGAATTGATTGCTCAAGTATTATTGTAAAGTAAAAACTTACATGTAAGTTCCTAATAAATGTCTCTTGTAGATGATCTTATGCTTACATCAAGAATTAACGTTTACAAGGCTTGCAGATTTATATGTTCCCTTTCTCTGTTCTCTCAGATGTTAGAAAGTCATAAAATAATTTATTTATACAAATTATGTTGTCTGTACCCATGTCTTACCATTTTGTGTTGTAATTTCTTTAAAATTTTTAGGATCTTTTAAATTGTATAATGTATATTTTAGTGTTGAATACCAGCAATGATCTTCAGAAGACAACTTCTGTTACTAGTTTGAGAACCTCCACTATTTATTTATACTTAAAAGTTATGGTTTAATCAAACTCAGCTTTCGTTCATGGTTGAAAGTTATACTTCACCATAAGTTACTTTTTACTTAACCAAAAATTAAATTAAAATGAAGCATGCATGGTTTCCTGTATTTTATGTTCTTGATTTGGGACTTGTAAACTATTTATATTCTCATGGTTGTGGTTTATGACTTCCAAGCTTCTATTCAAGCAATTTTATTATTTACAAATCATTATAACCTGGCGCTGCCTGCATGTGACATGATTATAGTCTGCTTTCTTCTGTTAATTTTGGTAGCAATATAAATATTCTGCATACAATTTTGCATGAACAATTTATTCAAAAAATATGGCCCAAAGGTAGCAGGTGAAATTTTAACTAAATTCATACAGCTGACACAGTGTTGTAGGCCCTGGTACTAGACAACATGTTCCAAAACTATGCCGCCGATAAGGTGGGGGAGGGGGGGGGTGTGGGTGGGGTGGGAAGTGCTAATTCAAATCTCTCCAGATCATAACATTTAGTACTAGGAATAAAGCTAAAACTATGGTAATGTAAATGCACCCCCCCCCCCCCCAAGAAAAAAAATCACCAAAACCATAATGCCATAATGAAAATGAAGAGATGTCTTACAGAAAATGAGAACATTAAAAAAAATAATAGTTAAAATTCTTCTTTCCCTCTTTCCTTCTTAGTAAAGACATATTTATAACCCTGATAAGATCATTTTTTAGAACAAGAATTGAATATGTACAGCATACATGGCAACTGACACAGATGGGCAGGATTTTTTTCTGTGCAAATGTTACTCATATTTTATTGAAGATGTCATGTTTACCTTTAGTAAAGTAAGCTTACTCTTTAAATACATCAGCAACTGCAGAAGGTAAACTTACCCATAACTATTAGGAGTTCAGGGCATCAGAGAAGACTTGTAGTTATATCTTATTTTACAAAAAATATGTGAACTGAATAATAATAAAGTACGCTATTCTTTCAAATGAATTGGGGCCTCGTGGGTACAGTTGAAGACAACAAAGAAGTAGAGAAATTGTTTGGAAATAACAGTTGCAGATGCTGTCCCATGGAGAACTGATGGAAATTGAATAGAATAGGCTACTAGTTATACAGATTTTTAAGAAAAATATAAAATTTGCAAGAGTTTTTGGAACTTAAATACATAATGATCCTTCTGGAAGTTGATAGTTATGGGAGGCCAAAGGAATATGTAAATTTGTATATAAAAAAAAAATTCAAAGTAAATTTTTCATTAACTTTATATAAGAACTCCAGAATTTAACACAAGAATTATTACCTCTATAGTATTGCATATCACAATCTAAATCCCACTGTTTGGTTTCATGTTATATTCAGTCAGTAAAATCTCTAAAAGTTTTATGTATTAAAAATTTAAATTATGAATAGGCCTACATTTGCTAATTTAATATCAAACTGAAACTAAATATTTTTTTCATCATAACTGTAAGCCTTGGAGGGCAAGAATTTATTTTGTATTAACATTAGTACTAAATTTCTCACATTCATATTAAGATTCATCTACATATTTATAATATTTAGAGATTCTACACATAATCTACATAGGTCCTACATATAATAGGATTCTACATATAATCTACAGAGGCCCTATTCTACAGATAATCAACATATTTATAATATTTACTTAATGTAGCCTACTTTGAAGAGAACAATCATTTATCTATAAAAATGATATCTGATGCATCAAGTTTTGTCAATGATTAGTCAATTATACATTTTTCTTCTTCTTTCATTCACTTGAAACGTGTCTATATCTGTAATTCTGTCTCATTAATAAAACTCACTGTCTTTTGTAGCTCATACGGTGTCCCATAGAGCTTTGATTCCAGTGTTGTTTCCTCTGGCCAATATGTCTGCCTCAGCATTTCATGCTCAGAACACTTTTGAAGTATATGTTTGGCACTCTGTGCTGCCTGTACACATGGCCGTGTTGCCAATCTTGAACTTTGTATACATGTGACTGCGGAGTTGGTTGTGTCCTGTTCTGAGATGTAGAATTATAACTTGTTCTGATCTGTTCATAATGTGATAGTCATCTTCTGTTGGTGTTTGTGGCTTTCTTATTGACTTGATCATCTGTTTTTTCTGATGGTAGGTGATTGGTATATCTGGTTGGTCTTCAGCAGCACCTTCTTTAGCCAGTTGGTCTGCTTTTTCATTTCCTGGTATTCCACAGTGAGAGGGTATCCACTGCATGGTTACCCTATACTGGTACGACAATTCGCTAAGTAGTTTTTTCAAGTCCGTTAGTTTTCCAGACTGGAGAGCTTGAAGCACTGACCTTGCATCTGTCAAGAATACCACAGGCTGTAGGCCAGAGTTGCAGTGTTTTAGCTGCCACACAAGTTACCTGGATTTCTGCATCATAATTATTGAAGAATTTTCCTGTCTGTGTTCTGATTGTATCTCTAGGCTTGTGTGGATATTCTATATGTCAATTATACATGAATGTGTATAAGTAAAGTAACCCATAGCATTTATTAATGCCATAAGGGTGTGAGATGTTAGCGATCTCACATTTCAGAGGCTCTGCAAATGAGGGCGGTAGCCATCTCCTCTCCCTCGCAGTCTTTACTTTCCGGTACCCATTTAAGGTTGGGTCGACCTGGGAGCCGTTGCGATCTGAAAAACATTTCCACCTCAACTGGGGAATGAACCCAGGATCACTCATATGAATGTGTATGCACTCTTTCAAATACAGAATGACACTTAAAATCAATTCATGCACAGTGAATTTAGCATAAATTTGGCAGTGAATTAATTAAATAATAATAACTGATTTTAAAATGCTTGCTAATAAAATGTGGTAAACCATGTTTAAAATAATATTGGCTTGTATCCTTCATGAAAAAAATATATATATTTTTTAGATGTTGCTGATGTAGAAATTGTGGAAGATGATGAATATGATACAGCTGCACTAGATGCAAGTGAGCTTTTAAGAGCTTCTTTCAAGAGGGCAGTGTCAGTTCAGTCCACAAAGTCTGTAGAGAAGGAAGTGAGTCTTGTAGCCAGAGCAAGTCTACGCAAGAGAAATAAAAAAATTAAGAAAGACGCTGAGCAGGTAATATTTTCATATTCCAATTTTCAATAATATTATACACCGTTTATATGAAATGTAATGATAATTAAATCTATTTTATTTTGCTGTGTCATGGTTTACAGCCTAGCTGTGATATCTGCGCCCTATGGCATGACATACCCTATTTCAGCATATCATATGGGTCACTTTGACCATCTATGGAATAGGACAACCAATGCCACCCCCAAACCTTAGTCACCTCTTATGACATGCCTGACAATTAACAGTGCCACTATTCATTGCTCCCCTTCCATTTGGGCCTTGGCAAAGGAGTTTTACAATGAACACACCAGTATTGTCTATAGTTTTTTAATGAGGCTAATAATGTATAGATGTGTAAGTATAATTTATGATTACCAGTATGTTGATGGCAATTATCTGCAGAAAACCGATGTGTCTGCCCAGTGGCGCAAATAAAACGGCGACACAACGCATTTTCATTCACTGGACTACATCCTGCTGGAAAACTAGTAGGACAATGGCTGTGCTACAAGGGAGATCCAGTGGGAATTTGAGAATGAACACTGAAGAAGAAGAACAAGGAGAAGATTACAATTATTAATCAATAAATATAAAATATATACTTCATGAAAAATATATCTCTATAATACAGTAGGACTTACAACTTCTCTAATATATTTTTATCTATATTTTATGGAAGCAGAAGGAAATATCAGATGCTGATGCTGAAGATGTGAAACTCACTCAAATCATGCGCTACAATGCACCAGAGTGGCCTTTGATTGTATTTGGATGCTTTGGCTCTATTGTTTCTGGAGGAATTCACCCTGCTTTCTCATTCTTGCTCAGTGAATTTATTAAGGTAATATGTTACACTTTTATCTGTAGTATGTTTTTAATAAATTGGTTGCATATAGAATAGTTGCCTTTGAAATGAGATGCTACAGAAGGATTTGGTGAATAACATAGTAAACAAAAAAGATTAATCAAGAAGTGATAAGAACATTAAACGTTGAAGAGGGTTGACTCTTGAATGACATTATAATAAGAAATATGAGATTTTTGGGCTATATAAAGAAATGTGTAATAGATATAAAAATGCGAAGTGGTTTTAGCATGCTTCCAGACTACCATCAGATAGTGCCCCTCAAAAAGCATTACTATAAAGACAAGATGGATATAAAGTCAGGGGCAGACCATGAAAAAGATGGATTACATAAATAAAAGATTCAATGAAAACAAACATATATGAAGCACACAAAAAAGCCAACCCCAGAGAACTCTTCTACCCCTGACCCTGCAAGGCATAAAGCGCAAAGAAAGAAAGAATGATAAAGCGATGTAGTAGCATGGAAAATTAGTAATGGAAGGTAGTCTTATGGTTTCTGGTAACAAGTGTAAGCACCGTCCAAGACTCTGATGTACAAGAGACATCTCAGAGTGTCTAAACATGTCCGTGGCTGTGGCAGGTCAACTCACCTCAAATTGAGTGACTAAACATGTCCGTGGCAGGTCAACTCGCCCCCAAAATTGTGAAAAGTTCAGAAGATTCATAAAGAAGACTATGTTCTGGAAAAAATAGATCACCCCCGAGGAAGTCTGTTTGTTGGTAATGGAAAAGTGGCACCAGACGTAGTGGTTGCCTATCGATGGGGCATCACAGTGAGTGATATATCTATTATATGACTGGAACTGGGGAACGTGTAGGGTTGGGACTGGACGTCGCACAGCTGACCCTCTCTTCAGATTCACACAAAATGTTGTAGATGGTTTCAAGAAGGAAAAAGCACATTAGCAGTGTTCATTAACCTTAAGCAAGCCAATGACAAAGTTTGAAAAAAAGGAACTCTTGCTGTAGATGAACAGAATGGGAATAGGTGCGAAGATGTTTAAATGGATACAGGCCTTCCAGACAAACAGAACCATAGCCATCAGCTATGCTGGTACACTATACCAGAAAAGATCGCTGGAGGAGGGACTGCCTCAAGGCTCCCCTCTAAGCTGCACTCTCTTCTTTATTCTTATTGATGATCTAGCCAAACATCTCAGTGTGTCAAAAGCATTGTTTACTGACAACCTTGCCATCTGGACCACTGACAAATATCCCACCCTGGTGAAGGCAAAGATCAAAAGAGTTCATAATAATAGCCCCTAACAATAATGTATAGGGGCCTACAGCTGAGATTACAAAAATTATCTAATTAAAATCAATTCTTGTTTTCCTTGGAGTTTCTTAACCTCCTTTGAATTGAACTTCTGACCAGTGTTCATAAAATTGCCTGGAATGTCAAGCTTGTAACATCTATCGTTAAAAGTAAGATAATTCTAAGGATTCACTATGAAGTGCATACTAATGAGCTACAATTAATTTAATCTTTCAATTAAATGTAATAAATTTTGTTTCATTACTTTCAGGTTTTTGGTGTAGCAAGAAGTGAACAGTGGGAAAAAGTTCACATTCTTGCTGGATCTGTGATTGGAGTTGCCATTGCTTCAGCCTTTGTCAGAATGCTTCAGGTGAGTGCAAATTGTCAGCTGTTGTTGTTAGATTATATAATTGGGAATTATTCTACGTCATGCCAACATGACGCTATGTTTTCTTTAATGTGCCATTGGGCTACTAGGTTTTCAAAGTTTTGTGTTGTAATTCAGTAACATATCATGTGACACACCAGTAGACAGCCTGAGATACATTCAGGCTCCACACTCAACTGACAGCCTGTTAGGGAGGAGTCATAAAGTAGGTGATATCATGCTGAGATTGTCTCCAAAAGCATGCCGGTCAAAGCTTGTCAACCATTACACATACAGTCTGAATTTTCACAACTCTTCCTCATTTAAATAAAAATCTCCAGAGCGTCATTATCAAATCCAAGAGTCCTGCATAAAGGTAAATGGTATATGACTGAAAGTTGTGAATAGATTCACATACCTTGGTAGTACTTCATCACAAAATGCCAACATTGATATTGAAGTGTATGCAAGATCACCAAGGAAAGCATCACTTTTGGCAGATTGCACGCAAATGTGTGACGTAGGAATGGCATTAATCTACAGAATCTTACAGAGCAGTGGTACTTCCAGTGCTGTTTATGAAACATGGACTGTGTATAGACATTTAATTAAGTTCAATTATTTTCACACAACTTGTCTCAGAAAGTTTATCAGCTAGCAAGACAAGATTCCGGATACCACTGTCTTTAACAGATCTGTTATCCCTTTCATTGACATTATTCTGCTGCAAGCACGACCTGCGTTGGGCAGGTCATCTGGTACATATGCCAGATCATCACCTGCTACTTCTCTATGGTGAGTTGCAGAAAGGCATGTGATCTAAAGGTAGCCAAAAGAAGCGCTAAAACGATTCAATAAAGATCTCAGTGAAAGTCTTTGAAATAGTACAAGATACATGTAAAGAACTTGCAAATAATAGCTACATGTTACTCTACTTCAAAATGGGTAGATGGGGAATTTTTGGGAGATAAAAAAAGACAATAGAAACCTACTTAATAAGTGTCAGCTTCAATGCAGAAATGTAGCAAAATTACAGTACTGGTACAAATACAGGGATACTGTGTCAGTCAGATTAATAGATATCAAAACAGCAGGTACCAATTGTCCCAGATTTGCTGTACACAAAGTGTACACAAATAAAAAACAATAATGTGGCCCACAGGAACTTCTCTACAAAACAAGTTGTGGGGAACCAAAGAGGACCTAAAACAAACCGCTTCATACATGACTATTTTTGAATTGCATGTTTAGCAATTGATTGAAGAAGAAGAAATGAGAGTAATTACTAATTTTTATCTAAAATGCTGTGATTGAAGTGCATATTCTCTATATCTATGCATATTTTTTTTACAGAACTATAAAGCTGCTTATTTTTTCAGTTTGCTTAACATTTATCATTTAATTCTACATAAATGCTTCTCTTCAGGGATACTGTTTCAGCAAATCAGGAGCTTATCTGACAGCTCGTCTGAGGAAGCTGACCTTCGCATCAATGATTAATCAGGTAAATATTTGTGTGTCCGTGGGCATTTATTTTTTTTACCGGTAAATGTATTTTTTATTTTTAAAGCATACTTGTGGAAGAAACAGTAAATTACAGGGACCATCAAAATTTCCAAATGTTTAACAGATTCACGAAAGATTCACAAATACTGAAATACCCGGTAGCATTAATTAGAATACATATTAAAATAGTTCTTTAGGATCCTTTTATTGGATGAAGCTATGCACAAATTTAAGTTAAAGAACATATAACTGAAAAATGTATTTCCATATTTCATGTCACAAACAAATAATAGATTTGTAAAGTTCAGATGTTGCTGTTTCAATCTTTTAGTACAAGCATATGCTCTTTTCACTGTGTCAGTTATCGGAGTTTACTTGTTGTAATTCTTATTGTGACATAATTGAATGGGGCTGTTTTCTGGAGTTTTACAAAGTGAAGGCATCAATTTGACTCCTTAGTTTCTTCTTCTTTCATCTGCCTGAAATGTACCTATAATGGAAGTTTTTGCTTCTTTTATAAACTTGACTGTGTTTTATAACTCATACAGATTTTCTTCTTCTTCTTCTTTCGTTCACTTGAAACATGTCTATATCTGTAATTCTACTCCTGAATAAAACTCACTGTCTTGTAGTTCATACAGTGTCCCATAGAGCTTTGATTCCAGTGTTGTTTCCTCTGGCCAGTATGTCTTCTTCAGAGTTTCATGCTCAGAACACTCTTGAAGTATATGTTTGGCTCATACAGATGTCTTTAGAAGTTTTTTACCACTGTTTTTCCACAATATTTTGAAATCTTTCTTCCCATTGAATGACTTGGGATATAGTAAATTTGACAGTCTTCTAACCCAGAATGAATTTTTGTGTGAATATCTTAGAACCTCAAAAGCGTGCCAAGATTTATTCTTAGATTGTCTTCTAGCTAGCTGTACACTTAGGTCTCCATGAGCAACATTCCCTCCATTCTGCGTGGCTATGCATCTCATTAAATATTCCCACACACCAAATTTAACACCCCTCACACACAAACTAGAATAGGCTGAACAAATTGTCAACTACTTCTTCAAAAGTTATTTGCTAATGCAATTTTGTAACTGCATGAACAGCTGTCTTAACTATGCATACAAGACAATATTTAGATAGAACATAGTCACATCAGTTATATTGATTCTTATTTCCTTAGCCAGAGAAATTCCTCAGTAAGTGAAGCATGGCCTTGGTCAATGTGTTTTCCAATCCTGAGATGAAAAACATTGGCATCACATATCTCTATATCTTCGACAGTGTGTTTATATCACTTTAGTCATGACTTTTGTATTAGCCATGTTTGTTTACCACTAAGAATAGTATAAGATGATTTGATAATACTCAGCATAGATGTCATTTATCTAATTTTAACTTATCAATTTATTATCAGGATATGGACTATTTTGACCTCCCCAATAATCAAGTGGGATCTCTCACAACAAGGCTAGCTAGTGATGCTTCCATGGTGCAAGGCGTAAGTTTTCTAAGTTTTCATTTCTCTAATAATTATTGTTTAACAATTGATAACAAAAAGGGGGAGGGTTGCACAATCAATGGGCGGAGCACATTTGATTTACACACTTGATGTGTGGATGTTTAGCCCCGGTCATGCAGGTATCGAATCTGTAATGGAACTGGACACATATTGGGTCATGCCACAATGAATAAGAGGGATACATTTCTTCTGAGTGCTGTTTGCAACAAGGACACCTTGATAAATGAGGCTGTTATTAAGAGATTGAACACATTTGTAATTACTTGGGGATGATTGAAGGGTAGTATGAGAAAGACAAAATCAGTGGGCTGCAAAGATATATTTTACCTACTGTATCTGAGTGACTACTCTGGAAAGCTAATTTAGGTGGAATACTGCAAAAGTGTGAATAACTGATATCCATTTCAAGTGGTGCATAGTATTTTAAGAGTTTATTATCCTTAAGACTGATGTATCTTAAATCCCTTATAAAAAGAACATACATAAGAAGGTTACTCATGTGTTCTTGCAACAGCCATTTGTGTATTTTTTGTTTGCAGTGAAGAATCTTCATTAATTTTTAACGCTATATAACATAGTGTAGGATTTGTATAACAACAAACTCATTGGACTAAAACATCTTTGTCATTTTTGTGTTCACACTTTTAACTGTTATTTCCCTTTTTAACGCCAAATATTCTTTTATGGAACCTTGAAAGTTTTCAAGATGTAACATAATTTATATGATATTCTGCATGCATTTAAATTTGTGAATGCAATTGCGTCCAAACAATTGTGTAAATAAATCATTTTTTTACAGTTTTACAAGATATATTTTCTTATTTAATTTCACTTTAGTTAATTTTATCAAATGAAATATTCAGTATTAATATCACATTAATTTATTTCTGTATTCAGTTTTTGTAGAAAAATAGTTCTTTCCCTCCAAAAATCTCATTATAGAGAAAAGGGTACCACATCCAAATAAACATTAACATATATAACTTTAAAAGGTTTTTTTAAAACATATTATGAGCACTTGAATCTAATACACTTGAAATATTCCGTAATTTATATTTTTATCATGGAAAACTTAAAGTGGTGCAATAGAGGGATAAGATGAATTGTTACATCGTTTTATTTCCATAGAAGGATAAGATAAATTGTTACATTGTTTTATTTCCATAGAGGATAAAAAATGATTAATCCATCACATTTTTTCTATATATTTCCTAGACTACAGGATCTAAGATTGGACAGATGTTGGAAGCGGCATCCACAATTGGCTGTGCATTAACTATAGCTTTTGTCTATGGCTGGAAACTAGCTTTTGTTGTGCTTTCTTTCATGCCACTTATGGTTGTGGCAGGAGTTGTCCAAGGCCGGGTTATTTCTGGAGCTGCGAAGAAGGATAGATCTCAGTTACAGCAGGCAGGAAAGGTAAATAATTCTTTGGATAATAAATGTGTTTTAACTCTCACATTGTCACTTTGTTCAATACTAATGATAAATATGAACATATATGGAGAGAAACTACAACAAGTAAAACATTATCAATATCTTGGACACATAGTCATAAATAATGGCAGATGTGAAATAGAAGTTAAAAGGAGAATAGGAATGGCTAAAAGTACGTTCAATGACATGAGGAAAATATTAACATCTAAACAAATTACAAACAAGTTAAAAATGAAAATTATAAAATGTTACATCTATTCCATATTAATGTATGGCTCAGAAACATGGACACTAAATAAACAATTAGAAGACAAAATTGATGCCTTTGAGATGTGGGTATATAGAAGAATAGGGAGAACATCATGGAAAGAGAAGAAAACAAATGAAGAGGTGCTAAAAACACTTAATATGAAGAAGGAACTACTAAGAGAAATAAATATTAGGCAAATAAAATACTTTGGATACATTAAAAGACATGACATCTTATTGAAGACCTTACTTGAGGGTAAAGTCAAAGGGAAGCAAGCAAGAGGTAGGCAAGTGGGAGAGTAACATCACACGATGGACAGGTTACAGTCTAGTAGAGTGCACCACCAAGACAAAATACAGGAGATGTTGGAGATATGTTGCAGCCAACCTTCGTTGTGGAGACGGCACTTAATGATGATGATGAATGAGTGATATTTTTAGTATTTTCATTATTCATCAATCCTGTGGGAACTTCAATTTATGTTCCTTCAGAGCCAAATATGGCACATAGGGCAGAAACTAAAACTCTCCAGTTTGGGCAATGTGATGCTATTGTATGTGAATCTTGCATGGTTATTAGGAGCCATATGAATTCCTTCTTTGATGGTTGTTCTGCAGAGAGTCTCTCTTTGTCTTTCTCCTTTTCTTTTGCCATCTGATACCTATTTTAATGCATGTAGTGACAGTCTGTTTTATTTCATTCTAAGTACATGCCAGATAAAAGTCCATTGTTTTCTTCTTATACAATAGAAACATATTACTGTGTGGTTTCTTCACTTGTTTGACTTTAATCCTTCCCAACTAATATTTAAGAGTTTTCTAAGACTATATTCAAATAAATTAAATTTCATCTCCAGGGATTTGTGTAAAATTTTCCAACTTTTGTAACCATATATTAACCATAGGCCTATGTGGGAGCTGAGGCATTTTACTTATTATTATTTATTTATTATATATATTTTTATCAATATTTTAAATAGTTATTGCATCATTATTGTTTCTGAGAAAGGTATTTGACAGAGATATGAAGTTTTGTCTTCTTTATTATTTAGTATCATTATTTTTATTATCTTCTCAGTATCAGTAGTATTTAAAAAATGTTTTTGTAACAGCCAGATGTATGCCAGCAGTTTTAACCTGAAGATGTTGAACATCCTTCCCTATTAATATAATATTTGGTGTTGTTATATCTTCACTCTACTTTATTCTGTTCTCAAAAAATAATAAAAAAGGTTTGCAGGGTGTAGAGGATTGATTTTGTTGTCATTAGCCCATCTCAGTGAAACGGCACGCCACCTGTCGAGAGTACCACTCATAACTTTAAATGATAATCCCTAGGAATCTCTGAAAATATATGCTTATAAAAAAAGACATCACAATCTGCGATGAAATCCACAAACATTTAGTATCTTTAAATTTTAATAATCACAATAAAAACTAATTATTAAAACAAAATGTAAATTTAAAAATGACAGTAAAACTTAACAGTTGCCATGAAGAGGAGAAATCAATTCAAAAATACATTTAATTTGCGACAAAATAATGCATAACTTTTCAATATTTAACATCCTCATTTTAAACATTTTAGACCTTACATTAGTTTTAAATGTCCATATCTCTATTTATTGACTGTCTATTAAAAATGTTAAAATGCAATGTTTTCCTAATTTTAGATATGTTCAGAAGTTGTTGATGGTATCCGAACTGTTGTGTCTTTGAGTAGGGAGAGCCACTTCATTCACAAATTTGATGAGCTCATTGATTTCACAAAAGCGTGAGTATATTTTAATAAATAATTATTTTGGTAGACAAGGACCCGGTAAATATTGGTTGAATCAAAATTTATTAATGAGGAGATCTCTGAGGCAAAGTGATCTTACTATTTCATTTGTAATAGTGATTCTCAATTCATGGTGATGGCCCTACTGATTGTATAGTCTTCTGAGCATAGGAAGTTGATCATAGAAGTATTAACAAGGATGTGGGCTTAATATTCAATAATTATCACTTTTAGCATTGAAATTGCATAGTCTGAGAAATATTCTCCACATTTTGTACTGTTGATAGCCACAGAATGTATACAAAAACAGAAGAACTGAATAAAACTTGCGCTAATTTTGTAAATACTTTTTCTTAGATATATTATTCACAGATGATCTAAAATTCTCTGAAACATAGATCTATTCAACAATTCCTCTCTATTCATTATAACCTTTTGTGTACAAATTATTGGGTTCCTGTGGAATAAAATAATACCGGTCAGTAAAAGGCATTAGAATCTGGTGTGCATGGGTTTCTCTAGAATGTGTTAGTGGGGAAAGTGCTTACGATGTAATAATTTTCTACATGTTCTGTGTTGGACACAGAAATGGGGTTTATTAATGTGAATGAATGCATTTAATAATAATAAAACAAAAATGAACACATTTATCTTTGTTTGAATAGCTCCTTGCAGTTAGACACAGTTCAAAATAAAGGGATGACAGAGTTAATAGATGTGTTTATAATGTGTAGCAGAAAAGTCACATAAAATAATAATGCAATCATATTAAGAGTGCACATATCGCAACTGAGCTTCAAACCATGGCACAACACATTTCATTTTCCAGAATATCATCTGCTTATATGCAGGAGTTTGGGAATGAACATAAAAGAAGAAGAAAAGATAAAACAATTTTCAAGGACATATTAGTTTTGGTAATCAGCTGTACACAATAGCATTTTTTGGTTTCGTAATTAGTTGTACGCAATAACATTTTTGGGTCTAGTAATTAGTTGTGTACAATAACATTTTTGGATCTAGTAGTTAGTTGTGTACAATAACAGACCCCTATGCTCTGCATGTCTTGTAACAGTGAACTTGTATCTTACAATAAAAATCATGCACTTCGTGAAGTGTATTTTGTTTCAACATTATTTTGCTTAGTAATAAATTACACTTTTAATAATTCGAATATTAGATATACAACTAATAAAATGTTAGATATACAACTAATAAAATGTTAGATATGCAACTAATAAAATATTAGATATACAACTAATAAAATGTTAGATATACAACTAATAAAATATTAGATATACAACTAATAAAATGTTAGATATACAACTAATAAAATATTAGATATACAACTAATAAAATGTTAGATATACAACTAATAAAATGTTAGATATACAACTAATAAAATATTAGATATACAACTAATAAAATGTTAGATATACAACTAATAAAATATTAGATATACAACTAATAAAATGTTAGATATACAACTAATAAAATATTAGATATACAACTAATAAAATGTTAGATATACAACTAATAAAATATTAGATATACAACTAATAAAATGTTAGATATACAACTAATAAAATATTAGATATACAACTAATAAAATGTTAGATATACAACTAATAAAATATTAGATATACAACTAATAAAATGTTAGATATACAACTAATAAAATATTAGATATACAACTAATAAAATGTTAGATATACAACTAATAAAATATTAGATATACAACTAATAAAATGTTAGATATACAACTAATAAAATATTAGATATACAACTAATAAAATATTAGATATACAACTAATAAAATGTTAGATATACAACTAATAAAATGTTAGATATGCAACTAATAAAATATTAGATATACAACTAATAAAATGTTAGATATACAACTAATAAAATATTAGATATACAACTAATAAAATGTTAGATATACAACTAATAAAATGTTAGATATACAACTAATAAAATATTAGATATACAACTAATAAAATGTTAGATATACAACTAATAAAATGTTAGATATACAACTAATAAAATGTTAGATATACAACTAATAAAATATTAGATATACAACTAATAAAATGTTAGATATACAACTAATAAAATATTAGATATACAACTAATAAAATGTTAGATATACAACTAATAAAATATTAGATATACAACTAATAAAATGTTAGATATACAACTAATAAAATATTAGATATACAACTAATAAAATGTTAGATATACAACTAATAAAATATTAGATATACAACTAATAAAATGTTAGATATACAACTAATAAAATATTAGATATACAACTAATAAAATGTTAGATATACAACTAATAAAATATTAGATATACAACTAATAAAATGTTAGATATACAACTAATAAAATGTTAGATATACAACTAATAAAATATTAGATATACAACTAATAAAATGTTAGATATACAACTAATAAAATGTTAGATATACAACTAATAAAATGTTAGATATACAACTAATAAAATATTAGATATACAACTAATAAAATGTTAGATATACAACTAATAAAATATTAGATATACAACTAATAAAATGTTAGATATACAACTAATAAAATGTTAGATATACAACTAATAAAATGTTAGATATACAACTAATAAAATATTAGATATACAACTAATAAAATGTTAGATATACAACTAATAAAATGTTAGATATACAACTAATAAAATGTTAGATATACAACTAATAAAATATTAGATATACAACTAATAAAATGTTAGATATACAACTAATAAAATATTAGATATACAACTAATAAAATGTTAGATATACAACTAATAAAATATTAGATATACAACTAATAAAATGTTAGATATACAACTAATAAAATATTAGATATACAACTAATAAAATGTTAGATATACAACTAATAAAATATTAGATATACAACTAATAAAATGTTAGATATACAACTAATAAAATATTAGATATACAACTAATAAAATGTTAGATATACAACTAATAAAATATTAGATATACAACTAATAAAATGTTAGATATACAACTAATAAAATATTAGATATACAACTAATAAAATATTAGATATACAACTAATAAAATGTTAGATATACAACTAATAAAATGTTAGATATGCAACTAATAAAATATTAGATATACAACTAATAAAATGTTAGATATACAACTAATAAAATATTAGATATACAACTAATAAAATGTTAGATATACAACTAATAAAATGTTAGATATACAACTAATAAAATATTAGATATACAACTAATAAAATGTTAGATATACAACTAATAAAATGTTAGATATACAACTAATAAAATGTTAGATATACAACTAATAAAATATTAGATATACAACTAATAAAATGTTAGATATACAACTAATAAAATATTAGATATACAACTAATAAAATGTTAGATATACAACTAATAAAATGTTAGATATACAAGTAATAAAATATTAGATATACAACTAATAAAATGTTAGATATACAACTAATAAAATGTTAGATATACAACTAATAAAATGTTAGATATACAACTAATAAAATATTAGATATACAACTAATAAAATGTTAGATATACAACTAATAAAATATTAGATATACAACTAATAAAATGTTAGATATACAACTAATAAAATATTAGATATACAACTAATAAAATGTTAGATATACAACTAATAAAATATTAGATATACAACTAATAAAATGTTAGATATACAACTAATAAAATATTAGATATACAACTAATAAAATGTTAGATATACAACTAATAAAATATTAGATATACAACTAATAAAATGTTAGATATACAACTAATAAAATATTAGATATACAACTAATAAAATGTTAGATATACAACTAATAAAATATTAGATATACAACTAATAAAATATTAGATATACAACTAATAAAATGTTAGATATACAACTAATAAAATGTTAGATATGCAACTAATAAAATATTAGATATACAACTAATAAAATGTTAGATATACAACTAATAAAATATTAGATATACAACTAATAAAATGTTAGATATACAACTAATAAAATGTTAGATATACAACTAATAAAATATTAGATATACAACTAATAAAATGTTAGATATACAACTAATAAAATGTTAGATATACAACTAATAAAATGTTAGATATACAACTAATAAAATATTAGATATACAACTAATAAAATGTTAGATATACAACTAATAAAATATTAGATATACAACTAATAAAATGTTAGATATACAACTAATAAAATATTAGATATACAACTAATAAAATGTTAGATATACAACTAATAAAATATTAGATATACAACTAATAAAATGTTAGATATACAACTAATAAAATATTAGATATACAACTAATAAAATGTTAGATATACAACTAATAAAATATTAGATATACAACTAATAAAATGTTAGATATACAACTAATAAAATATTAGATATACAACTAATAAAATGTTAGATATACAACTAATAAAATATTAGATATACAACTAATAAATGTTAGATATACAACTAATAAAATGTTAGATATACAACTAATAAAATGTTAGATATGCAACTAATAAAATATTAGATATACAACTAATAAAATGTTAGATATACAACTAATAAAATATTAGATATACAACTAATAAAATGTTAGATATACAACTAATAAAATGTTAGATATACAACTAATAAAATATTAGATATACAACTAATAAAATGTTAGATATACAACTAATAAAATGTTAGATATACAACTAATAAAATGTTAGATATACAACTAATAAAATATTAGATATACAACTAATAAAATGTTAGATATACAACTAATAAAATATTAGATATACAACTAATAAAATGTTAGATATACAACTAATAAAATATTAGATATACAACTAATAAAATATTAGATATACAACTAATAAAATGTTAGATATACAACTAATAAAATATTAGATATACAACTAATAAAATATTAGATATACAACTAATAAAATGTTAGATATACAACTAATAAAATGTTAGATATACAACTAATAAAATATTAGATATACAACTAATAAAATATTAGATATACAACTAATAAATGTTAGATATACAACTAATAAAATGTTAAATATACAACTAATAAAATGTTAGATATACAACTAATAAAATGTTAGATATACAACTAATAAATGTTAGATATACAACTAATAAAATATTAGATATACAACTAATAAAATGTTAGATATACAACTAATAAAATGTTAGATATACAACTAATAAAATATTAGATATACAACTAATAAAATGTTAGATATACAACTAATAAAATAATAGATATACAACTAATAATGGAATATCATCACTTCTTTGGGGATCTATGTTGTGTAATGGTTAAGCTGTTTTGCCTTGTGCTCAAGAGTTTATGGGTTTGAATCATGCTCATGATGTCGTGTCTACAAAGTTTTTTTTTAGAGATATCCGGGGATTATCACTTGAAGCTACAGAATTACCTGCTATGAATGGTACTTTCAACAAGTGGTGTGCCACTATGCTAAAAGTGGCGGAGTTCATGTAGGGTAACTCAAGTACAGTGAAGTCAATCCTCTATACCATTTGAGTTTATTTTTTTAAACAATTTCTTAACAAGCAATACTTAGAAATAATGAAGTTTTGCGAATCACTGGAAAAAAAATTGTAACCAAAAGGTCTTTATCAAGAAGACAACATAACATGAGGAATAAAGATTGGTGTTGTCCTTGAAGTTATGTTATGTAATTCATAAATGTCTTTTGATCAGAAATGCAAATTATGTGTGTGATCTTGCATGTGTACAGTGATTATCAAAACTTCATTACCTTATTTTCAAGTTTTGCCTGTCAAATTACAGTTTTACTGCAGTTATTAATTATCTATTAACATTGTTAACATAACATTCATGTCCTGTGATCATTTGTTTGTTAGATCAAACAAGAAGATGTCCCTAGTATTTGGAGTAACTTATGGAATTGCAAACTGCCTCATCTTCTTTGCATATGCTGTGGCATTTTACTATGGGTCTGTTCTTGTACGTGATCGTGAAATGCAGTTCTATGCAGTTTTCAGGTAAATACAGAAGTAATATGATAATGCTCATCATTTATTGAATTTTCAAGTACTTTAGACAGTGTGATGATTTTCTCACACTGCCAAAAAAATC
The DNA here is from genome assembly GCA_034231615.1 of Meghimatium bilineatum. Lineage (NCBI taxonomy): Eukaryota > Metazoa > Mollusca > Gastropoda > Stylommatophora > Philomycidae > Meghimatium > Meghimatium bilineatum. The sequence continues at coordinate 115,193,762 of CM067299.1, read as the reverse complement.
ACCACAGCCTACAAATGCTGGGTTGATAACTACGTCCTGAATAGGATATGCTACCAAATAGACATTGTATAATAGTATACATAGAACACTCTTCATACATTCTCACCCTTAATAGAGGTCCTGTGTAGAATGATCCAACAGAGGGAGATTTGTTAGGGAGTGTTGGGTTAAATTGTAGAGTTTGTTGATAGACAACAAGGGGTTAAAGTAGGAAGGTTAAATCACTTATAAGAAATCATCATCAGGTGCCATGCCAGTGGCGTAGGTGATCATGGCACTTCACAGTTCTCTATCTCCAATATTATGTATCAATATTGTTGTTGTTTCCCTGCCATATCAAGTTATTAAACTGTTCAATATTTTCAACATATTTTCTTTGTTGACTTCAATCTTGCATGTTGTGACTATGTTCCCCAAAGCTCCCTGTCTTATGAAGTGACCAAAAAATGAAGATTGTCTTTTTCTTATATTATTGATTAAGGTCCATTTCGCATTTAACTCTTTCAACACCTGCACATGAGTTTTTCTGGCAGTCCATGGTATTCTCAGCATTGTTCTCTAGAACACCATCTTTATTGCCTCTAATTTCCCAGTTTTCCATTTGTTTATTGTCCAAGATTCGCATCCATATGTTAGTATATAGGGGTTATATAGCACTGCAGAACTCTCTTCCTCAACTCTAATGACAAGGTCATATTACACATTATATTTTTCATTTTTGTGAATGTTGTTTTTATCTGCCCTATTCTGAGAAAATAATGGAAAATAAGAGTAACAAAAAAAAAGTGAGAAACAGATTTTTAGATCTCATACTATTTGGGTTGGCATTGAGTAAAGATAATTAAAACACAGAAGATTGAGATTTCAGATAAATACCAGACTTGAAGAGATCAACTTTACACAATCATATTACATGCTTTGGTATGGATACAGAAAGCAACTGCAAAATGATTTTATTCAGTACATTATGAAGACTGATTTGTTGGAGTGTTTTAGATTTTAGGGAATTTGATAAACAAATAAATAAATGATAACCAAATAGATAAACAAATGCTAGAACTACAATTTTTTTCCATATGACAATCAATACAAGGTAACTGCGTGAAACGTAACAACAATTAGACTTATGTAAAGCACAGGTTTATATATTGCTTCAATGAGACATGACCCTACTACCTTTTATTATCTACTAATTTCATTACCTACTAGTTTTAGTTATAGTCTGTTGTGTCTCAGTGAAGTGATATATAAACCTGCGTTTTACGTAAGTCTAATAGTCATTTTTTTCCACTGCAGAAGTTATGAAAATTCGTGCACTTTGAAGTATAAATCAATGATAGGGGGCCTATGTGACGTATGGTCTATGTCATATGAATAGCATCTTATATTAATTTGATCAAGTGATTGTGCAATTGCTTTATGTTTTGTCTGTGAATAGGCACACATGAAAAGATCTGGTATATTTTAATTGAAAAAATTATTCAACTGAGTTTTGCAAATGATAGGCTTATTTATATATGACAAATGAAAAGTACAGAAATATCTGTGTATAGTCCAATGGCATTAACTTAGTGGACCAGGGACAATACAGATATATAGGGAAAAATGACAAATAGGTTGTTGCTTGGTTCACTATGAGTTAAATGATTTATAGAATTTTAATTTGCACAATGAGTAGGATTGAGTATGCACACTTACATTGTGTACTGATCAAAATCTAGATAAGATTTGTAAGCTTTCTTTAATCAATAAGGTGACAGTGACTGGAAAAATAGCAACTTAGCTACGTTGATACAAGTTATGTTGATAACAATTGATAATATTTAATTACTGTTCACCTGAATGTGGAATGGATAGAAAGGAGTAGATAGAAGCAACAGAAAATATTCTAGATGAGACAAGAGTATAGATCTACATTTTACTTCGCATTCATGCATTTTTTATATCTGAAACTTTAATTAAACTGTAACCCCCTTTTACAGGGTTTTTTCAGCCATCATATTTGGTGGGATGATGATAGGAAGACAATCATCATTTGGTGTGGATTACACAAAAGCTAAACTGGCAGCAGCTAGAATTATTGCCCTAATAAACAGAAAACCCAAAATTGATGCAAGAGAAGAAGGAGGACTAGCTATTGTAAGTAGTAATGGTGTTTTAGTGATTGTAAGTTGTTATGTGATTGTAAGTTGTTATGTGATTGTAAGTTGTTATGTGATTGTAAGTAGTAATGGTGTTTTAGTAATTGTAAGTAGTAATGGTGTTTTAGTGATTGTAAGTACGTAGTTATGGTGTTTAGTGATTGTAAGTTGTTATGTGATTGTAAGTTGTTACGGTGTTTAGTGATTGTAAGTTGTTATGTGATTGTAAGATGTTATGGTGTTTAGTGATTGTAAGTTGTTATGGTGTTTAGTGATTGTAAGTTGTTATGTGATTGTAAGTTGTTATGTGATTGTAAGTTGTTATGTGATTATAAGTTGTTATGGTGTTTAGTGATTGTAAGTTGTTATGGTGTTTAGTGATTGTAAGTTGTTATGTGATTGTAAGTTATGGTGTTTAGTGATTGTAAGTTGTTATGGTGTTTAGTGATTGTAAGTTGTTATGTGATTGTAAGTTGTTATGGTGTTTAGTGATTGTAAGTTGTTATGGTGTTTAGTGATTGTAAGTTGTTATGTGTTTGTAAGTTGTTATGGTGATTAGTGATTGTAAGTTGTTATGTGTTTGTAAGTTGTTATGGTGTTTAGTGATTGTAAGTTGTTATGTGATTGTAAGTACTTATGATGTCTAGTGGTTGTAAGTCGCTATGGTATTTAGTGATTGTAAATTGTTAATGTATTTAGGGATTGTAATGATTTAAATGAAATATTTAACAATATAATCCCCAGTAATGTAATTCAGATCCGTGACTGGTAAAATGAACAGAGAGATCAAGACAAGAATTTTTAAAAGTCAGCTATGTAAATTGTGAACTTACACCAATCTTGAAATAAAAATATATCCTGATGGAAGCCAAAAGGCAAATCATAAATTCAAACAATCTTGAAATACCCATTTGTTATGATGGAAACCAAAAGAAAAATTATAAATTCAATTCTCATACCAACATTGTGTTATCACTGTCAGACATGGAGAGAAACTAAAACACATGAGAGAAAGCTTACTATATGTGACTTGAGACATCTAAGAAAAGCAGCAAACTGAACAAGCAAGAAGAGATCATGTTAGGAATGAACAGATTATAACTGTTGGAATGTCTGTGGTCACATATGTTGAAAACAGGAATGAAATGGTTTGGGCACATAATAAGAATGAACCCATATTCGCCAGCAAACAATAGTATACAATATGAGAAGGGAAACAGCAAAAGGTAGGAATATGTGTCCATTCCCTGCCAGGAGTTATATCTTCTGGAGCGCAGATATATTTAATGGTATCCTCGTCACGACCCATCCACGATTTGCTTCTCTTGAGTCTGCTTCCCTTCACGTGAGTGAGCTCGCTGTGTAGTGGGTGGTCTATTTCAGAACTCACTCTGAAGTATGCGCGGGCATGCCACATATCAATTCTATGAGATATGCTCGGAAAATCAAGGAAAAATCTCATAGCCACACAGGGTGTGTCCCTTGTGCAACTAAGGATGATCTGCATGCTTCGTTTTGGATTCCCTCCAGCCTCTAAATCTGTGTGTGTCTGGTGGTGATAGTGGTGCCTGCGTATTCAATGACAGGGAGGACAAGAGACTCAAATAAAATTACGAGCTGTGGTTGTTTAGTGTCAGTCGCTGCTATTACTCTCAGAGCTGAAAGTCCTTTGCAGACTTTAGCGATAACATGATCAAAGTGTTCCTGGAAACACAGACTACGATCAAATTGCACGCCCAGGTCTTATATTATATCTAGGAAATATATAGAAAAAATGTGAATGATTAGTGAAAATAAAATAAAACAATGTAACAATTTATCTTATCCCTCTTTTGCATATATACATGTATTGATACTTCTGTAGAAGTTTATATACATGTATTGATACTCAGAGCCGTCTTTACACAATTTTGGGCCCCTGGGCAAAGAAAGAGTGCTGCCCCCCCCCCGGAATAAAAAAATAAATGGTTGATAATATTAAAAATAATGTATTATTTATTTTATTGTCACTATACTAATTTCAACAAAATTGTTGTTAAAACTTGCCGTACAGCTGCAACTATAATCAACATCAAACATTCTGTACAGCTGCAACTATAATCAACATTAAACATGAAAAACAGAGAAAAGAGAATTTATTTACGTTTTATAATATTACATACGATATTTACAAAAACAAAAAAATTTAAACACAACAACAGATATTTACATATGTTTTTTTAAAAATAATAAGCATCTAACATATTACATCTATTACACAAGGTCAAACAAAGGTATTAACATTCGTAATGGAAAACAAATACTTAGGTTAGAAAAATTTCAGTACGGTACTTTATTATAACAAGTGTTTGCGGCACTTATTTTCAGAAAATTAAATTGTTTTATTATCGGCTTGAAGTCAATGGTCTTCAGGATGTCATTTTCTATGCTCATGAGTGATAGCCAGTTCAAACGATGCTGTCCCATTGTACTACGAAGCTGATTTTTTTATAAGTTTAAGTCTTGAAAAAGAACGTTCTCCTGTACAGTTGCTTACCATCATGCACATGAACATTCTGAGTGCAATTTCAATGTTCGTAAAACAGATTTTAAATTGTCCGAAATTATTTTTCTGTACAGTGCAGGGAAAGTCTCGCAATTTTCATCAAGAGCCATGTAATGCTTGAGATGCTCACATTCATTTAAAATGTCGTCATAACTCAAGTCCTTGTGGTACGTATTGGCAAGATATTCGCATTATTTTCTTTAGTGCATCAGAAGTAATGGTTTTTAATTCACTCAAGAAAGAAAGATTTCCAATTTCTGAATACGCCTCTGCACGTCTTGTTAGTTCAACGATTAAAGTGTCCAGAATAGGGAGGAAAGTTTCTACCTTGAACTTTTCGGACTTATTTAGAAGTAGCTCTTCTCCTGGCCTATCATACCTACTAAAACGCACACTTCGGGTTTGTCCCAGTTTTTTTCCATCACTGTAATCGGCATCTGGACACATACTCCTGGCTTTGAATTCATATTTGGTGAATTTGTCTCTAGTTTCCTGAAGATAGCTTTTCAGCGACTCAAGAAGATTTGTGACAACTAGGATGTTCACATCCTTTGATTGTAAAACTTTTCTTGTTGTATTCATTGAACAATGGTCCAGGTTCAAGGTTGAAAGTGATTGACAAACGTAAAGGGCCCGTTCGCATATAAACACAAAATTATTAGATTTTTATAAAATAATACTAAATTGTATACGGGTTTTCCGAAACCCTACAACATATCCGCATGGGGCCCCTATGCTTGTGGGCCCCGGGCAAATGCCCAACGGGCCTATGCGTAAAGACGGCATTGTTGATACTACTGTAGTAGTTTTTATATACATTATTTATATTGTAGCTTATATTTTGTACACAAGACTGTCTGTGAGCTTGCCTGTATACTCAGTGACTCCATGAGCATGATTGTGAAAGTTCAGGTGGGGTATGTTCAGGAACAGTGGCTGGATGCAGCGAATAATTCCTGTGTGCGTAAAGTGACTTTTATTTTTGTGCCGGGACATGCATGAGTCTGAAGTAATGAGAGAGTGGATAGGTTGGCCACACATGCTGCTACTATGGCTGTTGGTGGAGTGATGGATCGGGCAGACATTTTGAATGCCCTATGGAAAATGAATGAACAAATGACTGTACAAGTGATGATGATTCTTGTTTCATGACTAGAATAAGGGAGGTTGGTTTGAAGTGTGTGTCGCTAGAAATTAGAGGTTTTGTGGGTGAGAAAGAATGGTGGTCAATCAACGACGTACTGGGACCGTCAGTCAATGTGTAATGGCGGATACACTAAAGGAGAGATTTGAGCAGCTATGGACTTGTCCGGAGTGCAATGATGATGATCAAACGACTAATTAAATAACTTATATTTTGTAATTTCTATTTCATTTAGGCTGACTTTCAAGGGAGTTTAAATGTGGCAAATGTTTTTTTCCGATATCCAAGCCGACCAAACACAACTGTACTGGAAAATATGAACCTCATTGTGAATCCAGGAGAAACTGTTGCTCTTGTTGGTGCTAGTGGTTGTGGAAAGAGTACAACAACACAGCTCATTGAAAGATTTTATGATGTACATGGCGGTGCCATGGTAAGTTATATCTGTTATGTGAATCGTCTTGATATACAAATATTGAATATATATATATAATATTTTTGACTAATAATTTATATATGCTGTCTATCTATTGCCTTGTCTCTGCATTTACTGTAAGGCATCGCAGCATTAACTGAGGATAAGATTTTGGGGTATGTTCCATTTGGTCACTAGATATCCAGTAATATTCTGACATCTCAGAACAATGATAATCCTATGGTACATTTTCTTCTTTGTTTTCCTCTGTATCTTGCTGTGTTTATTCTCATATTGTATGTTCTTGCTGCTGGCCAGGATGGGTTTATTATTATTGACACTAGCCAAATATATTGTCATTGGCCAAATTAGTAGAAACCGCTTCTCAACGCCATTTTGTATAAATGAAATACAGACTTTGTTACTTCTGCTCAATCTATTCAAAATTTGAAATTAAATTATCTGCCTTTTGTTAGCTAAATGGGTTTTCATAAATTAAGAAAAGGCAATGTGATGTCTGTTTATCCATGATATATATGTATAGCCTGTAAATTATCACTGCACTCAGATCAATTATCAGTCAGATCTCAGAATCCATTGCACTAACACTGAGATGAAAATATCAGTCAAATATCTTCAACCTACCGCTGAAAAATGCTATAATACAAGATAAATTTGCTATAGACAGTGCAATCATTCTAAAAAAATATAGTGATACGTTCAATGAAAATACTTCTCATGTGCAACACCCAACTACAGCAACCAACCAGATCAGCAACAAACAAACCACAAAATGACCTTAATTAAACTACACCTATGTGCATGATTCTACAGAAAACCATTCAGGACATGTTAATAACATTTACATTGTGTGTTTTGTATGTAGATTGAATAGAAGTACCCACTCTTTAAATATTACATAAACATCATTATGCAATGTCAACAGTTACCATACTACATCGATCAACAGAAAAACCTTTGCTAAACAAATGGAAGATGAATATATTATTAATAACATAATGTAGGGGGCCTATTTATCATGACATTAAATCAATGCATTCCAGATGGCAGATGGTCAAGATATTAGGGCACTAAACTTGAGGTGGTATAGAAAACAGTTAGGAATCGTATCCCAGGAGCCCACACTGTTTGATTGTAGTATAGCAGAAAATATTGCATATGGAGACACATCTAGAGTTGTTCCTATGGATGAGATTATTCTAGCAGCAAAGGATGCCAACATTCATACTTTCATTTCAAGTTTGCCACAGGTAAGAACTAATTTTCAGTAGGTAAGAACCAACTTGCTGCAGGTAAGAACTAATTTGCCAGAGGTAAGAACTAATTTGCCACATGTAAGAACTAATTTGCTGCAGGTAAGAATTAATCTGCCATAGGTAAGAACTAACTTGCCACAGGTAAGAACAAATTTGCCAGAGGTAAGAACTAATTTGTCACATGTAAGAACTAATTTGCTGCAGGTAAGAACTAATCTGCCATAGGTAAGAACTAATTTGCCACATGTAAGAACTAATTCTTTCTCTTAAAATATGAGAGAAAAATCTGATATACTATTTTTAGACCATAGAATCTTCTTTTATGATATTATTTCTCCATAACTCTCTGTCTTTTGTGAATAATTTAAAGTTGGTATATTACACATTCTCTCATGCTAAGATGATAATCTATCCAATAATTTCTCTCTTTGATTTCCTGGCTCTTCTCCCCTCGACTTACTACTTTATGTCTCTTCTCCCCTTGACTTACTACTTTGTGTTTGTTTTAAGTATCCATTAGTATATTACTAAGCAAGTATAACATGCTTCCCCCTGTTCATCTTCAGAACTCAAAGTATTATAGTTGTTGACTCAAACCTACATGGTCAAATCTATACTCTAATGTACATGGACTAACCTACATGGTCAAATGTATACCCTAACCTACATGGTCAAACTTACATGGTCAAACCTATACTTTAACCTATACTCTAACCTACATGGTCAAACCTATACTCTAACCTACATGGTCAAACCTATACTCTAACCTACATGGTCAAACCTATATTCTAACCTACATGGTCAAACCTATAAGGTCAAATCTATACTCTAACCTACATGGTCAAACCTATACTCTAACCTACATGGTCAAACCTGTACTCTAACATACATGGTCAAACCTACATGGTCAAACCTACATGGTCAAATGTATACCCTAACCTACATGGTCAAACTTACATGGTCAAACCTATACTCAAACCTACATGGTCAAACTTGTCCAATCAAACCTTCATGGTCAAACTTGTCCAATCAAACCTTCATGGTCAAACTTGTCCAATCAAACCTACATTGTCTAAACCTATACTCAAACCTACATGGTAAAACCTATACTCAAACCTACATGGTCAAACTTGTCCAATCAAACCTTCATAGTCAAACTTGTCCAATCAAACCTTCATGGTCAAACTTCTCCAACCAAACCTAGATTGTCTAAACCTATACTCAAACCTAGATTGTCTAAACCTATACTCAAACCTACATGGTCCCCTATTAACCTACTAGCAATATTATAATTGATTTGTTTTCTACAGGGATATGATACCAATGTAGGAGACAAAGGAGCACAGTTAAGTGGTGGACAAAAACAAAGAATTGCTATAGCCAGAGCCTTGGTTAGAAATCCAAAGATTTTGCTACTTGACGAGGCAACTTCTGCACTAGACTCAGAGAGTGAAAAGGTATCTATTAATAAGTTTACAATTTTAAATGTCTCATTGAAATTTTTTTTCTCATTTAGTTTGGATTCCTGTATTAGTACCGATTTAGACCAGTAATTGTACAGATTTATTCCAGTATTTTTACAGATTTATTCCGGTATTTGTAAAGATTTATTCTGGTATTTGTGCAGATTTATTCCAATATTTGTACAAATTATTCAGAAATTTATGTCACACTGAAGTCATATAAATTTTAAGCACCTTCCAAGGAGATTATTCTATGTGGAGTTGTGCGAAGGTAAACGTTCAAGTGGAGGGCAGAAAAAGTGCTTCAAGGACCACCTAAAGAGCTCTCTCAAGAACTGCAGCATCGATCCTAGCTCCTGGGAGACTACAGCATGTGATCACTCAGCTTGGCACACTCAGATCACTGCTGGCATCATGAAATTTTAAAAAGAAAGAACACTGCGGGCAATCCACAAAAGAAAGAAGCGGAAGGACAAATCCGTAAATTCTCCTACCCCAAACCTTCAGCACACCTGCATGCACTGCAATAGAACTTTCCGTGCACGAATCTGACTCATCGGGCATCTATGAAACCACAAACTAAATTAGTTAATTACCAATTTATAATTATTATATATATATATATTTTTTTTTCTTTCATCGCATTTAATTTTTTTTTTCATGTCATGCTCATCTTCGCTTGTGAAGGAGGAATATAAATCATATCATATAAATCATAAATATGACTTTGCAGATTGTTCAAGAAGCTTTAGACAGAGCAAGCAAGAACAGAACATGTGTGACAATTGCACATCGTCTATCCACTATCCAGAACGCAGACAAGATTGCAGTTGTGAGCAAGGGTCAAGTAGTGGAAATCGGCACACATTCTCAGTTAGTGGCTATGAAAGGAGCTTATTACAGACTTTTGCAAGCTCAGAACAGGCCACACAAGGCAGAATCTGAATGAATCTCAAGTACCTTTTCTGACGTTGTTAAAATGTAATTATTGATATATGTTTTGTTATGTAGCACATGATTGCCTCCTGATCACACTACTATCATGATGCACATAATTGCCTGATCACATCATTTTGTATATTGTTATTCCCATCTAAAAGATCAAGTTGTAAATAAAATGTACTATACAAATATTTTACAGTTGGCACATGTTTATTATACAATGTTTATGAAAATAAATTGTGATCCCAATTATATATATGTAATTAACACGTTAAAAGTAAAGTTTCATTTTCTCATTATATGGAAATTGTTTCTAGTTGGTTTTTAAATTTCCGGTTGATTATAAAAATCACACTCTTTTTTTTTTTTATGTCAGCTGTGGAGTCTGTACTTACTAGGTCTTTGTAGGCATTTCTTCTGGTGGCTTGCTATGGTAAGTTTCCAGAGTTTTCTTGGAAGTGGATGTATTGATCTGGGCTGTTTTCAACTTTAGAGGGATTTTAGCATGGATTTTATTACAATCTCAAGGTGCATTGGAGATGATTTAATTATGCCAACTATATCTAGCTCTGAAGCAGACTTCTGTCAACTAGATATAGGTCTGCTTCAGTCTTTTTACAACTAGACATGTCTGAAGCAGTGATCTGCCAACTAGATGAAAATCTGCGTCTTCTGACAACTAGATATGTCTGAAGCAGTCTTCTGAAAAAAAGACATAAGTCTGCATCAGTATTCTGACAATTAGACATAAGTCTGCAGCAATCTTCTGCCAACTAGATATTAGTCTGAAGCAGTCTTCTGGCAATTAGACATAAGCCTGAAGCAGTCTTCATTGCAGAAGAAACAATAATGACAACCCTTGCTTCTCTAGCCAGATTTTTGTTTCCATGATGTTCATGAGAAGGTAAACCAAGGTTTAAATCACTATGTCGATTCTGAATTTAAAATGTCCTTTTATCCCAGGATAGGTTTTATATTAAGTAAACCCTTTAAAAATTTTAAGACTTTTTAACGCATCTAAAACTTAGCAAAGAATCATTGGCAGCAAGCATCACAAATGTAATCATGACTATATGACAGTTGATCATATTTTTATTAATCCACCTTGTAGTTGCTGTTGTGATCATTTGTGCAGTGATTATTCTATATGTGCTGTGCAAATTGTAGATTTTTATTGATGCCTGTTTACCATTGATAGCAGTGATCTTTATAAAATGGGAAGTCTTTATAAATACTGCTTTATAGCAGTGATCTTTATAAATTTTGTTGTTCTGATTAATTTGAAGATAATATTGATTGTAAACATATTGAAGAATATGCCAGTACAAATAACTAAATAGCTGTGTCTTATGAAGGCATATGTATGCAACATTTGGAAATTATTGGCGGGGAAAAGAAGTACCCAAATACAAATTCAAAACAGAAAAGTTCAGTGGAAACCCAGTTCACATATACAAATACTGTCACTCATGAATCAATCTTTGTAGCAAAGACAAACAATTTAAGACCTAGTGGCTAGTGAGAAAATAGCCTTCTTTTTGATTATATTTGATTGTTCCCATGATTTTCAATTGACAGTTTACACCAAGTATACACAGTGACCAATGACAATCATGGGAAAATTCAAATGAGTCATTTTAGAATGTTGTTTTCCACTTAGCCAACAGGTCTTATAATCCCAGTTGTCATGGTACAGCAATAGCGGTCACTGCGTACTCACACAATCTAAAAGTGTAATATTTATTTCTCCAGAGACTGAGTAAGCCAATGATAGGGCTGGGCTTATTCTGGCTTATTATTTATTAAATCTGTCAAATATTGTATGTTTTTCATTAGGAAATTTCAAGGAAACTGCATGTTTCCAATGAGGGAGTTGCAGGGAAGCTGTGTGCCACTTGTGTGGTAAAGACTGCATGTCCTTGCTGTCTTTGCATAATGTCCTTGCACATTATGTGAAGGTATTTTTTAATTTACCCTCCAACAGAGAAAACACAGTCTTTACCAGGGGTCAAATCTTGGATCTTACGGATGTGACACCAACTTTCAACCTTCTTGGCCTTACACCTCTCAATAAATCAACTGTCTAATGGCAAATTATCTAGTTCAATTAAAACACTAAATGATTACAACTCCAGCTAAAGTGAAAGAAAAGTTCAAATCAATATCTTAACTAAAGTTATGTGAATAATCTATGCATTGAAGTGTAATATATAATGAATTGGTTTCATTGTAAATAAACTGTGTGTGTGTGTGATATGTTATATTAGGGGCCTACTCTTTATCTGCCATTACAATTTTGAAAGACTGAATGAAATAAAACTGTCCTAAATAACCAAATATTCCATAATTTCTGCACAAATCAGATGTACTGTCTCTAAAATTTTATCCAAGTTGATCTCCTTCAGACCATAACTAGAAACTTTAATGATCACTCGTTTTTCATATTGTTGTCATTTCTGATGCACAGAGATGATTAGTTTGAAAAATCTTTGTGCATTTTTAAAGTTTTAAACAAAGTTTCTGTTTCCTGTGTGTAGGCTTATACTTGTATCTTGATAAAGGTCCCAGTTATTTATTTTTACATTAGTTTGAATAGTTAGAATACCCAGTATATTATATCAATTTAATATAAGGCCATATCTAGGCCTACTTTACAATTTGTGTTTTCAGATTTCTCTACATACTTTCTGATGCTTTAGAAAATGAAATCATACATAAGGTATAAACAATCATCATAAACAATGACTTTTCTTAATGTATCATATTCACTGAATTTACATGTTATATCACATTCAATGAATTTACCTGTCTCTTTGTCTCTGCATATTTTTATTTGTATTATTTAAAATATGTTATCTATCCTGGGTGACCAGATTTTGGAAATAAACCATGGGACACCATTAATGGAACAAAATTTCCCACAAATAAGCCAACAAAATATTTTTATTTGTTAATGTATTGTACTCAGACATTAGGAATATATTGTGAAAAGGCTAAAAATAACAGATAATTAAATGTAAAATTATTTAACTGAAATTCCTATGGAGAGCTATCAGAGAACAAAAAGAAACAAAATGAGACACGAAAACATCAGAAGATTAACTAACACAACTAACCCCATTTTTAGATTACAGCATGAATCAGATTAAGAAGTTTGCACATGACTCCAGACTACCACGAGCTAGGTCAATGGAAAGAGTTATTGACACAATCTATGACTAGAAAGGTTACCTTTATATTTATGCAAGGACGTGAGGGTGTTGAGGGTAATTAGAGAGCCACTGACAAGCATATTCAAAATGTCAGTAGGTACATCAATGGATTGATCTGACATAATTAATGCGTTAAGAGACCTCGTTCCCTCAGAAGATTTTCAAAAGTGTGAATGACGGTCACTCAGAAGACTGCGTGACATTAGTGTAAAATCAGATCAGCATGTAAAGAGAAACATAATAGCCTATATGAAAAATATATCCTACTGAAATGTGGCTTCATTCTGATGGATTTGCCGAGACAGAAATTAGAGCACCTGTAGACTTGTCCAGTCTGTGCAAATGATAACCTGCAGTCATAACTGAATAACTGACAACCAAAAACTATTCAATAATAATCAATATCAGATTTCTGACATGACACATTTCATCCCTGATCAGAACAGCCAATATATTTAGGTTGAAGTACAATATATTTTGATGTTAGCATTAAAAATATTAACTCTATCTTGTTCATAATCAAGAAAGTTAACTCCATCTTGTTCATAATCAAGAAGTCATAGACTTTTCAGATATTTTAACATGTATAGTTTTTCCAAAAAACAGCGAATTAAATTTAAAAAAAAATTCGTTTTCATTATGATAAAGCTACAAATTTAAAACAACCAGGACATTTTTATGTCCAGATAGGTTTTTGTGATGTCTTTATAGTAGCCTATAGAATATTAGCATTTGTATGGTATAACAATATTGGTGGATGTATGGTATAACAGTATTGGTAAATATATGGTATAGCAGTATTAGCATTTGTATGGTATAACAATATTAGCATTTGTATGGTATAACAGTATTGGTGAAAGTATGGTTTAACACTACTAGTATCTGTATTGTTTAACAAAATGACATTCACAATTCTGGAAATTAGCTCACATTTAGCGACTTGTACATGATTGGTGACCTATCATAACAATTTTTACTTCTTTGTGAAGTTAAAAAGTGCACCTGCGTCTTTCAATATTACAAAATAATAATTTGTTCCTTCTTAGCTAATGTATTTGTTATAGGCCTATGTGTATATATTTGATAATGTACATTTTTGTATTTTATTTAAAACTGTAGTGGACAGAAAATATGTAGGCCGTACTTGAACAAATATTCATATGACTAATGTATGCCTTGAAGTGTAATATAGAATGAATTTGTTTCATTGTAAATATTCTTACTCTGTGTGTGGTGATACATTATTTTTTTAATCTATCACTATTATTTTGGAAGAGTGAATAAAGCAAGAAATGTTTCACAAAGATTGGGGAAAAAGGAGGGACGGATGTCTCTAGGGGTACCACATTTGATGTATCAACACATAGAATCCTTCAGCAATTTCTATCTTCAACAATGTGGACGAGTGAGGAAAAATCTTGTCCTGTCCATTTCTTGATGTTGTCTGTCCTTGCTTTTATTTGGCCTCTTATGCTTCTTCCACCTGTGACTGCATTGTTGTTTTTGACAAGGAATACAGATGTTTGCTCCCGGAAAAGTTCCTGTTTTTATGTTTTGTTTATGCTGGACTTGAATGTTTTGGATGTAAGAATAATATCAATTTGTGTATGTCTACTTTTGGAACATGCCAAGTTTTATATTATTTATTAGGTACTATGCTCGCAGTTCAACCCCTGTTGCACCAATCAGTAACTATTTGTGTGATTATTTCCCTTGCCTATGTTTATCTGGATATGTTTATCATTTATTAATTTAAATATAATTATATTTAGGGTTGGGGTTAGTTAAAAACATAACTAACCCTAACCCTAAAAAATGAATATTTCAATTAATTATTGATTATTTATTGATATAATTAATTCAATTAGATCAATAAGCCACAAAATACGTAGGTAAGCACTAATAGGAAACAAGAACGAAACTTGGGGTTGGACTGTGATCATAGTACCATTTATTATTTCCAATTTGGGAAATGTATCATGTTATCCCGTTTAAAGTTTTTTGTTCATACATAGATAAGACAACTGTCTATAAGAGAAACTACAAAACTATGTGTACAAATTCCTTTCTTAAAGCAGTATTCAAGGACATATTTTGGTCCACTTATTTCAGGACATATTTTGGCCCACTTATTTCAGGACATATTTTGGTCCACTTAACTTTATCTATGCTACTCAATATCGTATGCACATGATCCAGTTTTGGGATAATTTTTCCTCTGTCATCCTCCTGGTGTCTGAAAAAAAATGGGTTGCTGACTTTCTTTACTTATCACGAAGACATTTCTAGGTTTATCAACACACTTCTTGTTACTTATCACCAGGACATTTCTAGGTTTATCAATACATTTCTTGTTACTTATCACCAAGACATTTCTAGGTTTATCAATACATTTCTTGTTACTTATCACCAGGACATTTCTAGGTTTATCAATACATTTCTTGTTACTTATCACCAAGACATTTCTAGGTTTATCAATACATTTCTTGTTACTTATCACCAAGACATTTCTAGGTTTATCAATACATTTCTTGTTACTTATCACCAAGACATTTCTAGGTTTATCAATACATTTCTTGTTACTTATCACCAAGACATTTCTAGGTTTATCAATACATTTCTTGTTACTTATCACCAAGACATTTCTAGGTTTATCAATACATTTCTTGTTACTTATCACCAAGACATTTCTAGGTTTATCAATACATTTCTTGTTACTTATCATTCAAATAGTTATTTCTTATAGGCTTATTTCTTATTACTCTTATCCTATTCAACTAAGACAGGGTTTGTGGCCTGCCCAATTAAAAAATGTTTGACTACTCCATGGCCCTTCTGCTAGTCTCTGTGGCACCTAGAGGGATCATATGGTACACAGTGAGAACCACTGTTCTAGATATTGGGTGTAGAACACTACATTTTGTTTCTGACACTCTCCAATGTGAAAGCAGCATAGACAGAACATTGATCATTAGTATTTTAAGTAACTTCATCTGTTGAGTTCACTAGCACAAAATATTGCCAAAATAATTGTATATGCACATAGGGGGCCTATATATGATCTATGCTTATTTACTAGTACTTCACTAAAATAAAGAACAGGAAAGCTTAGTAAAATAAACATTAAAAAAAAAGATAAATATGCTTTGCTATAAATCTATCTATTCGCTAAACTCTTTATTGCCTTTCAGTGTCAGTGGAAGAAGAATTTTCAGGAGACGGCCCCCGTGTGTGTTGAGTATATTGTGGTATTTGTCGCCTCTTTTATTTCGGTGGTCCATCGTTTTCATGGTCGGCCTCTAGGTTTGCCTTCACTGTATCTGTGTGGCATAGCTTGCTGTGGTATGCTGTCTGATGGTAGTCTGCTGATGTGTGCAAACCATTTTATGTTGTCTCTTAATACATTCCAAGTTTGAGGTGGTGTCGGTTTTTTGTCTAATGTCCTCATTCCTCACTCTGTCTCTTAGCGATATTTTTAGGATTTTATGTAAGCATTCCATTTCAGCTATTACAAGTTTGCATTTGTCTTGCGATGTCACTGTTTGACATTGGTAGCACAGCTTTGACATAATAATTGTTTTGAATAGTATTATTTTGGTGTTTAATTTACATAATGCAAATCTACATAAAAATGTTAATTTCATTGCATCCATAATTTTATTTAACTTTTTTACTTCCATGTTACAATGGTATAGGCATACCAACCCTCATCTTTAATCTTTGTTGTAAATTAACCTCTGAGATTCCCAGATTTTGTAACTAATAAGTAATGTTTTTTATATTTCAAATTTATATTCTCTTTTCTCTCTTTCTGTTTAAAGAATTAATATATATGCTACCGAGAAGCCCTATCATTTCTCAAGTCATTCAGAATGATTAAAATGTTAGAAGTTCAACACTTAAGAAATCTGGTCACAATTTCACATTCTCCAAACTTATAACCTATAGGTTGCAACTTGGTATACTATGGAATTGATTGCATTAGAAATTTGATGCTGTCTTTTAATGCACAATATAGTTCACTGCAACACCATAATCACATCATTAGGATGTAACCAATATTTTAGAATTAATATTCAATTTGGTTAATTTTGGTGTTTGAAGACACACATTTTGTTATCAAATTATTAAATTGTCTCAGATTATTACTGTAGTCACATAAGACATTGCTCATTTGTAATCATATTAAACCATTGTATAAAAATAAATTAAAAATATAATACATGTACATACTTGTTTGGTCTTTAATCCATTTGCTTGGGAGATCTACCTGGTGCATTTGAGGCGTTGTTTGGTCTTTAACCCATTTGCTTGGGAGAGTTCCTGGTTTCAGTGGTTGTTTAGAACATAGACATCTTGTTTACAAAGTAGATTATTTTTTAGATTCCTGTGAATTATCACTAGAAGCTACAGAGTTATGTGCTTTGTGTGGTACTGTGGGTGCTTGAAAAGTGTTGAACCTATGTGCTATGCATGGCACTGTGGGTGCGTGGAAAGTGCTGAATGTATGTGTGGTACTCTGGGTGCGTGGAAAGTTATGAACTTATGTGCTGTGTGTGGTACTCTGGGTGCGTGGAAAGTGCTGAAATTATGTGCTATATGTGGTACTCTGGGTGCGTGGAAAGGGCTGCACTTATATTATTTGATGCTGTGGCAAATATGCCCAATTAAAATATTTTCTTCCTTTACAACCATTCTCAAACTCCAGCAGAGTATCAGGATTTAGTTCGGAGAACGGAAGGCGATGTGTTATGGTTTACAGCTTTGCTGCAACATCTGTGATATCAACTGAACCATTTGACTTACACATGGCTTCTGGGTAACTTTGACCGTAATGAAATATAAAAAAAAATTGGTGGCATACCTTAATCAGGATGTTGCCATCAACCCAGCATTTTTTTGCCGTAGTGTTTTTCTAGGATATATAAGTACGTCAGTAGTTTGCCATTGCTTTCTTAACGGTCCGGATGCGCAATTGCCTGCGCTGGGATTATAAACCAGTACCTTGGCTGACCAGATTCGCATTGTACAACATGGACACATAGCTGGACAAATATTGAAATACTCAAAAAACATAACAAATACAGCCTACCTGGAGAATATGAATAATTTGGTGAACCAGCAAGCATAAATCACCTAAACGGTATAGCTGCTGGTAACATGGATAAGTTATGGCTGCTGGTGGTAACATGGGTGATGGCAGCACAAGACAATGATGAACAAGAGAAATCTCAGCTCTGTGACTTGGCGCCACAGGTGGTCAACTAACGCAGAATCGTAAAGGGATGAGAACATCCATAAAGACAACTACATTCTGGGAAGAATATCACATGAATGAAGACTGAACTTAGATGACATGGATTCTGCCTCCCATGACATATTAGAAGATATTAGAAAAATTAGAAAATATTAGAAGATTTAGCACGTATTAGAACATTTCGAAGATATTAGAACAATTAGCACGTATTAGAACATTTTTAACATATTAGAACAATTAGCACGTAATAGAACAATTAGTTAGTTTGTTCCTTTCGTGCCGCAAGCGACACATATGGCAGAGGTTTTGGTTCTCCATATGATGAGGTTCGCTGCCTGAAGCTTTAGTTCCTGGATGGTCTTACAGCCTATTAATTCCCCTTCTTTAAGAATGGTGTTTTTAATGGTTGTTTTAGGTCATCCTCTTTTTCTTTTATCCTCAGGTGACCATATAAGGGCTTGCTGGTTTATTCTGTTTACATTTTAGAACAATTAGCACAAGTTAAAAAGTGGGTAACATCTCCTCTCCCAATGCATTAAATAGGCCACATATATTTCACAAAAGGAGGAAATGACTTGTTTATTTTTAGTAGACCACATTTCCCCCCAACTTAACTTTAGCTGATGTCATTTGTACATGAGTGATTCACGCGGAACAGAACATATGAAAATCAATGTCATAAAATCAGATTTCGATAATTGTAAAAGAAAATTAAAATTGAAAACTAAAACGAGAAGAAATAGCATTTGAAATCCTTACAGAATAAACTTGTTCATGAATAGCTTCTCCTGGTCTTTTGTCATCCCAAACTTTTCACAAAGGATTGCCTACCAAGTGAAAGTTGAAGTATTCTGGGCACAAAAGCAAGCACTTGAGGATTTCACCCCCCCCAAACAAATTGCTAAAATGTGACAAGAACTTCCACTCTCGTAATTCTTGGAGAATAAAACAAAAGCAAATAGAAAATTATATAGTTTCTCTGCCGAAGACGGATGTATCGGGCCATCTGCGCAAATAAAACGGCGACATAACGCATTTCAATTCTCTGGACTATCCTGCTGGAAATCTAGTAGGACAATTATCCTACTACACAAGAGATTCAGCGGGAGTTTGAGAATGAACACAGAAGAAGAAGTATAGTTTCGGGAAGCAGCAAAACGTAAAGAGAATGGGATCTTTCAATGAGAGACAAGAACTTTTCATTTTAGGGGTGACAATAGCCTAAAAGGAAGTTGACCTTCAAAATGATACAGTATTTAATAATTTTATTTAATAATTTACGGTTAACTCCTTTTAGAAACCCATATAAAAAACCCCTAAAACTGGTCAAGTCTATGTCTGCAGACATGGTGTGGAGACTGCTCCTAAAGAAACAGGAAATGTTCTGCAAGAGTCCAACTCAAATAATTTCTCAGCAACATCAGTTAAATATGTCGTCTATTATTTATCTCGTTGTTAGGTTGTATTATGTTTTATTTTGGTAACACATTTTCCTATTTTTGTTAATTTTGATATTTGCCACGTGTTACTCCAGCTACCTACTGTCTGTTTATGGTTGTTACCCCACACTGAAACATTTATCCCTTGATTATGGACAGTTGGAACGGTGATTTTCGTGTAATGTAAAATCACAGCAAGAAAGAAGAAAGGGAGAGGGGGATCTGGGCAGTCCGGTGATGTGGGATGGAAGAGATATTCAAGTGTTTCAGAACTGACGTCATCACACTCCGGGCAGAGCCATAAGTGTTCAGTCTTTTTCATGAGATAATTGAGTATGCGTGTTTATAGTTCTAGTTGGAGTATGCGTGTTTATAGTTCTAGTTTATCACTGGAGTCTCATGAAGCAGAATTCATTCTTTCACTCCCTTCACTTCTCCTCTCACGGTTGATCCCAAGTTTCTGCAATCTCTGTATTACTGAGCGCAGTATTTATTTGAAGAACTTTCACTTGTCCGTATTCAAAGTGTCAACATAGTAGTAAGTCAGTATTGTAGTAAGTCAACATAGTCGTAAGTCAACTTAGTCGTAAGTCAACTTAGTCGTAAGTCAACTTAGTCGTAAGTCAACATAGTCGTAAGTCAACTTAGTCGTAAGTCAACTTAGTCGTAATTCAACATAGTCGTAAGTCAACTTAGTCGTAAGTCAACTTAGTTGTAAGTCAATATAGTAGTCAACGTGTAAAACATGATACCTTGTTAAAGACCTTACTTTAGAGTCGAGGTGAGGCGATTGCCGAGACAGTACGTGATGATGATGATGATGACAATCGTTCACTTCCACCCTATTTCAGCATGGGCTGGACAGTAGACACATATAGGGGTTTCTATGGCAGCTTCATTATGGCTATCATAAACCGCGATGCGCAGGATGGTTGTGTCAACTCTTAGTCCGACAGATCGTCTATTACTGCAGACTGTCTCGCTTAGTCCATGCTTCGGCAGATCCAAAATGGATAACTTGGCCATACATAACTACATGATTGTGTTACAACAACTATCCAACCTTTCAGGCCCCCTTTCCTATAAATTGTGGACGTAACTTATAGACATTTCCTAACTAACAAAGTAGGAAATCAAAACAATGTTGTAAAACAAATTTGTGTATTAATGTGTATACCTGAACGAAAGTGCTAATGTTACGAACTTTTATTTTTCCGGTTGCAACATACGGATGTGAAACATGGACTCTAAGTAAAACAGCGGCAAAGAGGATCAGCGCCTTCGAGCTGAAATGCTACAGGAAGATACTTAGAATATCATGGAAGGATAAAATCAGAAACTCAGATATTATAAACACACTGAATATTCCAGAGTGTTGGTTACTAAACACAATAACAAAAATGAAAACTACGCCTGTTTGGTCATATAAAGAGACATAACTGTTTAGAAAGACAAATATTGGAAGGAAGAGTACCTGGGAGAGGAGAAGGGGCAGACCAAGAAGACGATGGACTGACGACATTAAAGATAACATGAATACATCGCTAGAAAATGCAAGCCACATCGCCCAAGACAGAGAGAGGTTCAGAGAGTTCATTGGGAAGACAACGTTCTGGAACGAATACGTCACATGACACCTATTATAAAATTTATGACAAATTATAATGCAGAAAAAATACTGAAATGAAAACAGCGCAATAAGGAACTAATATATATATATATATATATATATATATATATATATATATATATATATATATATATATATATATATATATATATATATATATATATATATATATATATATATATATATATATATATATATATATATATATATATATATATATTTAAATTGTAAAACATACGTAAATACATGAAATATAGATAATATGTAGACACATATTTCAAATCTTCGAATATACGACTACCTTATTTGTAGCACTTATTTCTGAAAATATGAAATATGATTACGTAATACTCATAAATATTGTTATAAAAATCGAATAATGACAGGTAACAATTACATACAGATACAAGTTGTATTACATACTGGTACATACACATACGTAATGGCATACATATAATGTGTATTGTATGACCTCAGTCTTGACAGACAATTTAAATCACTTTTTTCATAAGTTGGGGATTTTTTTTTCATCAGTTGGGGGTTGATTGTTCAACAAATTGGGGTTGTTTTTTCATCAGTTTTGGGTGTTGATTGTTCTTCAGTTAGAGTTGATCGGATGATGAAAGTGCGAAGGAATAATAAATGACTGTACTGGCATTATTTGTGCATGAGTCTTAGTTCTTTCTCTCCGGTCCATGAGGTATCAGATACCCTAACGTCACTTCGTATCCTTCTTGTCCACGTATATTCCACCATTTTCCCCCAGTTGCCAGGGGCGATAGAAAACAAACGCATTCATTGATACTGTATGAACGTATGTACGATATTGACACTATTGAGTCTTTTCAAGCCCGTTGATTGGGAGAGGGTGTTCGCATGGAAAGGGGGTTCGCATAAACTCTCAACTTTAGGAAATATCCGAACATGACATTTACTACTAGAAAAAGTAGGTCAAAATAAAGGGGGGTGGCGGTGGGGGAGATGAACCACACCTCCTATTACAATAATCTCCCACCCGGAAAGCACTATCATAAAAACACAAATCTCCTTTGTTTACGAAAATTTCACTCCTTTAATGAGGATGTTTTTAAGGCCATGGCGGAGTAATATTTTTCAATTGCGTATTTCTCGTATATTGGAAAAACGTAAATTCGTGAGATGAACATTTGTGGTACTTGCAATGACTCGCGTGTAGGCTCAATATTAAAACTGATGAACAATAATTTCATACAAATATTTTCTATCACAACCTATTCATGATGTAACCATCACCACAACATCAGCGCACAAACATTTACGGTAGTTATTGTTATGGTTGCAAGTACGCTAAGTAGATTTTAATTGCTTTCTGATCGGCCTGGGTGTACTATTGTCTGCGACAAGAATTGAACCACGTACTTCCCATACGCGCCTGTTCTCCACCATAGATCCGAACAAGAACTTCATAACTTTTTTGATGCCCCTGGAAGGACCTATTCTCGAGGATTTATTTCCCGAGAGGAACCTATTTCCAGAAAAGGATTGATTTTCTTAAAAATGTAATGCAAATTTGTTTTGTGAAATTGATTAGAAAATTACATTCCGTGGTAATTAATTTGTGGATTTTTTTAGTTGAAAAAAAAATAGATATAGAGAAAAGTGTAGGCCTATGTTTGAATTCATTCAAAGTGATACAAGTCTAGCCTATTAACGACTTCTATAAACTGAAATTAACCTACTGATTCACTATTTCTGATAGTTCTTTTTTATTAAGATTTCTTATAGCACACGTATCCAATAATTACTGTGTATATTTGAAAGGGTAATATATGAAATACCTTTCACATAGCAGTGTGAATAACCACAGGTATTTTGATATAAAAAATTGAACAAAGTCTTGCTTGTTCAGCAGACAGCTTATATTCTACAATATACGAGTAGGCCTACAGTAAAATCTGATTCCAATGAATCAATAATATTAATCATAACATTTCATTGAACATAGTATAAACTGTCATTTTCCAGTACTATTCTTCCAGTTTCTGTACATGGAATTTATATTTGGATCTTAATTGCCAAATTTTAGTAAATGGAAGAATGCAGTAAACTGTAGCAGTAAACAGCAATAGGTAAGTAAATATATAAAAATGTGTAAAAATAGTTAAATATAGAAACATAATAAATTGTTAAATATAGAAAACAAATATAGAAACATTGATAAAATATAAAAAAAAAATGAAACGCGCGTGCGAAGGGAAACGAACGGACCGACCAATTAGCTAGCCTCGCTACCATAACAGATGGTCAGCCTATGGACCGAGCGGTCATACTCATGCTCTTCGCGAGTCCGCACGATCAGAGGATTTTGAGATGAATGAGCATGAGTCAATATCGAGAATGTGCGAATTGGGAGTGAAGATGGGCGTGGTACGTAGAGAATCCCTGACAAATATTTCAAAAAGAGCAGTGAACTAACATATAATCAGACCACCAGCCGTCATTCCCTAAGAAATTTACGGAAGCGGAGATCTGAGCACCTATGGACATGTCCGGTGTGCGATAAGGATAATCAACATATTTAATACATTATACTTAATATACAATTATATCAATAAGGTGTGAAAACAGATACTCACCATACATACAAATAAAAAGAGGAGTAAAACAAGGATGTATTTTATCACCAAGCCTATTTAATATCTACACAGAGAATATCTTTAAAAACACAGAAGACATGCCAGGACTCAAGATCAATGGGAAAATAATAAAAAACCTTAGATATGCAGACGACACTGTTCTTTTAGCAGAAAGTAAACATGCACTACAAAGACTAATAGAACGAGTCAATAAATCAAGTAACGAATATGGACTGGATATAAATATCCACAAAAAAAAAACCCATGACAATCAGCAAAGACACAAAAGAACAAGAGCTAAACATAAACATACAGGGAGAGAAACTACAACAAGTAAAACATTATCAATATCGTGGACACATAGTCACAAATGATGACAGATGTTTGTTTTGTTTTTCGTTCGCTCCATTGTAACCATCACGGATATCCGTGCGATTTCCGCCGGGAGCGTGATTACGTTGTGCCACCGTTATGCGCCATGTAGGCCTAGCACATCCGATTTCGGCATGCCTTGACAATTCGGGTGGGCTACCCTTAGCCTGTGACAGCCTCTATATCTGTCTCCAGGCACGCGTAGTGGAGACTCTTCGCCCAGACGATTTTCTTGCTCTCGTCTGTCTCGAACGAGGTGTTTCACTGTCTATGAACTTGCCTCGTGTAATTGGACGTGCTGTGCCTGTGCCCATTGGGTACTGAACCGTTTCTCATCCGTGAGCCTGGTTCCTTAAGGGGAAGAACTCAACAGAGGAGTTGGACCCTGGCTCTTTCGCCCTCTTAGCCGATGTGTCATTCACCGACATCGTGTACCCCTTGTCCAAGTTCGAGTCTCACACAGCGCGTTTGAGAGCAGGCGTTCTCGAGCTGAGCGTCCTTGTCCCAATAGCGCCTGAGCCCATCAGGTACTGAACCCTTTCTCTCTTCAAGTGTATTTCCGGTGTAGGAAAACCTGACAGTAGAGTTGGGCCAGGGCTAAATCGTTGTCCCTTTTGTGCCTGAGCGCATCGAGTACGGAACCCTTTCTCTTCGCGAGCATATTTCCGGTTTAGGAAGGCTCGACATTAGAGTTGGATTAGGTCTTCTTGCTTTACCAAACGCCAATGAATGGGTCTGGGTCTCTGCCTGTAAGGAACACAGGTAACTAGAAGCTCGTCTCGAGCTGACGGAGCTTGTAGTTCCCCTTTCCTAAGGACTTTTCACTTTCTATTTGCAGTTCGCGCTGCCCTCTAGCGTTGTTCTGCCCTTTCATTGTTTCATTGTACTCGGTATGAAATCTATGTCTCTCGCCATGCATCTACCTTTATGTGCATTTTACATTGGCCGCCCCTCCAATGATCGGACTGGACTGACTAGCTTCACTGTATGTCGACAGTGTCGCTATATGTGGTGATGCTAGTGGTGTCGGAGATATGTCTGTCTCTTGTGCAGGCAAATCTCTTTCCATCTGCTACCTCCACATTCTCGGACACGATCCCCAAACGATTTGGCCAGAATCAGCTTGAGCTGCTGTATTTCTGTTTCCAGGGTGCACCGCGTGGAGGTACATTTGGGATCTTGGTTATCTGCTAAACCTGGGTCCGCCTAGAGCAATGCGTTCCCTTTGCACCATCGAGAATGTGCGAATTGGGAGTGAAGATGGGCGTGGTACGTAGAGAATCCCTGACAAATATTTCAAAAAGAGCAGTGAACTAACATATAATCAGACCACCAGCCGTCATTCCCTAAGAAATTTACGGAAGCGGAGATCTGAGCACCTATGGACATGTCCGGTGTGCGATAAGGATAATCAACATATTTAATACATTATACTTAATATACAATTATATCAATAAGGTGTGAAAATAGATACTCACCATACATACAAATAAAAAGAGGAGTAAAACAAGGATGTATTTTATCACCAAGCCTATTTAATATCTACACAGAGAATCTTTAAATACACAGAAGACATGCCAGGACTCAAGATCAATGGGAAAATAATAAAAAAACCTTAGATATGCAGACGACACTGTTCTTTTAGCAGAAAGTAAACATGCACTACAAAGACTAATAGAACGAGTCAATAAATCAAGTAACGAATATGGACTGGATATAAATATCCACAAAAAAAAAACCCATGACAATCAGCAAAGACACAGAAGAACAAGAGCTAAACATAAACATACAGGGAGAAACTACAACAAGTAAAACATTATCAATATCTTGGACACATAGTCACAAATGATGACAGATGTGAAACAGAAGTTAAAAGGAGAATAGGAATGGCCAAAAGTACCTTCAATGACATGAGAAAAATAGTAACATCTAAACAAATTGCAAACAAGTTAAAAAATGAGTATTATAAAATGCTATATCTATTCTATATTAATGTTTGGGTCAAAAACACGGACACCGCCCTTGTGTTGCCGGGGCCCGAAAGGGGAGAAAAGCATAGCAACACTGTTTACCTTCCACGCATGTCGTAAAAGGCACCTAAGGAGGTTATGGGATGGCGCTGGCTGTCCCATCCCATACAGGGTCAGTGACCCAAAGCCATGCTGAAGTAGGATGTGTCAGGTCGAAAGGCGCAGATATCGCAGCAATGCTGTAAACCATGAAACAACGCATTCCGTTCTCCCGACTACATCCTGCTAATCTGCAGGAGTTTGAGAACGAACGCTGAAGAAGAAGAAGAAGAAGAAGAAGAAGAAGAAGAAAACACGGACACTAAATAAACAATTAGAAGACAGAATTGATGCCTTTGAGATGTGGGTATATAGAAGAATAGGGAGATCATGGAAAGAAAATAAAACAAATAAAGAGGTGCTAAAGACACTTAATATGAAGAAAGAACTACTAAGAGAAATAAATATCAGGCAAATAAAATATTTTGGACACATTAAAAGACATGACACCTTATTGAAGACCTTATTTGTCAAAGGGAAGCGAGCAAGAGGTAGGCAGAGATGCAAGTGGGAGAGTAACATCACACGATGGACAGGTTACAGTCTAGCAGAGTGCACCACCATGACAAGAGACGGGATGTTGAGATCCGTAGCAGCCAACCTTCGTTGCGGAGACGGCACTTGATGATGATTTAATATACAAATTGTTAAAATGAACTTATCAATTCTAGATAAGGAGGTAAAAATTAACTTTTAAAGTAGGAATTAATTTCACAGAAATAAAAGATTAAATAAAAAGAAATATATATGAAGTCCACAAAAGACCGTCTCCAGAGAACTACCCCTGACGCTGCAAGGCATAAAGGGGTATAACGCGAAAAGAAAAAAGACGACGTTTTAGTCGAAACGTCTGTTTTTTTTTGGTTGTTGTTAACGTTCTTAGTATGTTTTGTACTTTGTTTCAACACGTCTTGCTTATTTCTGGCTTCTCCCCTTCTTCCCGCATATGACTGTGTCGGCTCTATTTTTATTTGTTTACATCTAAAGTCAACTCATCATCATCAGGAGTCATGCCGGCTGGCGTAGGCGATCATGACTCTCCACAGCTCTCTATCTCAAGTATTATGTTTCAGGATCGTTTTTGTTTCCTTGCCGTGCCAAGTTCTTAAACTGCTCAATATTTTCTCATGTCGTTACCCTCAGTCTCTTATGTCTTCAATTTTGCCTAAATTGGATTACCCCACATATATCCGACTAGTCTTCAACAACTCATTCATTTTTACTGCGGACAGACTACAATCTCTGCTGTAGTTGAATCCTTAGAAGTTGTTTCGTGTTTATATCTATTTGATTCTACTTTTGATGTCATAGTTTTGTCTGATGTTTGTGCTTCTGTGGTGATGTTTTCATTTCTAAGAGCTCGTTTATAGAGTTTGAGCACTCGTACGTTACAGGTGTAAGATAGAAATAAGAACACACCTTGAAGACCGTTGAGACAAATGGCGATAAAACGTAGAGAATGATTGTTTGTGGCTTCAGCAATGATTGTAATAATCCAGAAAATTCCGGTCATTGACGATAACTTTATATAAATGTAGAGATTTTTACGATCATCTTTCTTAAATTCGTCAGTTTGTAACTTGCGAACTTTGTGAATGTGAAGAATTGTAAAAGCGAAAAAGTATGTATTACATAAAAGGATTATACAAAGAGGGGTTACTAGAGTAATGATTACAAGTATTGGAGAGTTCAAGAAACAAGTACTTTCTCCATATCCAATCAAAGTTCCATCAGAGGTTACGTAACTAGTAACAACAACTGCGATAACTATAAGAGCAGGAACTACAGAGCATGCCACAATACATTTTATCAAGTATATTTTCTCAGCTGAAGCTGTTGCTCGAATGCTGCGAGTTTTTGCTGAGAAAGTAAGAAACATGTGAAGACAAGAAACAAAACACCAGCAGAACATAGACAGCCAACAAAAGTGGGTACAAATGGCAAGAAATGTACACAAGTAGCCATTTTTGTTGACGTGTGACGTAGACAACAGAAAAGATTGCGCAAGTAAAAGAGTTCCACACAAAAAGATATTGTTTATTCCCGCCACACTGCGCAACACCGAAAACAGGAAGTATGTCATTAACGTGGCAACCAAACATAATATGGAAAAACTTAAACAAATACAAGTCAGAATATATTGTGATATCAGTACCAAGAAATTTGAGTTAGAATCATCAAGGAGCAAATTTTTAGTTTTTGCAGTCAGTAATTCATGACACACCATCAGTGTCCCGTTCTCATTTATTGACATCATATTTAGCTCGTGTACTACAGAAAATATTATTGGAAATTTGGAAATATTTAATGTAATGGAGCTGATTTCAGGATTACTAGAATTATTGCTTTCATACAAGTACTCGTTTGATTTAAAACTGACAAAAGCACAAGTTAGCAAGGGCTCAATTAGTATAGATTTTGGGATTACCGAGTTAAAATTTGCATCGTATTTCGGGTTTATAGGTTTTGGATTAGAACTAATACATGATCTTTTCTCAATGAGAAAATCTTTGCAGTAAAAATCTTTGTTTCTATGTTTCGGTTTCAACATAGGCATCAAAATTAAATTTAAACCATTATTTAAAAAAATGTGTATAGGTTTTGTGACTAATTCATTCACAATGTCTATTTCGGCGTCATCGCGACTGAGAGAACTGCTTGCAAGGATGAATCCACTAAGTGTGAACAAATGAATCTGAAAATTATTTTCAATAAAATCTGATTGTGAATATGTCTTCTTTTCCTGTGTTCTATTCAACGTGTTTAAGTTATCAGAATATACCATCGAAGAGACGATGTCAAATTCTATTGCAACTTTGTATATTATATTTTCCATCTGTTCATTAAACTGCCTGAAATATTCTTGACTTGAGTGCGCAATATCTGGCAATGAACTGTTTACCTGGTCAATCATCTCCATGGAAACACTAAGTAAATATATCACCCGTATTTGGTAAACCAAACCCCGTATTTGAGTAATGGCAGTTGAGCAACTTCCGTTTACTAAAACCTTTCCTGGTGTACACTCCAGTGGAAAGCAGATGCTGTCTGGGCTTGTCCATTCTGTACTTTTTGAGCATTTGTCGAGAATGTGTCCAGATGTTTGCAGACTTTTGTAGGAGTGAAAATTGAACAAGATGGAGAAGGGT
This sequence comes from Meghimatium bilineatum, assembly GCA_034231615.1. NCBI lineage: Eukaryota > Metazoa > Mollusca > Gastropoda > Stylommatophora > Philomycidae > Meghimatium > Meghimatium bilineatum. The sequence continues at coordinate 115,164,092 of CM067299.1, read as the reverse complement.
TTCGGTATAAAAAAAGATGGATCAGCAATAGGAATTCTCGACGCATAGCAATCACTCCATATTTTGCTATTACTGTTCATATTGCAGAGAGCACAAAACAGATTCTTGTATATAACGTAGCTGAGATACTCTGTACGTACACGGTTAGCTTGGCCTGCCGTCTCTTTACAAGCTCTCACGACGTCTTCATCGTATACATCCCAGTTTCCTGTTACGTTACAAGCGCCAATTTCTTCGTTTGGAAACCAAGATCCATAGCACGAGTATAAATACGTATTATTATATGGTAATTGTTCAATTGTGCATGTGTCACTATTGGCAATGCTCAGTCGAAGCAATTCTTCAGACGTGGTGGCTGTGTACACATCCATATAATGGGAACAGTTCATTGATAGAGTCCAAATTCCATACTGCGCAAGAAAGAAAATAGAAACAGTATTTATAATTATGCAAATTCAAATGTAAATGTTTTCTAAAATAGAGACTACAGAATAGATTTAAAAAAGAGCATTAAGAATGTTTTAGAACAAAGACATTGCAGATTATTTCGGGTCATCAAAGCATTCTTAGTAAATGTTATATTTAGATTAATTACTTATCCAAAGAAAACAGTGGTTCTATTTTACATATATTGAACCTGACTATTGGGTAAAGAAAATATACAGGCAACAGTTTACAAAACAGACTAGATAAACGTTTCAACCATAAGGTCTTTATTAAGAAAAATACAGGATAATGAAAAAAGTAGAAATAGTTTAATATCATTAGACTTCCTTGGAGTCCATATGTGATATTACCATTATCTTTTTGTTTGCTCACTTTTTATCATGCATTGTTCCCGAAGAAGACCTTATGTTAGAATCGTAGATTTCGCATTTCTTTGGAATAGATATCTATTTTTTTCCGTACCTGATAGTCAGATAGTCTGTTCGTTAGCTGCATATCTCAACTATCTTGTGTGTTACGTAAGTAATATTGTAATACACTTTTACTACATTCTCGATTATTAGTAAATGTCTTAATTACACTTGAAGCTATTTTCTAATTTAAATAGTAACTTAATAATTATACTGGAACGTTTTAGCTCGTATAATGCTAAACGGACGCACAAAGACATCGACAGATGATCTTTTGCCTTAACGTTAGTGTAAATTTCGTGCAGGACATGGGGCAGTGGACATGATCTTTGTTGTCCGTCAACTCCAAGAATAAATCCAAGAACAACATGGGAACTTTTCACAACATGCGTAGACGTCACAATATCATTTGACAAAGTGAACAGAGATGGGCTGTGGAAAGTGAATAGTGATGGGCTGTAGAAAGTGAACAGGGGCTGTGGAAAGTGAACAGAGATGGGCTGTGGAAAATGAACAGAGATGCACTGTGGAAAGTGAATAGTGATGGGCTGTGGAAAGTGAATAGTGATGGGCTGTGGAAAGTGAATAGTGATGGGCTGTGGAAAGTGAACAGAGATGCGCTGTGGAAAGTGAATAGTGATGGGCTGTGGAAAGAGAATAGAGATGGGCTGTGGAAAGTGAATAGTGATGGGCTGTGGAAAGTGAACAGGGGCTGTGGAAAGTGAATAGAGATGGGCATATGGAAAGTGAATAGTGATGGGCTGTGGAAAGTGAATAGAGTATGGTTGTGGAAAGAGAATAGAGATGGGCTGTGGAAAGTAAAAAGGGGCTGTGGAAAGTGAATAGAGATTGGCTATGGAAAGTGAACAGGGGCTGTGGGAAGTGAATAGAGATTGGCTATGGAAAGTGAATATAGATTTGCTATGGAAAGTGAACAGGGGCTGTGGGAAGTGAATAGAGATTGGCTATGGAAAGTGAATAGGGGCTGTGGAAAGTGAATAGAGATTGGCAATGGAAAGTGAACAGGGGCTGTGGGAAGTGAATAGAGATTGGCTATGGAAAGTGAATAGAGATTGGCTATGGAAAGTGAATAGAGATTGGCTATGGAAAGTGAACAGGGGCTGTGAAAAGTGAATAGACATTGGCTATGGAAAGTGAACAGGGGCTGTGAAAAGTGAACAGGGGCTGTGGGAAGTGAACAGAGATGGGCTGTGGAAAGTGAATAGAGATGGGCTGTGGAAAGAGAATAGAGATGGGCTGTGAAAAGTGAACAGGGGCTGTGGGAAGTGAACAGAGATGCGCTGTGGAAAGTGAATAGTGATGGGCTGTGGAAAGTGAACAGAGATGCGCTGTGGAAAGTGAATAGTGATGGGCTGTGGAAAGAGAATAGAGATGGGCTGTGGAAAGAGAATAGAGATGGGCTGTGGAAAGTGAACAGGGGCTGTGGAAAGTGAACAGAGATGCGCTGTGGAAAGTGAACATGGGCTGTGGAAAGTGAACAGAGAGGGGCTGTGGAAAGTGAACAGAGATGCGCGGTGGAAAGTGAATAGTGATGGGCTGTGGAAAGAGAATAGAGATGGGCTGTGGAAAGAGAATAGTGATGGGCTGTGGAAAGAGAATAGAGATGGGCTGTGGAAAGAGAATAGTGATGGGCTGTGGAAAGTGAACTGGGGCTGTGGAAAGTGAATAGAGATTGGCTATGGAAAGTGAACAGGGGCTGTGAAAAGTGAATAGACATTGGCTATGGAAAGTGAACAGCGGCTGTGAAAAGTGAACAGGGGCTGTGGGAAGTGAACAGAGATGGGCTGTGGAAAGTGAATAGAGATGAGCTGTGGAAAGAGAATAGAGATGGGCTGTGGAAAGTGAACAGGGGCTGTGGAAAGTGAACAGAGATGCGCTGTGGAAAGTGAATAGTGATGGGCTGTGGAAAGTGAACAGAGATGCGCTGTGGAAAGTGAACAGGGGCTGTGGAAAGTGAACAGAGATGCGCTGTGGAAAGTGAACAGGGGCTGTGGAAAGTGAACAGAGAGGGGCTGTGGAAAGTGAACAGAGATGCGCTGTGGAAAGTGAATAGTGATGGGCTGTGGAAAGAGAATAGAGATGGGCTGTGGAAAGAGAATAGTGATGGGCTGTGGAAAGAGAATAGAGATGGGCTGTGGAAAGAGAATAGCGATGTGCTGTGGAAAGTGAACAGGGGCTGTGGAAAGTGAACAGAGATGGGCTGTGGAAAGTGAACAGAGATGGGCTGTGGAAAGTGAATAGTGATGGGCTGTGGAAAGTGAACTGGGGCTGTGGAAAGTGAATAGTGATGGGCTGTGGAAAGTGAACAGGGGCTGTGGAAAGTGAATAGAGATGGGCATATGGAAAGTGAATAGTGATCGGCTGTGGAAAGTGAATAGAGTATGGCTGTGGAAAGAGAATAGAGATGGGCTGTGGAAAGTAAAAAGGGGCTGTGGAAAGTGAATAGAGATTGGCTATGGAAAGTGAACAGGGGATGTGGGAAGTGAATAGAGATTGGCTATGGAAAGTGAATATAGATTTGCTATGGAAAGTGAACAGGGGCTGTGGGAAGTGAATAGAGATTGGCTATGGAAAGTGAATAGAGATTGGCTATGGAAAGTGAACAGGGGCTGTGGAAAGTGAATAGAGATTGGCAATGGAAAGTGAACAGGGGCTGTGGGAAGTGAATAGAGATTGGCTATGGAAAGTGAATAGAGATTGGCTATGGAAAGTGAACAGGGGCTGTGAAAAGTGAATAGACATTGGCTATGGAAAGTGAACAGGGGCTGTGAAAAGTGAACAGGGGCTGTGGGAAGTGAACAGAGATGGGCTGTGGAAAGTGAATAGAGATGGGCTGTGGAAAGAGAATAGAGTTGGGCTGTGGAAAGTGAACAGAGATGGGCTGTGGAAAGTGAACAGAGATGGGCTGTGGAAAGTGAATAGTGATGGGCTGTGGAAAGTGAACTGGGGCTGTGGAAAGTGAATAGTGATGGGCTGTGGAAAGTGAACAGGGGCTGTGGAAAGTGAATAGAGATGGGCATATGGAAAGTGAATAGTGATCGGCTGTGGAAAGTGAATAGAGTATGGCTGTGGAAAGAGAATAGAGATGGGCTGTGGAAAGTAAAAAGGGGCTGTGGAAAGTGAATAGAGATTGGCTATGGAAAGTGAACAGGGGCTGTGGGAAGTGAATAGAGATTGGCTATGGAAAGTGAATATAGATTTGCTATGGAAAGTGAACAGGGGCTGTGGGAAGTGAATAGAGATTGGCTATGGAAAGTGAACAGGGGCTGTGAAAAGTGAACAGGGGCTGTGGGAAGTGAACAGAGATGGGCAATGGAAAGTGAACAGGGGCTGTGGGAAGTGAATAGAGATTGGCTATGGAAAGTGAATAGAGATTGGCTATGGAAAGTGAACAGGGGCTGTGAAAAGTGAATAGACATTGGCTATGGAAAGTGAACAGGGGCTGTGAAAAGTGAACAGGGGCTGTGGGAAGTGAACAGAGATGGGCTGTGGAAAGTGAATAGAGATGGGCTGTGGAAAGAGAATAGAGATGGGCTGTGGAAAGTGAACAGGGGCTGTGGAAAGTGAACAGAGATGCGCTGTGGAAAGTGAATAGTGATGGGCTGTGGAAAGAGAATAGAGATGGGCTGTTGAAAGAGAATAGTGATGGGCTGTGGAAAGAGAATAGAGATGGGCTGTGGAAAGAGAATAGAGATGGGCTGTGGAAAGTGAACAGAGAGGGGCTGTGGAAAGTGAACAGAGATGGGCTGTGGAAAGTGAACAGGGGCTGTGGAAAGTGAACAGAGATGGGCTGTGGAAAGTGAACAGAGATGGGCTGTGGAAAGTGAATAGTGATGGGCTGTGGAAAGTGAACTATGGCTGTGGAAAGTGAATAGTGATGGGCTGTGGAAAGTGAACAGGGGCTGTGGAAAGTGAATAGAGATGGGCATATGGAAAGTGAATAGTGATCGGCTGTGGAAAGTGAATAGAGTATGGCTGTGGAAAGAGAATAGAGATGGGCTGTGGAAAGTAAAAAGGGGCTGTGGAAAGTGAATAGAGATTGGCTATGGAAAGTGAACAGGGGCTGTGGGAAGTGAATAGAGATTGGCTATGGAAAGTGAATATAGATTTGCTATGGAAAGTGAACAGGGGCTGTGGAAAGTGAATAGACATTGGCTATGGAAAGTGAACAGGGGCTGTGAAAAGTGAACAGGGGCTGTGGGAAGTGAACAGAGATGGGCCGTGGAAAGTGAATAGAGATGGGCTGTGGAAAGTGCTCATCAAAATTTGGCTGCCCTACCCCCAAGTAAACCAAAAATTAAAAATAAATAAGAAATATCGTGCAATAATTTCATGTCGGCATGATGGCCGCTATTAGCGAAGTAGTGTCTGGACAACGTTTTCTGTAACAATTGCGGTTAAACAAGGTTTTGGTTCTTTCTCCAACTGTTCAGCCTGATGTTTTCTGATATGCAGACTGAAGCATCTAGATCAAATAACGTAGCCTACAGAGATACAAAATACAGAACAGACGGTAAACTTTGCAATCTTTGGTTCAGTCTGTGATACTGTAAAGTTTGTGATACTGTCTTTCAATGATATTCTTCCACCTTCTGTGCTTCTTCCATCCTCGAATGTGTACACCACAATATTGTCTTTGACATAGAATCATGTCAGCATACAAGTCTAAACTGTTCAAGCGTTCGTCGTTTTACTATTGAAAGTAGATATTCTTATGAACCTGTCAGATTCTTTATGTTATTTCTTACGTACACATTTGTCTTATGCCCTCTATAGGAAATGCGTAAAATTTGTCGACAACATTGTTATTCGAAGGCCTGTACTCGTATCATAATGTCTGCAGTTAGTGTCCAACTCTGACAATAATAGGGGCACAGGGGACCGCGTAGCGCAGTGGTTAGCGAGCTGGATTCGCATATGAGTGGTCCTGTGTTCTTTTCCCAGTTGAAGTGGAAATGTTTTTCAGATGCCAACGGTTCCCGGGTCGACCGAGTCTTAATTGGGTACTGAATTAATCCGGGAAGTAAAGACTGCGAGGGAGAGGAGATTGTTACCGCCCTCATATAGAAGAGCCACTAAAACGTGAGAGCACTAAAATCTCACACATCTACGGCATTAATAAATGCTATGGGTTTACTTGATTTTACTTTTATATCACTAGTACGTTATACATTCTGATTTTCAGTCCAGTACTGATGTTGCTTTTCCATATTAGATTTAGTCCTGACATTGCTGTCCATCACCAGCCTTATCTTGAAATCAGTTTTGGATTTTCCATCGCTACATATTCAAGATACTACACGGCATCAAGTTTGCGCATATTTATGATGACGATGACATGTGCCTCTATGTGTCTGCTGTTAAGCCAGTTCTTGTTCGTTTCGTTGTTGGTTTCTAGTACGTACTTACTGGCAACTTCTTCCTACTTTGTTTTCATCTCGTTAAGTAAGATCATTCTAAACACAGAAAAAACATCTGGCCAACATGGCGGACATGGATGTGTAAACATTCAGGCCCAGCCCAAGCTAGCTTCTGTGACTGGCTTTGCGAGCCGATAGAAGTATTGTGCGCAAACATATTTCATGGAGCAAGCCAGTTGGCTATTCATTGTGCAATTCATTGTGATTTCGTTAGTAGTGATAATTCTATAGTTGGATAAAAGTAGACATCTAGCTGAGGCTGAGCCACGCTGGAGTAATAGCACTAATACCACAATAAATAAGCATTCAAGAGCTAACGATAAAATGAAGAAGACACACAAATCAGCTATGTTTAATATTTGTGGGCTGGGGGACAAAACACCTGAATTAATTTCATTTATGAAGGAAAAAGATTAGAAATTCTAGGGCTGGCAGATATCAGGATAAAAGGAAACAACATAAAGACGGTGCTTAACAATTACGTTTTGATATGGAGCGGGGTGGGTGCAAACGAAAGAGCAAAACATGGAGTCGGCTTCTTATTACATAAAAACAAGACAAAATTAATATCAGACGTCGAATACAAGTCGGAGAGGATAGTAAGAATACAGTTAACAGAAAGAGAAAGAACAACATAATATAAGTTTATGTCCCATGCAATGACACTAATAACATAGAAGAAAGAAGCGAATTTTTTTTGAAAAACCGTCTGGCGTTCTCGTAAATAAAATTAATACTAAAAACGACATATTTGTTATGGGGGATTTCAATGGTAGAATTGGTAGAAAAAAAAACACACACCGTGAACATTGTTTGGGAAACTTCGGGGACACAACAAAAGATCGTAACAGTAATGGACAGAAACTCATTAATTTATGCTTAGAGCACGGACTATTAATAGCTAATTCATGGTACGAGCACAGAGTCACATAACAACCTGGTACAAATGGGACAATTTATCAGTAATGTCCCAGATTGACTACATACTGGTAAGACACAGGCAGAAGATAAACATCACAGACGCAAGGGTTATACCAAATATAAATATAGATACTGATCACCGTTCGGTAGTAATAACTGAAAAACAGAAACGAAAAGAAAGACCAACAATGAACCACAAACAAAAACAAGAACCACAACTGAACTTTATAAAGCTAGACGACGAACACATAAAAGAGATATACTATATGAAAAAATGGCCAAGGCCTTCACTACCCTACCAAGCAAAAGTGATGGCATAAATATAGAATGGAAGTTATTTAAAACTCACATGATAGATAATCTACAAAATGTATGCGGAGTAAAAAAAACCATACAAATGGAGACCAGCAAACAGCATGGTGGAATGAAGAGTTACAAAAAGCTACGCAAATAAAGAAACAATGTTTTAGAACTTGGTTGAAATCAAAAAACCAAAATGATTATGTGCAGTACAGACTAACTAGAAGAAATACGAAAAGAATATTCAAAGAAGCCAAAGAGAACTCCTGGCGCAAATACGGAGAACACCTATGTAAGAATAACCCTAGAGATTTCTTCAAAAGTATCAATGCAATGAGAATGAGAAACGAAAGCTATAACCCAACTGCAATAATAAACAGCAGAGATGGAATACCTCTACTTAATGGAAATGATAGAAAGAATAGGTGGAAGGAATACTTCCAAGAACTGTACAATCCTAACATTCTGACTCATCATTGATATAAAGGAATATCACAAAGATATCACAGAGCCAGAATTGTTAAGTCAAGAAATAGAAATGGCTATCAAGAACAGCCCAAATAAGAAATCACCAGGCACAGATGGCATTCCCAATGAAGCCATTAAAGCATGCAAAGATATTGGAGTAAAATGGCTCCATAGAATATTCACAATAGCGTGGAAAGAAGGGGAAGTCCCAGAGGACTGGCAAAAGTCAATAATCGTACCTTTGTGGAAAAACAAGGGCAACAAAAGAGAGTGTGAAACATACATAGGCATCTCATTATTAAGCCAGACCGGAAAAATTTATGCAAAGATAATACAACAACCATGCCGAAATCGGATGTGCTAGGCCTACAAGGCGCATAACGGTGGCACAACGTAATCACGCTCCCGGCGGAAATCGCACGGATATCCGTGCTGGTTACAATGGAGCGAACGCAAAACAAAAATAGAACAACGTGCACGATACATCGTCGAACCACAATTGAGCCCCTCACAATTTGGCCTCAGAAGAGGGGTTAGCTGCACAGACGCCATGTTCACGCTGAGACAAATGAGTGAAAGAGCGATATAATTTAACAAAGAACTAAACGCAATGTTTATAGATCAAGAGAAGACGTTTGATAGAGTCAATAGGGACGTACTATGGGAAACTCTGGAAATGTATTGTATCAAAGGACAACTGCTAGAAAGTATAAGATCTTTGTATAAGAACTGCTAAAATGTGTAGTAAAAACATCAGATGGTATCACAGACGCATTTGATACAAAAACGGGAGTGCGTCAAGGTTGCGTGCTCTCACCTTTGATTTTCAATATATACATAGACAGAATAATAAAAGAGGTACAGAGGGCAACATCCCCGATTCAGAGCAAGACAACTCAGAGCAACTAAACAATGAAATAAATGAACTACTTTTCGCAGACGATCAGAGCCTCATATACGAAAACGAAGAACAACTACAAAATCACGTTAGCTCACTATCTGCAACATGTAGAAAATAGAACATGAAGATCAATACACAAAAGACGGAAACTATGAAAATATGCAGAACGAGTCCACTAAACATACAGAGACAATATATGAGTAAAACAAGTAACAGAGTTCAAATATCTCGGTAGTATTTTTTTTACAGAAAATGGAAGCCTCGATAGAGAAATAGAGATGAGATGTCAAAAGGCAAATGCAGTAATATACCAACTGTCACCACTACTTCTTCACCCCAAGATCGAGATGGAAGTTAAGAGACAAATGATCTACAGTATATTCCAACCAACACTGTGTTACCAGTGCCAATCCTGGTCTCTCTCGTCTTCACATTACAGAAAGATAGTGATATGCAAGATGTAAAATCTTGAGGAAAGCTGCCAGGTCACCAGGCTTGATAGATTACGAAATGAATATATCAGGAAAATAATAGGTATAATATCTTGTACAAATTACATAGAGAGAGAACAGATCAAGTGGTTTGGCCACATTATGAGAATGCATCACGAAAAGTTGCCCGTACAAGCATATAACCAATTGAGATCAGGGTACAAAGCCAGAGGAAGACCACGGAAAAGATGGATAGAAAATGTCAGGGACATCCTGCACAGACACGGTCATAGCACAGCCGAGGCCACACATCTGGCTTTAGAACGCAAGCTCGAACTCCAATCACCCCTACGCTTAACGGCAAGAGTGGATCACAAACCACCTGGGGATAGACAATAGACAATTCTAAACACTTTTACTGAATTTTCAAAAATGGATGTAACACATGGTGATTCACATTCTACTGCAAATCGTTAAGCTGATAAGATGCGATGTACATCAATCTGGTACACCTGAAACTCCATCCAGGCACATGAATATACTGTCGTGCACTTTGTCAATCTCTATTTAGTATTGTTTCGTCTCTATTCCATCATAGTTTTTGTATAGTCGTTTATTGTGTATTTTGTTCCGGCATTCCATATTTTGCTGTTAGTTATTCACGTGTTCTGATGATGTTTAAGACTTTTATCAAGCTACTTCAAATCAGCACTTAGCATCATAAAGGGTGAAGAGTCAAACACATTGACAGAAAACACATATATACTGGAAATATGGAAAGAGTACTGTAAAGAAATGAAAGAAGAAAGTAAATAAAAACTCTGACGACAGCATGTACAATATCAGCTAAATAGAACTAGACTCCAGCTCAGAAGAAATAAGATGAATTACTAAAAAAACTGAAGAGTGGGGAATTGCCCAAGGATGCGGAAATATACCTGCTGAATTAATACACTCAGAAGGAAAAACCACCATCATGTTTCATTGATTACAGTAAGACCTTCGATTTCATACAACATCAGAAACGTTGGAACATCACGAGAGACGCATTTCCCTTTATACTTAATTCATATCATTAAAATGTTCTACCAAGACCAACATGCACCAGTAAGAGTTGACGATGAAACATCAGGTTGATCAAGTGTGGAAAAAGTAGTAAGACAAGGATGCGTCGTATCGCCAAATCTGTCCAATGTTTATGCAGAGAACATCATGAGGAATACAAGAAATGACTAGCAGCGAAAAAAAGTTGAGTCACTCAATATTGGCGATTACGAGATACCAGAACTAAGATATACCGATGATACAACACTACTATCCCAGGGGAAAAAGGGCATCGACCACCTCGTAAATTCCATAAACGAACACAGTGGAAAACGAAATCTTTTTATGAACGAAGGTAAGATCACGGTTATGGCAAGAGAAAAAAACCACTAACATGCTCTTAATAACAGAGAACTAGAGTGTGTTACCAATTTCGAATACCTTGATTATTTTATAAGCAGAAACAACAGGGATTGCAGTGAAGAAATCTGACTGAATTTGGCTGTTGCATAAAGTCCGTAGATAAGTAGGGACTTTGTGATGTTCTAGACTGAAGTTGGTTACTGCATGAAGGTAAATTCAAGTAGGAAGTATGAGGATAAATGAAAATAATTTTACAGCGGATGGGAAGTGAACCAGGCCCGATTTAGTGCATCGAATCACCTTGTAACTCAAGTAAACAGGTTTTCCGTACCAAACACATCCCTCAAAAGATGTGATCTCGTCAAGACATTCATCCTGTGTACTGCATGAAGCTCGTAGATAGGTGGGGGACTTTCTGGTGTTCAACCATTCTCCGCTTCAGGAAATCAGATCATGACGTTTATTTCTAGGAACAGTCAAAATATGGGTAATCAACAATTATTTCTAGGAACAGTCAAAAGATGGATAAGCAACGCTTATTTCTAGGAACAGTCAAAAGATGGGTAATCAACAATTATTTATAGGAACAGTCAAAAGATGGGTAATCAACAATTATTTCTAGGAACAGTCAAAAGATGGGTAAGCAACGCTTATTTATAGGAACAGTCAAAAGATGGGTAAGCAACGCTTATTTCTAGGAACAGTCAAAAGATGGGTAATCAAAACAATTCACTATTACGTCATCAAAGAGAAGAAATTACACACAAATATTGGTGCATAATTTTTCTTTTTGTTTACGTAATCCTCTCACTGCCTGATATCTCCAGAAAATAAACACAACGTGCTAGGAAATGTATACATTACACTGCATTATCTATACTTACATCTACTACGCCGTTGCATGTGGCGCAGTATTCGTTAAAGTATACGCGCCCTGTTAAACTATCTGTCACACGAAGAAATGTACTGAGGTTTTGCTCCGAAGTGGAAATGTATTTCTCACAATTGGTTCTAACATTGTTGTTGTGATAATTTGATGGACACGATCTAATGTACAGGAAGTGAAGTTCCTCTGAATATTCACAAACTAATTTTACGTCTAAAATTGTATCTATGTTATTAGAATTAAGGAAGGTATTACTCAAAATCTTTGGAAATTCACTCAAAGAATTGTCGGCAGAATTATTTGAAATTAAAGTTGAAATATCTGGGCAACATGTTCCATACAATATACAATTAGGTTTGTCACAATCGCAAGGAAAGCAAATAACACTTCTACACTTGTTAGGAACTTCGTGAGACACTAAATTTGATCCATTGCACGTCCTGGAACAATAAGAACGTTGGTACTCGTGTGATTGCATTAGACTTTTATCCCAGAAAAACGTCAAGTCTTCTGGATTTGGCTCTAATGATAAACCAGCGTAAGTTGCTTCCCTCGATATTCTCAAAGTTCTAGCAGCCTTTATGTTTATTGATGAATATTGGGTATTATTTACTATTTGAAATCTTTCAGCATTTGTGTTTGTCATTGAATTCAATCCCCAGGTAATTTGTAAATAAATATACACAAATATGACTTGAAACAAGTTTTTCAGAGAAAAGTTATCAGATTGGCATGCAGACATTCTATATTATTTTAAACGGAGTGTAACAATTAAATGATATATTGTTTCGGATATTAATATATACACATTTCGAGATTTTGATAAACACAAAACATGGATTTAATCGTCCTCAGTGAAAATTATCGCTATATAAACTCTAATGTCTGCATATATATTTATCGACTAGCTCATTTTACTATATTCGATTTGCTGTTTGTAGTTACCACGCTGTAACTCAACTGAAGTGCCAGCGAAACAATCAAAAGTTATATCAGATAACACATTTACTGTTTTTTTATACTTGTTTGAAATATTTCCAGAACATTCATGTGCCTGTGACATTTATATATAATTCATAACACCACTCATGTTAATAAGCTGGCATGTCAGTAGTAATCCACATTCCCACAGTAGTAACGACTCAGATAAAATGATAGCTGTTTTCCTAATAAATTAATCAAAGGCTAATAAATATGGAATATATTGTACCGGATATTTCATGCTGTTCTGTAATGTACGATATGCTTCAGTGCCGTTATGTTTTACCATCCTCACAATTTGATGCAACAAATATTTTAGATATACATTTTTTTAGATAAGTATAAATGACCAAAATAACATATTGTCCGATAAAGTGGGGAGTGGCGCAGTAACAAAACAAATAAGCAATAACAGGCTGTATAAAGCTAATAATCTTACTATAATACTAACTATCAAAATAAATAAAACATTGTAGAAACAATAAACACAATAACAAGAACTGTTTCCACGTTGCGGTCCAAGCGGGACCTTTCTCTAGAAACAAAAACACACGAAAATACCAAAAACTTGCTTTCATGTGCAAAGATATTTATACCAAAACATCTCAGTACACAAACAGAAAGTTAATAAATATTAGGGGAAACCTGCTCAGTTATGATTATAAGGGTACGCTAAATCCTACACAATATTAATATATACAAAATAGCAGTATATGCCAAAGGCTGAAGAAGTTATAATTGTGCTTACGTAAAACACAGGTTTATATAACAGTTCCACTCAGACACGACGGACTATCCCTAAACCTAATGGGGAATGTTGTGCACACCAGAAAACAATATTCAATTACAATACACAAAACATATTCAACGTTTCAACCAAAAGGTCTTTATCAAGATACGCACAAAACATCAAAAGACAACGAATGGAAATTATCACAACACACAAACGTATCCAACGGAAATATGGAAATGAGATGCCGAAAGGATAGGAAGTACATAAAAAATGTAAATATATGTGGGAACGAAACGAACAAAAAGATAACGTAAATGATGGAACAAAGTGAATAAAGACAATGACCAACCCAATCCAGTACTAGATAAAAGAGTAGTCGGAATTGAGTCCACAATGCTTGAGGGTACCCAATTCAAAAATAAGACGATTTTCTAGAGCGTACCTAGGTCTATCATCGGTGGTACAGGATCTGATGGAAGTGACCTGAATATCAAGAGACTTTTACCTAGACTTGAATATCAATACCATGATGATAATCGCCGTTGAAGTGTGTGGCCACAGGAGTAGGTGTTCATATATATATATATAATTATAAATAACACATATTTAACTACATAATGAAACATACATGCAATAAGTATATATAAATGAAATAAATACATATACATACCTACACATATATACATAAATATATACATAAAAATTTACATATTCACAAACAAAGCAAGCATACAGAAATGTAACTACACAAATGTTAGAACATACATGCACATAACGAATAAATCTATATACATATGAACAAAAAATATATTAGTAATTGTACAATATGCTTTACTGCCATTTTGTTGCACCATACTCACAATTTGATGCAACAAATATTTAGATATACATTTTTTTAGATAAATATAAATGACCAAAATAACAGATTGTCCGATAAAGGTACCTAAACAGATATTTACAAGCATGTAAATGCATCCATACACAAGTAAGGAATCACATACGAATTTGTGTACGTCATCACACCAAAGGTAGATACATGTATTAACATAAACAATCACCCGCATAATATATATACTTGCATTCACATGAACATTTGCTCATATAATATATATACTTGCATTCACATGAACATTTGGCCCCATAAAAATATATTAATTCATTTTCCTTTTGCGCTGAAGTTAGCGCATAGGGCAGAGGTCAGATCTCTCCAATTCTGTCTGTTCAAAGCTATTCTGTGCAGCTCCTGAATAGTATGGATATTGGTTGTTTTACTTTCTCTAAGTATTGTTCTTCTGAGTGTTTCTTTTGGCCTACCCCTTGTTCTTTTGCCTGTAGGTATCCATTCTGGAGATTGGTGGTGTATTCTGTTGGTGTCTGCGAGTAGGTTATTGGTTATAATGTGTTGTTGTTAGCTAGATCTGACTGTACGACAATCTCGCAATGATGACGAAATAAATCACACGCGCTATCTTAAATATCCGATATTATAACACAGTTTGACAGAAAATAATTCGTTTGAATGAAAAAAGAATTGGAATGAACTGACTTAAAAAATATATACATGCATTAATATAAACTTTCGTCCATATATATATATATATATATATAATATATATATATATATATATATATATATATATATATATATATATATATATATATATATATATATATATATATATATATATATATATATATATATATATATATATATATGCATTAACATAGAATATGTACTGAAACCTATTGTATGCACATATACAAATATGTGACCCTAAGTAGTTGTATGGATACACTGAACCATATAATCACAAATGCGTATAATACATATACATGTGTGGGCACTTTCATATTAATAGAGAAAACAAGACAATAATAAATGTAGAGACATATAAATTAAGAAATAAATTTACGATTCTCTAAGAATGGATAGATGGGAAAACAAAATAACAATATGTTGACATACATAAACACCAAAAGAAACAAATACACATAATAAGATTGAAAATTCACCCTGTACATGACGTGGCGATAGCAAGAAGGCCTTTAGCACACAGCTACAGAATCCCTCCCTGCATCCTTAACAGGAGACATGCGCTATTTGACAATAAATAGTAGGAGAGACAAGATTACTCTTAAATACCCGAAGTTCGAGAAAAGTCCGGGAAAGCTTGTTACTGTTGATAAGTTGTTTGATTGTTTTGTCTACTTTATTATTATGCGCCACAATCGGATCATTGGTACAAGGGCGATAAAAAGTTGGGTCGTCTTATGGTTGCTGGCAACATGTGTCTGTTATGGTTGCTGGTAACAGAAGTTGATTGCTGATTCAGCGATCCATAGGCTCATGCCGTTTGACACAATGCCATTGTGTGATATATGCATGTGTTTGTGAACTGTTGTTTTGTTCCTTATAAAGTGTTTTATTTATCTGGCCTTCCTGATGTCATCCAGTGCTGAACATTTTAAAAAGTTGACATTCATAGGGATGTGTGCACAGCCGGCACACTGGAGTGTGTTGTGGTTGTATTCTGTTCAGGTGATTGTTAAGCTGTACATGTTTTGTGTTCATTGGGAAGATGATACTCTGGTCTTTCCTTCCCAGGAGGTTAATGTTGTCTTTAGGATCTGGGCTGGTCAGACATCTATAGATTTCCCTTCCAGTGTTTTCCATGACCCGTCTGTTCATCCAATTTTCTTTATTCACAGATTTCAACACATTTTAACAGTGTCCGTACGTATACGTGGTTGTTTGTGTGTATGGCTGTTCTTGTTGAGCTCCGATCTTTGCTAGTCTGTCTGCCTTATCATTGCAAGGTGTGTTTCAGCGGCCAGAAATCCACTACATAATAATGCTGACTTCATAAGATGTAAAAAGCTGGTTGGCATGGTGATATATTTCAACTAGCTCAGGTTTATAATGTCCATCACATTCTATTGATTGAACAGCGGACATAATGTCAAACCACAATGTTTTGTACCTTTGATTGATAGGCATGAAATATGGTCTTCAGGTAGTACAAGGCAACTTCTAGTGCTGTTATTTCAGCTTCATAGTTAGAATATATCTCCCCACAGACATCAAACAACTCATCAGATGTTTTGTCTGGATATTCTCTCTCTCTCTCTCTCTCTCTCTCTCTCTCTCTCTCTCTCTCTCTCTCTCTCTATATATATATATATATATATATATATATATATATATATATATATATATATATATATATATATATATATATATATATATATATATATATATGCCATAACCTGCTTTGATGATGGCTTTGAAACTTTGAAAGCAGACCCATCAGTATAGACATGAATCCATTGTTTTGGGTAGGTGTCTATTGTATTGTGTTGCTTTCATAAGACTTGCTGGGTCGGAACTTTTCGTTGCATTATCTCTTCTTGATTTCCGGCAATTTTAAACCTGCGTGTGGTGGTAAACATTTTTTTCTACTCTTCGCAGTTCTTGTCTCTTGTCTGGGATGTGATCTTTTATTTCATTGACATGGCTGAGGACTAACTTTTGTTTTATTCTGTGGTTTAGTTGCCTGTTTTCTACAAGTTGTTTATTTGGGTGGTCTTTGTTCATTCTTTTGCTCTTTCACAAGCCTCCATTGCAGCCATATCTCTCCGTATCTCAAGGGGTTCTACATTTGTATGTATTTCACATGCAGCCGTTGGTGTAGATCTTAATCGTCCACTAATAAAACGTAGGGCATTGTTCTGCACTCCGTTTAGAGATTCTACATTTGTCTTGGAACATGTTGTGAGTAGTGCACTGTTGTATTCTGAAGCAGAACGTATGCAGCCAAGATATAATCCTCTGTGGGTATCATTGTTTGATCCCCAAGATGTTCAAGTGAGTCTTTTCATTTGCTGTAGCCGGCTAAGTGCTTTATTTTTTACATTCTTGATGGTGAGCTGCCAATCAAGCATGACTCTAAGATATGTGGGGTGTTCTTCTCTTGGCAATTTCTGTGTATCCAACCATAGACTGATATTTTCTTTGGCTACTTTATGACTCTTGGTAAGGATAGCATAGACAGTTATCTCACAGTTTATTTTTAGCTTCCATGTTTGACAGTATTCATGTAGTCTTCTTAAATCTCTATTTAGTCTTTTGGCTGCACTTTCAACATTCTCATGGCGCTGCCATATTATTTGGTCATCAGCATAGAGGTCTATTTATGCTCTGATACGCTTGGCCAGGTCATTAATGTAAATGAGAAAGAGGGTGAATTTCAAATCAGAACCATGAGGAAGGCCTTCCTCTAGAACTTCTTTAGATGAGATTGCATCATTTATCTATGTTTGGATTGTTCTGTCAATGAGGAAGTATTTTATTCAGTTATATAACTTTCCACTAATTCCCACCTCAACAATCTTCATCAAGAGATCCTTTCTCCATACTTGATCATAAGCCTGTTGTAAGTCAAAGAAGATGGCTACAGTATGTTTTCCTGGAATTCATCATGGATTTTCTTTGTCAACCTAAATAGTTGGTCTTCGGTACAACTCCATTTTCTAAAGCCAGCCTGTTCATGAAAGATGATGTTTGAGCTCTCGAGGAACCAGTAAAGTTGCACATTAACCATTCTTTCTGCCAATTTCCCAAAACATTATGTTAGTGATATAGGGCGGTAGCTTTTGGTTCATCTGGAGGTCTGTTACTTTTTAAGATGTCAAAGATGTGAGCATTTCTTCAGTGTTTAGGAAGTTTTCCATTTCACCAGGTTATATTTATTAGTTTAAGGAGTACTTCTTTCCCTGATGTGCCCATGTCTGTTAACATTTCATTATAAATTTTATCTGGTCCAGGAGACTTTTTTGCTTTAGTTTCTTCAGCCCTTGTTGGAGTTCCTGCATCTTAAAGTCATCTTCAAATATGGATGAGCCAGAAGTTTGGACTTTTCTTGCTGCTTCAGTTGATACAGACGCTTCTTGTCAGCTTCGGACAGCTTCCTTACTCTGTTCACACTGGCAAATAAGTGGTTAAAGTGTTCTGCTTCCATCTATCACAGGTTTATCGTTTTTTCTTCTTCTTTTCCGAGATACATTGTGTACCGGCGCCGAAGCCTTTCTACCATTATTCCTTAGATCTAAATTGGCGCATGTTTTTGCCCATTTATCATGTTTGACCTTCTTCACTATTAGTTTTACTCTAGCACATGTTGTATTATAGAGAATGTTGGCTTCTTGTGAAAGTGCTACCTCAAGGGCTTCTCTTGTTTTTTTTTCCTCTCAAGGATCCCAGCTTGCATTTTTTTTATTGCAGAATGGTTTGTGAGATTTCCGACTGCCCCTTAGGATGCTTTGTGATGCTGAATTGAGGATAGCGTTTTTCACCCAAGCAGCTAATGTTTCTACGTTATTGCTGTTATTATTACATAGCAGGAAATCTGATGTTTCTTGGAATAGTTTCCAATATGGCATGTAAAAATTCCAGCGAGTTTTCTGTTTGACATATGCTTTGTTTGGTGTAGTTATGTTGGTGAGGATTGATCTATGATCACTTCTGATGTAATCAATGATTTCTAGAGAGCAAGAGTCTGTTAGATCAGATGAACAGATAGCTAGGTCAGGTCGACTGTGAGATAGATGGCTCATATGCAAAAGTGTAGGTACAGATTTTGCATCTTGAAGAACTGACATGTTTGCTGTTTCACAGAGCTCCTCTATATATCATCCTGTCTTATTGCGGCTCTGGCAACCCAATGGGGGGAGTGGTCATTAAAGTCACCAGCAAGTATTGTTCGGAGAAATTGTGTTGTAGGGATTTCTTTTAAATTGCATGTTGTCTGATGTGGGATGTATACGTTGTAGATTGTGTATTTTCCTCCAGAGTGCCAGATGGTCACCTTCTGCATGTCTGTGAGATTGGCTGTTTTCTGGGTGATATATCCCTGAATGTCATTCCTGATGTAAATAATTATGCCACGGCAGTTGGTACACTTACAGGAATAGCTGGTACATCCTGACAGATATGGGTCAGTGTCTTTGTGTATAGTCTCCTGTACGAGGCTACATGTATCTTGTGATAAATTAGCAACCTCTAGTTTTTGTTGTGTTTCTTATACCACAGATGTAGTACATTAAGCGAAGACTTTGTTTTATGACAATCTTAGCTCTGCTGGTTCTCCCTCCAATGTTTTCTGGGTTTAGTATTTTGGTGCTTGTGTAGATGTTGTTGCTGTGTAGTGTATTGTGCATGTCGGTGTTTGTGTTAATGTTTTTGATGCGCTCCAGTAGTTATTTTCTCGGCCAGAGCAGCCTAATTACCCAGTTCCTGCCGCGGACTTTGATAACCGATGCGACGTCCGATCTCCGTTGTAAATAATATTTGTTGTACTGGCATTATGGTGGGCCTTAGCCACTGGAAAAATCAGTGCTGTGTTTCCCCTTCCCCAGTGTTGCACAGTACATCCCTAGCTCCCTCCCAAATACAGTTACGTACACAAAAATAAAAAAGCATAAAACACAGTACAATAACAAAATAAAAGCATGAGAAACATAATTGTATAGATGACGTGTTATGAAGATTTTATAAGAAGATAACCTCAATATAACGGCATGTCATCTACTAATGTTTTCTGTTGCATGGTTGGTTTGTCTAGTGGGCCATTGGTGAGACTTAGAGACGCAATCTCATGCGTGTAACATGTGTAAGTTATGGTTGCTGGTAACATGTGTAAGTTATGGTTGCTGGTAACATGTGTAAGTTATGGTTGCTGGTAACAGGTGTAAGTTATGGTTGCTGGTAACATGTGTAAGTTATGGTTGCTGGTAACAGGTGTAAGTTATGGTTGCTGGTAACAGGTGTAAGTTATGGTTGCTGGTAACGGGGGTAAGTTATGGTTGCTCATAACAGGTGTAATTATGGTTGAAAGAACCTCCTGCAAGAAAGAACCTCAGACAGGAAATAATCTCAAGCAGGAAAGAACCTCTGGCAGGAAAGAACATATGAAATGCTACAGAAAGGCACTTAGGATATTATGGAAGAAATAAAAAAAGAGAAACTCGTATATTATAAACAAATTGAAGATTCCAGTGCGGGGAGAGAAAGGGCAGACCAAGAAGACGATGGACTGACGACATTAAAGATAACTTGAAGACATCGTTGGAAAATTCGAGCCGCATGACCAAAGACAGAAGGGTTCAGGGAGTTCACTGGGGGAAGACAACGTTCTGGAAAGAATACGTTACATGACAGAGAGCGTTGGAAGGGGGATTATAGTAATATGTTAAATCCCGTTAACAAGAACAAGGGAAAACATAATGACCGGTGGGGGAGTCTGGTGAAGCAGGGTATAAGAGGTATTCAAGGATTTAAGAACCGATGTCATCACACTGAGGGTACACATATGAGCGGTAAATCTTTTTCAGCAGATGCTTTACAATGTGTATTTATAGTTCCCGTCCAGCGTTGAAGTCTCATGAAACAGAATTCAATTTCTTCCACCCTTCCCTGCTCGTATCACGGTTGATCCCATGTTTCTGTAGTCTCTGTACTACTGATTTGTACAGTGCAGCATTTATTTGAAGAACTTTCACTTGTCCGTATTCAAAGTGGCATTATAGTAGAAGTCAATATAGAAGTAAGTGAAAATATAGTAGTAAATCAATATAGTAGTAAATCAATATAGTAGTAAATCAATATAGTAGTAAATCAATATAGTAGTAAATCAATATAGTAGTAAATCAATATAGTAGTAAATCAATATAGAAGTAAGTGAATATAGTAGTAAATCAATATAGTAGTAAATCAATATAGAAGTAAGTGAATATAGTAGTAAATCAATATAGTAGTAAATCAATATAGAAGTAAGTGAATATAGTAGTAAATCAATATAGTAGTAAATCAATATAGTAGTAAATCAATATAGTAGTAAATCAATATAGTAGTAAATCAATATAGTAGTAAATCAATATAGTAGTAAATCAATATAGTAGTAAATCAATATAGAAGTAAGTGAATATAGTAGTAAATCAATATAGTAGTAAATCAATATAGAAGTAAGTGAATATAGTAGTAAATCAATATAGTAGTAAATCAATATAGAAGTAAGTGAATATAGTAGTAAATCAATATAGTAGTAAATCAATATAGTAGTAAATCAATATAGTAGTAAATCAATATAGTAGTAAATCAATATAGTAGTAAATCAATATAGTAGTAAATCAATATAGAAGTAAGTCAACTTAGTAGTCAACGTGTAAAACATGACACCTTGTTGAAGATTTTACTTTAGAGTCGAGGCGATTAAGACGTAGGCAGAGATATAAGTCGGAAAGAAACATCACGAGATGGACAGGTTGCATCACCAAAGCAAGAGACAGAGGATGATGGAGTTTTGTTGAAGTTAACCTTCGTTGCCGAGACCGTACGTGATGATGATGAAAATCGTTTACTTCCACGTACTTTAGCATGGGCTGGACAGTAGATCCATATAGGTTCATTTCATCATCATCATCATCATCATCATCATCATCATCATCATCATCATCATCATCATCATCATCATCATCATCATCATCATCATCATCACCATCATCATCATCAACATCACCATCATCATCATCATCATCATTACCATCATCATCATCATCATCATCACCATCATCATCATCATCATCATCATCATCATCATCATCATCATCACCATCATCATCACCATCATCATCATCATCATCATCATCACCATCACCATCATCATCATCATCATCACCATCATCATCATCATCATCACCATCATCATCATCATCATCATCACCATCATCATCATCATCATCATCACCATCATCATCATCATCATCACCATCATCATCATCATCATCATCATCATCATCACCTTCATCATCATCATCATCATCATCACCATCATCATCATCAACAACATCATCATCATCTTCATATGTTCATATTGCAGCTTTATTATCGCTATCGGAAGCCGCGATGCACATGATAGTTATTCTATAATTCTTACTAATTCTTAGTCTATGCTCCGTTAGGTCCAAAACGGTCAAAATGTCCGTGTATATATCCTACATAGCTGTATGATTGTGTTACAAAAACTATCAATCTCTAAATCTCCGATAAACATCCCGTAACCAATAAAGAAAGAAGTCAAATCAATACTGTAGAACAAGTTTTTTTTAAATGTGTATATCTATTATTTACCTCATATGTTATATTAGTGTTATATTACATGTTATAAAGTGTTGATAAAAATACTTAAAGGAAACATATAATTTAATATGGATATAAAGATAGATATAACAAGTGAAATACATATAACATATTTAAAAAAAAGATATTTATAAACTCATATTTTAAATTTCAGAATGCACGAGTACAGTCGGTATATATCTTAATAAACCCAGTAATACAAGTGAAAGTACTGTACAACCAGTTTATGGAAATTATGAAATATTTTTACGTAATACACAGAAACATTGTTTAAAAAAATCTAATAATGGTGGGTGACGACTATATACACATATACGTTGTATTACATACTGGTACACAAACATATACGTTGTATTACATACTGGTATATACACATACAAGTTGTATTACATACTGGTACACACACATACAAGTTGTATTACATACTGGTACATACAGATGTATTGATGTGAAAGATCTCAAGATAGTAAGAAATATGTATTGGAAACAAACAACTGCGATGAGGGTTGACAGTAATGTAGGAGAATTTCAAAATATAGAGATGGGCGTCAGACAAGGATGTGTAATGTCATCAGATATTTTCTCCCTGTATACAGAGAATATTATGCGAAACATAGAAAGCATGCCAGGAATAGCAGTTGGAGGTTACAATCTGAATAATCTAAGATATGCTGACGATACAGTTCTGTTTGAAGGGAGCGAACAAGAACTTGAAGCAGTGTTAGACACGTCTGAGCACTTATGGACGTGTCTGGTGTGCAAAGAGGTTAATCAACATACATAATACTTAATATCATGGTGATAATTACATCAATGTTACCAGAAATTGCATAGAACTTTACATCTCCTGGTGATAATTACATCAATGTTACCAGAAATTGCATAGAACTTTACATCTCCTGGTGATAATTACATCAATGTTACCAGAAATTGCATAGAACTTTACATCTCCTGGTGATAATTACATCAATGTTACCAGAAATTGCAAAGAACTTTACATCTCCTGGTGATAATTACATCAATGTTACCTCAACCTTAAAATAACATTACATCTCGTGGTGATGATTAACTTTTGGCTTCTTTAGGTTTTCTTGTAAATATAGATGGTAACTTTTGAATTATTTCAAAGTCATGTATGTCTAGCATATTAACAACCCTTATAAACTGAAATGCAACCTAAGCATTTTTTTCTGATATTTCTCTGTCTATATTTTGAAATGGTCAGCACATTTTTCCAATAATTATTGTATATTTTTGAGAGATTAATATATGAAATACCTTTGATATTGTATATTTTTGAGAGATTAATATATGAAATACCTTTGATATTGTATATTTTTGAGAGATTAATATATGAAATACCTTTGATATTGCAGTTTAAATAACTAATAAATATTTAATGAAAAAAATTGAAGAAAGTCTTTCGTGTTCAGGAAACAGCATATATTCTACAATATATGAGTATAATAAATCTGATTGAAATGGATCACACATGTTGATTATAACAGTGAAATATATCCTGCTTAACTGCACTACACTAATACATTTAAGGGAGGAACAGTGGCCTACAGATATCCACAGAAAACTGTATGGGGAGCACCGATGAGCTTTCAACTACATCAGCATTTATTATGAAAACCGCACTTACTGTGTAGAGATGTTAAATTGTGAACGAGAAGAAGACTGATTATAACGCTTCGTTGAATATATAGTTGAATATATAACCATTATTTTTCTAGTATTATGCTACTATTTTCAATACACTGACTTCATATTTGAATTTGAATTGTCAAGTTTTAGTAAATGAAAGACTGCACGAAAAATGTGCACAAATAGGTTACAAAATGTAGAAAACAATAGTTTAAATTTTTAAACATGTAGAAAAAATTATATGCAAACTGTTATATATATAAATAGAAAAATATATACAAATTCTTAAATACAGAAACAAGTTTGTTAAATATAGAAATGGTTTTTTTAAATAGAAACTTATCAATTTTAAATAAATGGGTAACAATGAACCTTTGTGAAGTCGACAATTAGTTTTATAACGTACTATAATTGCCGACTGCATATTTTGTTCGCAACATGACAGTAGAGTGTGGTGTTGAAGTTGTGACAAAGTCATTGTAAAATGGTTATGGGTTAGTATTCCCAAAGATTCCTGTGGAAATATTGGCTCAAATTATAAATACTCACAAAATATGTTAAATGAAAACGTACCCGGTCTCCTTGTTTGCTGTGATTAATGACCATCTTATTTTCCTATACAATATATGCAGACATTATTGTCTACTGACGTTAAGATAGTGCTAACATTCAGATAAAGTGTATCTGTAATACCAATAGTATATGTAGGCCTATATTTTTATATTTTTCTTTCTCTTCTGCTCTCGTCCTCAAATTCCTGCAGATTAGCAGGATATAGTAAGGAGAACGGAATGCGTTGGTCATGGTCTATAACGCTGCGATATATGCGCCTTTCGCATGACACATCCGATTTCAGCACGAATTTGGGTCACTGACCCTGATATGTGATAGCCAACGCCATCCCATAACCTCCTTAGTCGCCTCTTACGAAATGTATGAAAGGTAAACAGTGTTGCTATTCTTTGCTCACCTCTCAAGGTCCGGCTACACACGGGCGACATATTTATATAAACTGACAAAATCGTGTTTTAATGATATTCTTTTCATTGAACAAGCATTTTAAAAAACATCTACACACTCTATCAGGCTGTCCATAATGTACGGCAACAATGTTTTACCAAATTATTTTAACTTTCACTACCATTTGTAAAAAAAAAAATGTCTAGAAATCTGGCAGACCCTTCTGGTTAAATGTATCTAACATTATGAGCACGAGTCCTTCTAAACAAATATTTTGTACAAACAGTACAGTACAATTTACCAATTTTCTGAGCGTTCCAACACATTTTCAAATGAAATTTAATTTTTATATTCCAGTTTTTGTTGACGTCAACTTTTGTCAAACACTCCCGTTCAATCACCCCTATTTTCAACAAGTGCCAACAAATGTTCACACTCCTTCCCTTAATTGTTGACGCATTTTACAGACAGCTCCTAGAATAGTGTAGCAGCTTTCTTTAATTAACGGACAGTTTCTATAGTTGCATAGCAGCTTTCTTTAATTAACGGACAGTTTCTATAGTTGCATAGCAGCTTTCTTTAATTAACGGACAGTTTCTATAGTTGTATAGCAGCTTTCTTTTAATATATTCGCTCTCTTGCTTTTGATTTTACTCTTTCTCCTGTCTGGTACTGGTCTTTCTTTTTCTTTTTTTCATTTTCTTTCTCTCTGGTTCTCTCCTTTATTATTCTCTTTTGTTCCTCTTACAGCATGATTATAATCTTGCAATATTCATGTATTTGTTGTTTATTTTTTCCATGATGAAGATCTTTTAATTGAAGGATCGTCTGTTTTTGTTGATGTTGTTAGTTTGTTTTCTATTTTACTGCAAAATTCCTTACCTATTTCTCTTTTTACCAAATGCTCCATCTATGATGTTTTTTCTAAAGTGAATTTTACTTTACATAACCGTCTAGACTTCACAACTTACTCATTTTTACTTTTGACAGACTACAAAAAGTTGAATCTTTAGAAGTTGTCTCGTGTTTATATCTATTTGATTCTACTTTTGATGTCCTAGTTTTGTCTGATATTTGTGTTTCTGTGCTGAGGTTTTCATTTCTATGAGCTCGTTTGTAGAGTTTGAGCACTCGTACGTTACAGGTGTAAGATAGAAATAAGAACACACCCTGAAGACCGTTGAGACAAATGGCGATAAAACGTAGAGGATGATTGTCTGTGGCTTCAGCAATGATTGTAATAATCCAGAAAATTCCGGTCATTGACGATAACTTTATATAAATGTAGAGATGTTTACGATCATCTTTCTTAAATTCGTCAGTTTGTAACTTGCGAACTTTGTGAATGTGAAGAATTGTAAAAGCGAAAAAGTATGTATTACATAAAAGGATTATACAAAGAGGGGTTACTAGAGTAGTGATTACAAGTATTGGAGAGTTCAAGAAACAAGTACTTTCTCCATATCCAATCAAAGTTCCATCAGAGGTTACGTAACTAATAACAACAACTGCGATAACTATAAAAGCAGGAACTACAGAGCATGCCACAATACATTTTATCAAGTATATTTTCTCAGCTGAAGCTGTTGCTCGAATGCTGCGAGTTTTTGCTGAGAAAGTAAGAAACATGTGAAGACAAGAAACAAAACACCAGCAGAACATAGACAGCCAACAAAAGTGGGTACAAATGGCAAGAAATGTACACAAGTAGCCATTTTTGTTGACGTGTGACGTAGACAACAGAAAAGATTGCGCAAGTAAAAGAGTTCCACACAAAAAGATATTGTTTATTCCCGCCACACTGCGCAACACCGAAAACAGGAAGTATGTCATTAACGTGGCAACCAAACATAATATGGAAAAACTTAAACAAATACAAGTCAGAATATATTGTGATATCAGTACCAAGAAATTTGAGTTAGAATCATCAAGGAGCAAATTTTTAGTTTTTGCAGTCAGTAATTCATGACACACCATCAGTGTCCCGTTCTCATTTATTGACATCATATTTAGCTCGTGTACTTCAGAAAATATTATTGGAAATTTGGAAATATTTAATGTAATGGAGCTGATTTCAGGATTACTAGAATTATTGCTTTCATACAAGTACTCGTTTGATTTAAAACTGACAAAAGCACAAGTTAGCAAGGGCTCAATTAGTATAGATTTTGGGATTACCGAGTTAAAATTTGTATCGTATTTCGGGTTTATAGGTTTTGGATATGAACTAATACATGATCTTTTCTCAATGAGAAAATCTTTGCAGTAAAAATCTTTGTTTCTATGTTTCGGTTTCAACATAGACATTAAAGTTAAATTTAAACCATTATTTAAAAAAATGTGTATAGGTTTTGTCACTAAATCATTCACAATGTCTATTTCGACGTCATCGCGACTGAGAGAACTGCTTGCAAGGATGAATCCACTAAGTGTGAACAAATGAATCTGAAAATTAAGTTCAATAAAATCTGATTGTGAATATGACTTCTTTTCCTGTGTTCTATTCAACGTGTTTAAGTTATCAGAATATACCATCGAAGAGACGATGTCAAAATCTATTGCAATTTTGTATATTATATTTTCCATCTGTTCATTAAACTGCCTGAAATATTCTTGACTTGAGTACGCAATATCTGGCAATGAACTGTTTACCTGGTCATTCATCTCCATGGAAACACTAAGTAAATATATCACCCGTATTTGGTAAACCAAACCCCGTATTTGAGTAATGGCAGTTGAGCAACTTCCGTTTACTAAAACCTTTCCTGGTGTACACTCCAATGGAAAGCAGATGCTGTCTGGGCTTGTCCATTCTGTACTTTTTGAGCATGTGTCGAGAATGTGTCCAGATGTTTGCAGACTTTTGTAGGAGTGAAAATTGAACAAGATCGAGAAGGGTTTCGGTATAATAAGAGGTGGCGGAGGCAAAGGAATTGGTGGCACAGGCTTTCCAGGCGAATAGCAATCACTCCATATTTTGCTATTGTTTTTCATATTGCAGAGGGCACAAAATAGATTCTTGTATATAACGTAGCTGAGATACTCTGTACGTACACGGTTAGCTAGTCCTGCCGTCTCTTTACAAGCTCTCACGACGTCTTCATCGTATACATCCCAGTTTCCTGTCACGTTACAAGTGTCAATTTCTTCGTCTGGATACCAAGATCTATCGCACGGGTATAAAAACGTATTCTTATATGGTAATTGCTCAATTGTACATGTATGACTATTGACAATGCTCAGTCGAAGCAATTCTTCAGACGTGGTGGCTGTGTACACATCCATATAATGGGAACAGTTCATTGATAGAGTCCAAACTCCATACTGTGCAAGAAAGAAAATAGAAACATTATTTATAATTATACAAGTAAATGTCTTCTAAAACAGATACTACAGAATAGATGTAAAAAAGATCATTGAGGGTGTTTTAGAACAAGGACATTGCAATTTATTTCTCGTCATAAAATCATTCTTAGTAAATGTTATATTTAGATTAATGGTCATGCACAGCACAAGTCGGTCTATTTTACAGAGTTCGAAACGATTACCCGACTATCAGGTACGAAAGAATACAAGCAACAGTTTACATGACAGACTAGACCAATGTTTCAACCATAAGGTCTTTATAAAAAATCGACGCCGTAGAAAAATCTCAGACTTGTTTAAAGTTGACAACCGGCCCCTCCCTCCCAAAGTGCTATCTTAAAAAACCCTATGGAGAGAAGATAGTGTGTTTTATATTCATATCTGGACTGAGATGAAAGAAACATTCAGTGAGGATGAATAGAATAGTGTACAATATAATACATTTACTCTCAGTCTACCTGATGACAAATATTCACAAGAAATATATATCAGAGTATATATAAAATGTGTCAGCAGAGAATGCAATAAAAATGGAGGAGCTGGAATATATATATTTAGAACCAAACACTACTGACCGAACTAAGTAATCAGTGTAACGTAGATATGCAGAAGTTACCATCACATTGTGGACATGAAAAAGCAGATATGCTGGCTAAGGAAAGAACTGATGATCAAACGATGTGCAATAATGTACCATCAGAAGAAACAGATGATCAAGGCAATTAGAAAGCCAGCTCTAACACAAGATGCCAACCAATTTATGAACAGAGGAGACCAAGTTGTCATTTTGTCACAATACAGGACACACATGAATCCGCAACCATATGTATACAAAGTTGAAGATTGATAACACGGCCATATGTACATGTGGACAAGCACTTCAGGCGATAGCGGAGCATATTCTTCAGGAATAGCAAATGTTGATACAAATATACTGGTAGACAGAAACAACAGTGGAAGAAAAACTCTACGGAACGTTGCCCTAGTTACCGAACAAAGTTCACATTTATAGAAGTGACAACACTTTAGATATCAGTTTGTTCCAGACGAACGAAAGAAGAAGATTCACGATAAATACATGACTCTGAACACATAGTGAATATAATTGAATATTATTAGTCTGCCGTGTGATCCAATTGTGATATTATCATTATTTTAATGTTTGTTCATTATTTGTCCTGCATATTCATTGAAAAAGATCTTATGATTGAAACATTGATTTAGTCTGCCTTGTATATTGTTATATGTATTATATCCTTTCTGATAGTAAGATAGTTTGTTAGTTTACTATAAAACTCAACCCAGGATACAGTGCATTAACTCGCTCAGCTACACTCGAAACCACAAGACATAATTATACACACAGATGGCTCAGGTAACAGAAACACAAATAAAAGAGGTTGGGGTGTTTGTTGCCTACAGAAACAGCGTGAAGTTGGTTGGAAAATCTTCAGCATATTCAGCTGTCACATCGAGCATGAGGATGGAGATAGAGGGAGTTACAGCAGCTATTAATTGGTTGATAACTGAACACACTCGGTAATACCCACAGACTCTCAAAGCATGTTGCGCAAGATGGAAGAGTACATGCTGAGAAAAGAGTGGTGGAACTTATTGAATAACTCAGTTGTCCAGAGCATTACATGGATATACTGCCCTGGTCATGCTGGTGTCAAAGGAAACGAGAGAGTCTACTTATTGGCAGGCAATGAGACTTGGAACGTACACATACAGAGAATGTTATAAATGGGAGTATCTAGAGGTGAGGGAAGAAAAAGTAAATATTTTGGAAGGCCCCGAAGATCACGCAATCAACACCTGACCGGGACTCTTGAGTCTACATACACTGAGATGGCTGTTGGAACGGAGAGCGGAGCACTTATGGAATTGCCCCACGTGCTGTGATGCTAGTTTCTAATCAAGAATCAAAAAGAAAACTCAACTATCTTGTGTTTAAGTAATACTGTATACACTTTCATAATACAATCTCTCTTATTACTTAATATTATATTCACACTTGAAGTATGGTCTAATTTCAACAGTAAATAAGTAATTATAGAATAATGAAAGCTAAATAGTTCGGATACCATACGATGTTTTCTCTTAGAAAGTGTTTGCCAACGGATAGACTGGTAAAGGTAGCGATAGATGAAGAGATGGAGACTTTTCTAGAGAAGAGTTAAGAACCGGCTGCAACATTCTAGATTGGTGTAATATCCGATGCAAAGAATGTAACTATATGTGTAGCTTGGGACCATTCTATACTGGTTTATAACTGTTGTGTCCACAAAGAAAAGCAAGATTAATCTATTCATGCATCCATCAATAAGTCCGTCCGTCCGTCTGTCCGTCCGTCGATCCATCCATCCATCCATCCATCATCCATCCATCCATCCGTCCGTCCATCCATCATCCACCCATTCATCCATCCATCCATCAGTCCGTCCGTCCATCCATCATCCATCCTTCTATCCGTCCATCCATCATCCATCCGTCTGTCGGTCCATCTACCCGTGCATCTGTCAGTCCATCCAACTATCCTTCCGTCCTTCGGTCCATCCATCCATCTATGGATCCACCAGTTCGTCCGCTCGTCCCTCCGTCCTTCCATCCGTGCGTCCAACCGTCCGTCCTTCCGTCCATCTGTTAGTCCGTGCGTCCAGCCGTTAACCTGTCCGTCCTTCTATCCATTCATTCGCCTGTCTGTCCATCTATCCATCTATTCGTTCATTCGTCAATCCGTCCGTCCATCCATCCATCCATCCATCCATCCATCCATCCATCCATCCATCCATCCATCCATGCTCTATTCCGCCCGTCCATCCATCCATCCGTCTATCCATCCTTCCATCCATCCATCAATCAATCCATTCGTCCGTTCATCCATCCACCCATCCATCCATCCATCCCTTATTCCGCCAGTCCATCCATCCGTCTATCCATCCTTCCATCCATCCATCAATCAATCCATTCGTCCGTTCATCCATCCACCCACCCATCCCTTATTCAATCCATCCATCCATCCATCCATCATCCATCCATCCATCCATCAATCCATCCATCAATCCACCAATTTGTCCATCCATCCATCCATCCAATCATCCATCCATCCACCCATCCATCCCTTATTCCGCCCGTCCATCCATCCAACCGTCCATCCATCCATCCATCCATCAATCCATCCATCCACCCATCCATCCATCCCTTATTCCGCCCGTCCATCCATCCATCCGTCTATCCATCCTTCCATCCATCCATCAATCAATCCATTCGTCCGTTCATCCATCCATCTCTTATTCCGTCCATCCATCCATCCATCATCCATCCATCCATCCATCAATCCATCCATCCCTTATTCCGCCCGTCCATCCATCCATCCGCCTATCCATCCATCCATCCATCCATCAATCAATCAATCCATTCGTCCGTTCATCCATCCATCCATCTTTTCATAAGGGTAGAACTGTTTAGTGTAGTAGAGGTAGTGGATACATCAACACACGTGTGTCCTCCAGCGGGTGCTATACTCAGAGATGGAGACAAGTGTTGAAAAATTGTGTTCACTTTGAAATACTGTCTGCCCACGATTTTCTTGGATCTACGCTTCTTCTGTCACCCTCACCTGTACACTACAATATTGTTTTTGACAGAATGATGTCGACGTTCATGTTCAAATAGTGCAAGTGTTGGTACTGTTTGTAGTAAAACTATTGATTCCGTGAATATGCGAGATTATCTACTCAATATCTTACGTACATAATCTAATCATATTCTCTATAAGAAATGCGAAAATTCGCCTTTACCATTATTTTTTTTTCACAGGTCTGTATCCGACTCTCTGAATCTGCAGTGGATGTCAACTTTCACACCTATAAAAGTAACATTACCCATATCATTTATTAGTCCCGTAGGGGTGTGAGATGTTAGCGATCTCGCATTTCATTGGCTATGCTATATGAAGACCGTAGCCATCTCTTCTCCCTCGGGTACCCGTTTAAGGTTGAGTCGACCAGGGAGCCGTTGCGATCTGAAAAACATATTCGCCTGAACTGGGGAATAAACCCAGCACCACTCTTGTGCGAAGCCAGTGCGCTAACCACAGCGCTACGAGGCCCCCTCATGGAACATAATAAATACCACTAGTGAGTTATAAGTTCTGAGCTTCACTCCAGCACTGATTTTGTTACACCACGAACTATGAATTATTAGCTATTTTTACTTCGTGTGTGTAATGGGGTTTTTTTCTCCAGGGCGTTATTTCGGTCCGTCCATAAACATTAAACAAAATTTGACAGTTTTCTACCCTCCGCCGTATTCCCTGTCAATAACTGTCAAGAAATCAGGCACCCCACTTCTCTGTTTAACCACTATCTCCAACCCCCTCCCCCACTACCCCCAGACACTGGCTGAATAAAACGATAAAATACATGTGTACCACAATGTTAGAACAAAAATGTTTCACATTAAAATAATTTCATTTGTGTATAAAACGCGGTATCGTTGAAGTAAACTGTTCTTCTTTCGACCCCCCCTTTTTCCCTTTTGTTAACTGTCATATATTGGAAAACCCCCCTTTCCGCATCCTCCCCCCCTTCCCGAAACCCCCCTAGTGACATAATTTATAGACATCCTCTTTCATACCCAGAAGAATGCGTAACAATTCTATCTTCCTCCTCGAATTAGTCTTATATCCGTATCTTTATTTCAGTTTTAGATTCCATCACTGCACATACACAATCCTAGGTATGTGAAGTATTCACGCAGGAGACTAGGTATGTGAAGTATTCACGCAGGAGACTAGGTATGTGAAGTATTCACGCAGGAGACTAGGTATGTGAAGTATTCACGCAGGAGACTAGGTATGTGAAGTATTCACGCAGGAGACTAGGTATGTGAAGTATTCATTCCTTGAAGTTTATATTCATTCATCATAATGTTGTTGTGTGCCTCTGTCTCCGCTGTTAATCAAGATCTTGTTATTTTCGCTGTTGATTTCCATTACGCAGTTGATGGTAACTTTTTCCAACTTCGCTGTTAGTTCGTTAAGTAAGAACACTCTACTGCATAGTTTTGCAGCTGATGAGTTGTTCAGACTTTTCAATATGGTACAATCTGAATCCATGCCTACGCATGAATATAGTATCGCGAACTTTGTTTGTCTCCAGTTAGTGCTGTTTTGACTCCATTTAGCATTGTTTTGCATCTATTCCATTATCGTTTTTGTGTAGCAGTTTATTGTATATTTAGTTTCGACATTACATTTTCTCATATTAGTTATTCTGTGACCTTATACCACAGGATTATGAGACGCAAAATGTACCAGGGTGGCCTCTCTATATTAGAAGTAGTTTTATAACACCCTCTAGCTACCGTACGAATACAGATGGCAAGCAAGTATTACAGGTGGCAATACAGCAAGAAGTAGTTTCTTGGACAGACTAAGATCGTATCAGACAACGGAGAGTCCATCAGATAAATGAATTCCCAAAGCAACAGTCAAAATGTTTAATGGTAACAAGCGATTCATCAGACGGTGACACTCAGATATGTATCTCGCAATCACCTGAATGTTGACCAGTGAAATAAGGAAACGGTAGTGCCGGCAGAAACTGATCGGCAGATTAGGGACTACAGACACGTTTAATGATAAGTATTGAAATAAATAGTTTGTGCCTGTGTGATGTTGAATGAACGGATAGATTGAATGCAGATAATGTTGGACTCACCTAAATGTTGAAAGAATGAGAATTGTCGGAAAATAAGGAAGAGGTTTTTTTTTTTAGTGGGAAGTTGAGTTAGTTTGGTTTCGGTTAGACAGAGCTTGGAATTCGAGTTGGACAGACGTGTCCAGGAAAGATTGTCTCGAATCAGTCCAGTGGTTGAGAGTTAGAGAATAGTTTCAGGCTTGAGAGTCTGGAACCACTGAGTTTTTTAAGAATTAGATTATTCTATCGTAAGCTGGAATCACGGGGTTTTTCTTTAAGAGTTAGATATATTGTCCCGTTCGCTGGACAAAAGAGAAGAAAGACGACTAGTATCTCTACTACAAGAAAGTGGAACAGATAGTTCAACATACCACGTCAGCTTTCTGAAGTTGAAACACGTAGCTGGAAGGAGGATTTTCTGAAGTTGAAACACGTAGCTGAAGGGAGGATTTTCTGAGAAACACGTAGCTGGAGGGAGGATTTTCTGAAGTTGAAACACGTAGCTGGAGGGAGGATTTTCTGAAGTTGAAACACGTAGCTGGAGGGAGGATTTTCTGAGAAACACGTAGCTGGAGGGAGGATTTTCTGAAGTTGAAACACGTAGCTGGAGGGAGGATTTTCTGAAGTTGAAACACGTAGCTGGAGGGAGGATTTTCTGAAGTTGAAACACGTAGCTGGAGGGACGATTTTCTGAAGTTGAAACATGTAGCTGGAGGGAGAATTTTCTGAAGTTGAAACACGTAGCTGGAGGGACGATTTTCTGAAGTTGAAACACGTAGCTGGAGGGAGAATTTTCTGAAGTTGAAACACGTAGCTGGAGGGACGATTTTCTGAAGTTGAAACACGTAGCTGGAGGGACGATTTTCTGAAGTTCAAACACTTAGCTGGAGGGAGAATTTTCTGAAGTTGAAACATGTAGCTGGAGGGAGGATTTTGTGAAGTTGAAACACGTAGCTGGAGGGACGATTTTCTGAAGTTGAAAAACGTAGCTGGAGGGACGATTTACTGAAGTTGAAACACGTAGCTGGAGGGAGGATTTTCTGAAGTTGAAACACGTAGCTGGAGGGACGATTTTCTGAAGTTCAAACACTTAGCTGGAGGGAGAATTTTCTGAAGTTGAAACATGTAGCTGGAGGGAGGATTTTGTGAAGTTGAAACACGTAGCTGGAGGGACGATTTTCTGAAGTTGAAAAACGTAGCTGGAGGGACGATTTACTGAAGTTGAAACACGTAGCTGGAGGGAGGATTTTCTGAAGTTAAAACACGTAGCTGGAGGGAGGATTTTCTGAAGTTGAAACACGTAGCTGGAGGGACGATTTTCTGAAGTTGAAACACGTAGCTGGAGGGAGGATTTTCTGAAGTTGAAACACGTAGCTGGAGGGACGATTTTCTGAAGTTGAAACACGTAGCTGGAGGGACGATTTTCTGAAGTTGAAACACGTAGCTGGAGGGACGATTTTCTGTAGTTGAATTACGTAGTTCAAGATCTTGGATAGTCTGGTTATAGTCAAATAATATATATGTGTTATGACGTGTATAATCATTGCAGAATATTGAATACTCTATTTATCACCTTGATGTTGCAATTTGATGTTGTACTCAATGGGCACTTTGAACCAATAGCTAATAAAGTTTCCAGATATATGTGAACGCGTTGAAGTAGCCGTGAGTGATTCAGCCTATATTTATCACCTTGATGTTGTAAAATAGATATGAGAAATAAATAAGACATTTGATTAAGAATTGTGAGGTAAGAAGCCTTGGAGAGTATAAGTCATCACGCTATAATGACTCACCGTCCATATATGCACAATCGTATACTGTGACAATTCAAGTGTTGTACACATATTAGTTATTTAGTTATTCAAGTTGTGTACAGATATTAGTTATTCAAATGTTGTACACACGTTAGTTGTTCAAGTGTTGAACATATGCTAGTTGTCTTAAACATCTTGATTGCCTGTTTATAATTTTTGCTATAATTTGTTGGTTTATTCCAGCATCTCTGAAAACGCGTACAGTGTTTTTTGTGTGGCTGTCCAAGGAATTTTCATCATTCTTCTTAAAAACAACATCTCATTTGACTCCAGCTTATCTTGGACACTTTTGTTTACTGTTCTTGCTTCGCTTCCATTAAGAAGGATTGACTCAATATAACACCCTAGCACTGAAACTCGCTTATTCATTCATATTTTTGGTAGCATATCCTATCCAGGACGTAGCTATCAACCCAGCATGTGTTGGCTGTGGTGATTTTCTAGGCAATATAAATACGTTCAGTAGGTTGCCATTGTTTTCTGAACGGTCCGGATGCAGAATTGCCTGTGGTGAGGATCGAACTCGGTACCTTTGCCGTCACAGACGCGCTCTGTACCACTTCGCCACAGAGCCGGACAGATATTGAATAGAATGTTTCTCAATTTTTGAAATGCTGATTTGGCCTGTGTTATCCTGTTTTTTTACATCTCATTGGAGTACCTGCTATCTGATTTAAAAATGGTGCCAAGATACTTTTGACTTTATCCATTTGATTTAATTTTCCATCATTGATGGTAATACTGTATTTTGGCGGTGTGTTTTCCTTGAAACAGCCATTACTTCTGTTTTCTTCTTCTTTAGACTGGGGCTTTTGTTTTCACCATTTTGTGCTATTATGTCTATCAGGTGTTGAAGTTTGTGTTCGCTCACTTTAATTAGACTGCATAGTCAGCATATCTTCGGTTATTCAGATTGTAACCCCAACTGTTATTCCTGGCATGATTTCTTTGTTTCGCATAATATTCTCTGTATAATATCTGTGAGAGAAGATCTGATGACATTACACATTCTTGTCTGACGCCCATCTCTATCTTTTGAAATTCTCGTACATTATCGTCAACCCTCATCGCAGCTGTTTGTTTCCAATACATATTTCTTACTATCATTATATAATTCCCATCAACATTGAGTTTTTCTAACATTTTCAACATTTCGGAATGCTTCACTTTATCGAATGCTTTACTATAATCTATGAAGCACAAGTACAAATCATTTTGTACTTTTATTGTCTCTTTCCGTCAATGTTCGTATTATATATAACAATCAGTATAAGGTAATACTGCGTGAAACGTAACAACAATAGTGTGTACGTAGAACACAAGTTTAAGAAGTTCCCCGTGAACACGACGGACTATCACTAAAACTAAGGGGTTATGGGTTGTAAACAAGAAAACATACAAATTACAATAAACAAGACATTTTCAACGTTTCGAACTGTCATGTCTTTCTTAAGAATATATAAAACAAACATTGAAAAAAATAATGAAAACAGTAAGAACAATGTTACCACCACAGAGGCACTAGATACTATTGACATGTAAACAATACGAAGTTCAAGGTAACAATGATGTATGTGAAAACATGTAGTCATGGAACCGGGTTTTGTTGAAAATTGGACGGGATATGATAACAGATATAACAAATTATTACCCAATACAACATGGATAACAATACAATAAGAACCACACCAACACAAATTTAAACACATTAATGTTCGGAGTTAAGTCCAAAAGGCTTGAGGTTACCAAACTCAAAAATAAATCGATTTTCAAGAGAGTACCTAGATCTGTCATCCGTGGTGCAGGATCTGAGGTCAGTGACCTGGATATCGATGGCACCATGATGACCATCACCTTTGAAATGAATGAGGCAGGGTTAGGTTCTCTGTGTTCTATGGCATGAAGATGCCTACAGAAGCGGTCACTCAATCGTAAGCCCGTTTCACCTATATACTTCCTGTCCCAACGTTTACAATATAGTAAAATTTGCCTTAGGAAATGAAGCAGAGCTGATCTTTACTGCATATAACATTTGTAGCCACGACCGCGCTTGCAACAAATTGGGCAAAAGTGAGCAGGA
Source organism: Meghimatium bilineatum (assembly GCA_034231615.1). Taxonomy (NCBI): domain Eukaryota; kingdom Metazoa; phylum Mollusca; class Gastropoda; order Stylommatophora; family Philomycidae; genus Meghimatium; species Meghimatium bilineatum. The sequence continues at coordinate 115,125,995 of CM067299.1, read as the reverse complement.
ACGTAAGACGAGGGGAATATGGACCGAGATGTCATTAAAATTGTTGTCACGCCTACAGGAAAGTTCTGGAAAGCGGTACAAGTTTCAGAATCAGACTGAAGAAGGGAATAATGATTGAACAAGTTTCGGCGGACAGTAGAGTTATGGGGATGAAAAGTAAGGACAAGATTAACTCTATCAGAGGAGGATGAAGTACCTCGAGTATTAGTTAAGGTATCAAGTCGAAATAACTCCGAACATTCATTTGTTAAAATTTCTGATGGTGTAGTCCTTATTGTATCGCTATCCATGTTGTATTGGGTAATAATTTGTTATATATGTTATCATATCTCGTCCAATTTTCAACAAAACCTGCTTCCATGACTACATGTTTCCATATACATCATTGTCACCTTGAACTTTATATTATTTACATGTAAATAGTGTATCTAGTGCCTCTGTGGTGTTACTATTGTTTTTACTGTTTTCATTATTTTTCACTGTTTGTTTTTTTATATTCTTGAGAAAGATCTGACAGTTCGAAACGTTGAAAATGTTTTGTGTATTCTAAATTGTATGATTTCTTGTTTACACCCCATACCCCCCTAGTTTTAGTGATAGTCCGTCGTGTTCAAGTGGAACTTCTTAAACCTGTGCTCTACGTAAGTACTATTATTACATATATGATATTTCATGTGCCTTTTCTTTCCACAAATTTATATCTCTCTTTTGTAATTTCTGGTTTAATTTTTCTTTTATTCGTCTCATGATTGTACGCAGTAGGATGATCATCATGTGGCTCATAGGGCTGATTGTTCGGTGGTCTTCGCATTCTACTGCCCCAGGTTTCTTCGGTAAGGCTATGAGTATTGATTGCAAAACATCAAATGGAATATTGTCACTGTTATAAATGTCATTTATCGTCACTATTATAAATGCCATTTAGCATTTTGGTGATTATTTCTATGTCGTACTCCCAAGGCACTAATAATTCTTCCTTTGCAATATTATCTGATCCAGGAGATTTATTGTATTTCAACTCTTGTATCGCTTCTTCTACCTCTGCAATTAATATACAGGGGATTTGTTGTTGTATTTCTTTTTCTTCAACTATCTTTGTAAACTTCTTTAATGCATTTTCTCTATCTGAGCGTGATTTCATTGTTTTCCTATTGACAGATGTCCTTTCTTGGACTTCAGGGGCTCAATCTTGTGGACCTTCCTTCTACCTGTTAATTCAATTATTTGTTTATGTGTTTCCCTTGTATTTCCATGATATTTTTATATTTCAAAGCATTTTGTATTTTGTCATTCCTCTTTAGCTGTATTGAATTTATGTTTAATTTATTTGTTTATCTTGTTATATTATAAAATGTTGGACTTTAACTTTCTTCTTTGTTCCATCAATGTTGCGCCACTATCACCGCCAGTGACACACAGACTGAGAGACTGGAGAGAATTCAAAATGAAGCTATACGCATCATCCTTGGATTTCAGCAGGGACACACTCTATGTCTGACTATGAGGTTTCTCCTTGATTTTCCGAGCATATCTCACAGATGTGATATGTGGCATGCCAGTGCATACCTCAGAGTGATTTTTTATATAGACCACACACTACACAGTGAGCTCTTTCGCGTGAAAGGAAGCAGGCTCAAGCGAGGCAAATCGTGGATGGTTCGTGCCGAGGTTACCGTTAAACAGATTTGCGCCCCAGAAGGCATAACTCCTGGAGGGTAATAGATGCCTATTCTTATGGTCTTTATGATTCAGTCAAGACCGTCATTACACTCAACACAGCACAGATGTGATTTACATAGACATTCTTGTCGGTCATCCGCCACCAGCTTTGCGCGTGGTCCTTACTGCCAGATCACAAGGAAGAACAGTACACGAAGGCATTGGAGCCTTTACAGCAACAACAAGCAGTCTAACAATAGAAGTGTTTGCCGTAACGCAAGCACTTAACTTGTTGGAATCTCAAGACTATTCCCATGCGTGCATACTAAGTGACTCAATGAATATGACTCTGAAAGTAAAAACAGGTGATGTACGTAGGGGATGAATGTAGTCATTAGAGAGAGTTAAAATGGTGGTCTCACTTCGAAAACTCACGCTAAGCTTTGTTCACAGATACGAGGGTATGGAGGGAAACGAACAGACCCACCAATTAGCTAGCCTCTCCACCATAACAGATGGTCAGCCTATGGAATGATCAGACATACTCATTACTCTTCCTGAGTTTTTACAATCAGAGGATTTTGAGATAAGTGAGCATTAGTCAATTTCAAGAAGGCACGGCCCGTAGAGAACACCTAACAGAGATTTCCAAAAGAGCATTGAACTAACACAGAACCGGAACTGTCAGCCGTTAAACCCTGAGAGATTTACTAAAGCGAAGATCTGAGCACCTATGGACGTGTCCGGTGTACGAAGATGATAATTAACATACCTAATACCTAATACATGTAAACATCACACATAAACAAGAATTAACGCGCAGTTGTCGATATAACATAACAATATTCGTTTTGTGAGAGAACTATATCACACAGGTGGTTTGGAATATATCACACAGGTGGTTTGAAAAAGCACACTTTAAGACGGCATGTCTTGCGCTATACTGCGTTATCCGGACAAAATAATTTCTGCTTCTGTCTACCTCCATGTGGAACAACGTGTTGTACACATGTTAATTATTAAAACAGTTAAAAAAACTGAATTTCCATAGACAGGTCAAGATTATGATAAACGACAAAACCACTAACACGTTCTTAATCTCAACCAATAACAGAGAACTATAGCGAGTTACTAGTTTCGAATACCACGGTTCTCTTATAAGCAGACTATTACATACCATACGTAGAACACAGGTAATGCAGTTCTAGTGAACGACGGCTAACAGACTACCACTATCGGGTGCTAACGTGAAAAAATGAAACTAACAGTGCACAGAAAATAATCATACAAATAACAGTATAACTGGATATAATTGGCGTTTCGATCAAAAGAACTTTGTCAAGATGACATTATAACTTACGTAAAAAAAGCGAGTATGAACGACACAATTAAATGTCCCAACGAAATGTGGAAATGAATGGCAGAATAGAGCATGAAATACATAAAATCGTAAATACACGTTGAAACGAGGCGAACAAAGAATTGACGGAACAAAATGAATAAAAAGAGGACCACACCAACCGAGAACTAAACAATGAATGGTTGAAATTAAAAGCAGAAACGGAGAATGCAATAAAGAAATCAGAAGAAATCAAAGAGTTGGCTATTGCATCAAGCCCGTAGATATTGGTGGAATTTGGGGTATTCAGTCCAGCTTTTCTCTTTATGAAATGATAACATTACGTTTAGTACTAGGGACAGCCATAAGATGGATAAAAAAAATTATCACAAGAATATCATTAAATTTATCATGAAAAAGATGGGGATTACACTCAAAGATTGGCGAATCCTTGGTTTTAAGGTAACCCTCCCACTGCCAAAATCACCAGAAAGTAAACAGAACGTGCTAGCAAATGTATACATTACACTGCATTATCTGTACTTACATCTACTACACCGTTACATATAGCGCAGTATTCGTTAAAGTATACGCGACCTGTTAAACTATCTGTCACACGAAGAAATGTACTGAGGTTTTGCTCCGAAGTGGAAATGTTTTTCTCACAATTGGTTCTAACATTGTTGTTGTGATAATTTGATGGGCACGATCTAATGTACAGGAAGTGAAGTTCCTCTGAATATTCACAAATTAATTTTACGTCTAAAATTGTATCTATGTTATTAGAATTATAGAAAGTCTTACTCGAAATCTTTGGAAATTCACTCAACGAATTGTCGGCAGAATTATTTGAAATTAAAGTCGTAATGTCTGGGCAACAAGTTCCATACAATATACAATTAGGTTTGTCACAATCGCAAGGAAAGCAAATAACACTTCTACACTTGTTAGGAACTTTGTGAGACACTAAATTTGATCCATTGCACGTCCTGGAACAATAAGAACGTTGATACTCGTGTGACTGCATCAGACTTTTATCCCAGAAAAACGTCAAGTCTTTTAGATTTGGCTTTAATGATAAACCAGTGTAATTTACTTCCCTCGATATTCTCAAAGTTCCTGCAGCCTTTATGTTTATTGATGAATATTGGGTATTATTTACTATTTGAAATCTTTCAGCATTTGTGTTTGTCACTGAATGCAATCCTATTGTAATTTGTAAATAAATATACACAAATATGACTTGAAACAAGTTTTTCAGAGAAAAGTTATCAGATTGGCATGCAGACATTCTATATTATTTTAAACGGAGTGTAACAATTAAATGATATAAAGTTTCAGATATTAATATATACACATTTCTCGATTTTGATAAACACAAAACATGCATTTAACCGTCCTCAGTGAAAATCATCGCTATATAAACTCTAATGTCTGCATATATATTTATCGACTCGCTCATTTCACTATATTCGATTTGCTGTCTGTAGTTACCACGCTGTAACTCAACTGAAGTGCCAGCGAAACTATCAGAAGTTATATCAGATAACACATTTACTGTTTTTTATACTTGTTTGAAATATGCCCTGAATATTTGTCCGTGATGTTTATCTATAATTCATGACATCACTTGTGCTAAAAGCAGTCGTGTCAGTAGTAGCCACTTTGCTAAAGCAGAAGGGCTAACATATTCCATCGCAACATAGATGCTGGTTTTGGAATTGTTTATATTTCTCTTGAGGACCTCAACCCCATCATAAACTTTGTTAGATTTTCCATCCGGCTATTATATTTACATCTCTTGTTTCCTTCACCTCTATTGACTTTCTTGACATCTGTGTTTCCATAGGATCCACATCCCCTACCACGTCCATTCATTACAAGCCCACTGCTTCACATAGTTTTCAACTGTACACAACATCTCACCCAAGGTCCTGCCGTAATTCCTTCCCTTTTTCTCAGCTGTTCCGTCGTTGTCGTCTCCGCCAAGACGATGCAGATTTCCTGTGGCAGGCTCACAATATGCTAGATGTTTTTAGTAGTCGTTTGTATCCTGAATATATCAATCATATCATCAGCTTTGCAACGAGTTCTACCTATTTCTCGTTCAGATGCCCTTTTACCATCTATTAAACATACATCTGACCACCCTATACTGGCTATTACTTTTCATCCTCATAATATGTCGGCACTACGTTTCTTATTACGACATTTCTCTATCCTTCAATTAGATCCCATCTCTAGTCCTATATTTCCCTTCTCTTCCCTTTGTCGCTTTTCGGAGAAATAGGAACCGTCGTGATCTATTAGTTCATTCTAGTCTGCGCACCTCTGCAGGACAACTAGGAACTGTTCCCTGTCCCCGTAATTGTTATACTTGCCCTTTCGTTATTCTAACTCACATGCTTCAGTTTCCTAAGTAATATTTCAAGATTCTTCTTCTTCTTCAGCGTTCATTCTCAAACTTCCGCTGAATCTCCCCTGTAGCACATAGTCCAACTAGTTTCCAGCAGGATGTAGTTCAGATAATGGAAATGCGTTGTGTCGCCGGTTTATTTTGCCCCAATGTCCCGACACATCCGTCTTCGGCAGAATTTCAAGATTCTATCTCATGTTTTTCCCGTACTTTAATACACTCCATCTTATGTAAGCGTTGTGGTATGAAGTATTTTGTTGAAACAGGTAGACGTTTGGCTGATAGATTCGCTGAACATTTAAGAGATGTCCGTTCATCCGGTGGCCGTTCATTTCAACAGCTCTTTACATAATGGGAGTACGGATGTTTCTGTAACTGGTCTGTTACGTTGCTATTCTGGTGACCAGCAACTTCAGTTTTTGAATATTAGCTCCCCTGTCATTTGGGAGTCATACAACCACACGCCATGAAACGTAATCACCGGTTTGCTTGATTTATCCATTTCTTTTTAATAACATCTACTCCAATATTTTACTGATTCTTGCAACTGTTTGTTTTTGTGCACGCTCATTAGTAGTTATCTTTTTGTTGCTAGATTTCTGAGTATTTATATTATGCCCTTGGTGTTTCTGTGTGTTATCAAGTGATTATTTTGTATTCTAATATGTCAATTGTGAATTATTATACGCTATTGTGTAAATGTGTTCCGTCATTTACATATTTCGATTCTTGTTAGTGTTTCATTTCCTCATTTCGTTATTGTAATTGATTTACAGATGTGTGCTCTCACATGTATATGTTTTTGTATATGCTTATAATTTTACATGGTTCTATGTATCCATAGAATTACTTTAGGTCACACGTTTATATATGTACATATACTTGAGTTATAACATGAACAATAGATGTGAATGTCTTCATGTGAACGAATGTTTATTTGAATACATTTATATATATATATATCCGGCTCTGTGGCGAAGTGGTACAGGGCGTCTGTGACGGCAAAGGTACCAAGTTCGATCCTCACCACAGGCAATTGTGCATCCGGACCGTTCAGAAAGCAATGGCAACCTACTGAACGTATTTATATTGCCTAGAAAATCCCCACAGCCAACAAATGCTGGGTTGATAGCTACGTCCTGGATAGGATATGCTACCAATTTATATATATATATATATATATATATATATATATATATATATATATGTGCGAATGGTCATGTTGTTACATGTTTTTATGTGAGAAAATGTTTATGTGAATGCATGTATATATATTTATGTGAGTGCTTGTTTATGTGAATGCATGTAACTACATTGTGTATAATTATGTACACCTATTCTTGTGTGAACCCTTACTTGGATGTTGGTGCATTTACATGCTTGTGCATTATGTGTGGGTACCTTTCGTATATCCATGTATTGATCACGTTAAGGATATATATATATATATATATATATATATATATATATATATATATATATATATATATATATATATATATATATATATATATATATATATATATATATATATATATATATATATATATATATATACCTGTGCACATTTGTATGTCTGTATGCTCATGTATGTTTTGGATATTTCTATATACTCATTTATATGTTTGAATATTTGTATGTATATGTACACACATATAAAGATGTTCATATTTAGATGGAATATCCATATTTGAATTTAGCTGTGTGATTGTATGTAGATTAGCTGTGTGATTGTATGTAGATTAGCTGTGTGATTGTATGTAGATTAGCTGTGTGTTTGTATGTAGATTAGCTGTGTGATTGTATGTAGATTAGCTGTGTGATTGTATGTAGATTAGCTGTGTGATTGTATGTAGATTAGCTGTGTGATTGTATGTAGATTAGCTGTGTGATTGAATGTAGATTAGCTGTGTGATTGTATGTAGATTAGCTGTGTGATTGTATGTAGATTAGCTGTGTGATTGTATGTAGATTAGCTGTGTGATTGTATGTAGATTAGCTGTGTGATTGTATGTAGATTAGCTGTGTGTTTGTATGTAGATTAGCTGTGTGATTGTATGTAGATTAGCTGTGTGATTGTATGTAGATTAGCTGTGTGATTGTATGTAGATTAGCTGTGTGATTGTATGTAGATTAGCTGTGTGATTGTATGTAGATTAGCTGTGTGATTGTATGTAGATTAGCTGTGTGATTGTATGTAGATTAGCTGTGTGATTGTATGCAGATTAGCTGTGTGATTGTATGTAGATTAGCTGTGTGATTGTATGCAGATTAGCTGTGTGATTGTATGTAGATTAGCTGTGTGATTGTATGTAGATTAGCTGTGTGATTGTATGTAGATTAGCTGTGTGATTGTATGTAGATTAGCTGTGTGATTGTATGTAGATTAGCTGTGTGATTGTATGTAGATTAGCTGTGTGATTGTATGTAGATTAGCTGTGTGATTGTATGTAGATTAGCTGTGTGATTGTATGTAGATTAGCTGTGTGATTGTATGTAGATTAGCTGTGTGATTGTATGTAGATTAGCTGTGTGATTGTATGTAGATTAGCTGTGTGATTGTATGTAGATTAGCTGTGTGATTGTATGCAGATTAGCTGTGTGATTGTATGTAGATTAGCTGTGTGATTGTATGCAGATTAGCTGTGTGATTGTATGTAGATTAGCTGTGTGATTGTATGTAGATTAGTTGTGTGATTGTATGCAGATTAGCTGTGTGATTGTATGCAGATTAGCTGTGTGATTGTATGTAGATTAACTGTGTGATTCTATGCAGATTAGCTGTGTGATTGTATGTAGATGTGTGAATATTTTATGCGTATCTATCCCAGACACTTCTATTGCTATTCATCATTGCAAATATCTATAGACTTTGCGTCTATTGGTAGGCCCCCTGAGACTAATTTATTTTTCTACCCTTCCTCCTTTGTTCTTGTCCTCTCCCCCCCCCCCCATTTGGGTTTCGACAATTGCTCATTGGTGGCACCCTTCTTTCTCTACGTTTTTCATCTTGTACGATTAGCTTCCACTCGATCCAATATATTACCTCGAATATTATCACATTCGAGTCATCCCCATTTCTGTCTAGTAGTATTGGTCAACTTTAGTTCACATACTGAACGCACGTGTTTGTACCATTTATAAGACATGCATAGTGCATTGTTAATTGGCAACGTTTTTTGGTACGAAAAACATTGTCCAAGTCATCTTAATTTTCAATATTTTATGGTTTTGTTTTGTTTGATGGTTATTTGTTTCTTGAGAAAGGTCCCGGTTGAACCGATACGTGGATAATTGTCATTGCCCTTTATTTTATTGTTATTTACTTTTGCTTTAATTCGATAATTATGTATTTCTAGTAATCTTTTTACCGTATTTATTATTTACCATTTATTTGTTTGGTTACTGTCGCACTTTCTATTTTGTCGGACATCTAAATTTCGGTTATTTATATGTCTACGAACCTCCTAGCAAGCTCAGCGAGGCAGCACTATATATCTATCTATCTATACGTTGTGGCCCTTGTTTGCCTTGCGGTGTCAGGGTTGGAAGAGTTCTCTAGAGATGGCCTTCCTGTGTGATGTTTGTAAGCTTGTTCCTGCGGCTTCTTTGATTTCGGTGATCCATCTTTTACATGGTCTGTCTCACGACCATTTGTGGGATGCTATCGGTCGGTAGTCTGGAAGCGTGTGAAAACCACTTGATCTGTTGTCTTTTGATGTTTTCCAATACTGGTATTGTTTTGGTTATCTGTCTGATGTTATCGTTTCTAATTCTATCTCTAAAAGACACTCCATGTAATCTTCGTAGACATTTCATTTCTGTTGTCACTATTTTCTTTTGCCTTTTGCTGTCATTCTGTGCTCATAGAAAATGAAACGAGGAAGCAATACGATAAACAACAACATTATTGATTAGTGTACACTGAGGTATCCACATGAGGACGTACAGTGTCGTACGATAAAAACAACATTATTGATTAGTGTACACTGAGGTATCGACATGAGGACGTACAGTGTCGTATTGAGTAAACCATACAAAAATGTATATAGAAACGATGAATGACATTTAGAATGTCAGCAACTTTATCATTAATGTTATTGATAGCGTTTTTCCCCGTCAATAATTGATGCTTTGTTGGTACAACACATTTCCGTAAGCGCATTCACCAATGTAATGGGGTAGTTGGTGGGTAAAAATGTTGAAGAATTGCTGGGGTTTAGGATCAATGATTTACCCTACAAAAATGAAGAAATGAAACAAACAATAAGTTAAAAGCTATCGTTACGAGAATGATTTACATCAGTGTTTGTCCACGATGTTCGTAATGTTCCTCTTGGGGGTCACTTGGAATTGAAAGCGCGCACAGGAATCTGACCACATGACCGATAAAGAATAAAAATGAAAACGCTCAAGCTTAAAGAGACTTAATGACTTGTGGAGAAGGTCATTGACTGTAATCTAGGCCCCATGAGGCCACGGGAAAATATATTTCCCAAAACGCGAGCACGAGTCAACGAGGTTGAGAATCATTTATTGAAATGATGGTTTGATCTCGTAGGAGCGTCGGCAAATATTTGATACGAGAATACTCTTAAATGTCAACATTATCAATAATTTGCAACAAATATACGCTAAAAGATACCTTTAAAAAAAGTACACATTGAGGAGAAATAAGTTAAATTTTTCAATTGTAAGCTTGTATTTGATGAAGATGTTCTGTTTGATATGTGTTATTTTACCTACTGGTACACAGCAGCAATATTTCGTGTATTGATTATTTGATGACAAAGACGGTGTGTAATTTAAAGGATGGTTATATTGAACTTGAATGAGCTTATGGCTTTCAATTAGTGGTAGGTTCATTTTCAACTAGTGTGGTATTAAGAAATCCTGTGTCAGATGCAACCTGTCAGATACATGATATTAGGTGAACAATTACAGATACACACAGTATTCAGAATATGGGGATGAGTATAGTTCTTGGAGTTACGTGTGATACCCCAAGTATGATATTACGTATGATATTGAGATGGTAAATGGTAAAGATAAAGGTAGGTCCCATGGCATCTGCCGTCGGGGATGAAGATAACTCTTCATGTACTAAGCCGCAGCAACTATTAGGTGGGGTGGCCAGTTCCCTTCCTTGCTGATTTTTACCTTCTCTAACTCATACGTCAGGTACTCATTTACAGCTGAGTCTACTGGAGGAGTGGTCGTGTCAAGTGACAAACCGGATTTTAGTTTAACATTTTTTTATTTTTTTTAAATATCTGGTCGTGGTTTCGAACCTGGCACGCTGTAACCAGATGATAGCAAGCAAACTCACTATCTACTAGGCTACCGCACTCCTCTGAGATGGTAATGTACATAAATAGCAAATAATAAAAAGATAATGAACATTTTCTCTCAGGAATGGAAGACTTTCTAAGCGGTAATGTCACAGCAACAGAAGACTTTCTAAGCGGTAATGTCACAGCAACAGAAGACTTTCTAAGCGGTAATGTCACAGCAACAGAAGCCTTTCGAAGCGGTAATGTCACAGCAACAGAAGACTTTCTAAGCGGTAATGTCACAGCAACAGAAGACTTTCTAAGCGGTAATGTCACAGTAACAGAAGACTTTCTAAGCAGTAATGTCACAGCAACAAAAGACTTTCTAAGCGGTAATGTCACAGCAACAGAAGACTTTATTAGCGGTAATGTCACAGCAACAGAAGCCTTTCGAAGCGGTAATGTCACAGCAACAGAAGACTTTCTAAGCGGTAATGTCACAGCAACAGAAGACTTTCTAAGCGGTAATGTCACAGCAACAAAAGACTTTCTAAGCGGTAATGTCACAGCAACAGAAGACTTTCTAAGCGGTAATGTCACAGCAACAGAAGACTTTCTAAGCGGTAATGTTACAGCAACAGAAGACTTTCTAAGCGGTAATGTCACAGCAACAGAAGACTTTCTAAGCGGTAATGTCACAGCAACAGAAGACTTTCTAAGCGGTAATGTCACAGCAACAGAAGACTTTCTAAGCGGTAATGTTACAGCAACAGAAGACTTTCTAAGCGGTAATGTCACAGCAACAGAAGAATTTCGAAGCGGTAATGTCACAGCAACAGAAGACTTTCTAAGCGGTAATGTCACAGCAACAGAAGACTTTCTAAGCGGTAATGTCACAGTAACAGAAGTCTTTCTAAGCGGTAATGTCACAGCAACAGAAGACTTTCTAAGCGGTAATGTCACAGCAACAGAAGACTTTCTAAGCGGTAATGTCACAGCAACAGAAGACTTTCTAAGCGGTAATGTCACAGCAACAGAAGACTTTCTAAGCGGTAATGTTACAGCAACAGAAGACTTTCTAAGCGGTAATGTCACAGCAACAGAAGACTTTCTAAGCGGTAATGTCACAGCCACAGAAGACTTTCTAAGCGATAATGTCACAGCAACAGAAGACTTTCTAAGCGGTAATGTCACAGCAACAGAAGTCTTTCTAAGCGGTAATGTCGCAGCAACAGAAGACTTTCTAAGCGGTAATGTCACAGCAACAGAAGACTTTCTAAGCGGTAATGTTACAGCAACAGAAGACTTTCTAAGCGGTAATGTCACAGCCACAGAAGACTTTCTAAGCGGTAATGTTACAGCAACAGAAGACTTTCTAAGCGGTAATGTTACAGCAACAGAAGATTTTCTAAGCTGTTATGTTACAGCAACAGAAGATTTTCTAAGCTGTTACGTTACAGCAACAGAAGATTTTCTAAGCTGTTATGTTACAGCAACAGAAGATTTTCTAAATTGTTATGGTACAGTACCTTGGATTGAAGAAAACGAAAATCAGATCTGATAGTTATAACATTAAAATTCATAACATATTGCTACAGTCAAAAGAGTTTAAAAGTCGTAGAGGATTTACTTCACTGTACTCGGTTTCCCATATGTACTCTATCACAAGTGAATCGCCTATATCATACGCTGCATAAAATGTTATTTCTTATCTCAGTGAATCACTTTTGTTATATGATGAATGAATGATAAAGAAAAATGAACACACAAATAAATGTAGGAATACCGTGGGGGAGATTATATAACATTTACCTGCTGAAGACGGGTGTGTCAGACTATTTGTGCGAATAAAACGGCGGCAAAATGAACTACCTTTCTGTGGACTATATCCTACTAGAAATCTAGTAAGACCATTGTTCTGCTACAAAAGAGATCAATCGAGAGTCTGAGAATGAACCCCAAAGAGGAAAAAAAAACTAGAGGAAGAATATAAACTATGGGGAAACATGGCGCTGACCTGCATATTCTATACGACAGGAGCTCTAGCCAGCATATTCTATAAGACAGAGGCGCTGACCTGCATATTCTATACGACCGGGGCGTGTGACTTACACATTCTATATGACTAGGGAGCTGGCCTGCATATTCTATACGACAGGCATGATGGCACGAAAAGATTGAGAAACAGAGTCCTAAAATTTTGGTGAAGCAGCAATGCAGAAAATTTAGCAACAAGCTGATCACACAGTAAATAGTTTTAAAACGTTAATGTTACTGGAACATTAAACATGGATAGCGGATGTTTTCTCGTGGTATCGTTACACATTAAACATCGATACCGTATTTTTCTCTCGATATTGCACAATTGTAAATATAAACATGCTTCTGTAATTGTAGTCATTAATGCATCGACACAGTCGGCTGTTGAAAGTATTTGAATAATCTCTCCTATCTAGGTTGGGTAGTAACGAGGGGCTGTGCATACACTTCATGGACAATTGGGAATGGGGAGGGATGTGTTGAAACAAGTAAGGCTGTTATTGATAAGTAGGTGGGAGGTCGATTTGTAAAATTTTGACCTCAACTATACTGTTTTTTTAAAATACATATATAAAATACACATATAAAATACATATATATAGAGTACATATATAACATACATATACAATATATATATATATATAAATATATAATACATATATAAAATATATATATTCTTCTTCTGCGTTCGTTCTCAAACTCCTGCAGATTAGCAGGATGTAGTCCGGAGAACGGAATGCGTTGTGTCATGTTTTACAGCATTGCTGTGATATCTGCGCCTTTCGGCCTGACACATCCGACTTCAGCATGGCTTTGGGTCACTGACCCTATATGGGATGGAACAGCCAACTCCATCCCATAACCTCCTTAGTCACCTTTTACGACATGTGTGGAAGGTAAACGGTGTTGCTATTCTTTGCTCCCCTTTCGGGCCCCGGCAACACATGGGAGAAATATATATATATAAAATACATATATCAATCAGTCAGTCAGTGGAATACCAAACTCCACCTCAACTAAAAGCATTGACACTAGAGATGATAGAATTAAAATACAATCCCAAGGATTGGACACATGTCTACATAGATGGATCGGCAGAAGGAGCAGTAAGGATTGGAGGAGGTCGAATTTTTTTAAGACTCAAAGACGGGAAGACAATATCAAAAGCTTTTCCAACCGGGAAATACTCCTCTAATTTTAAAGCAGAAGCAGTTGCACTCCATTACGCACTGAAAGCCTTCAATGAAGAATGAAGCCTCCAGCAAAGAAGATATTATTCACAGATTGCAGATCCCTACTGGAATAAATCCAGAGCAACAGAAACGAAAGCCTTCTGCAAAACATCAGACATGAGATAAGACAGATAAAAAAATCAACAGCTATTGCCCTTCAGTGGATACCATCACACTGTGGAATCATGGGAAATGAGAAAGCGGATGCTCTGTCAAAAGCAGGAAGCGAAATGGAGCAACACAGACACCCACCGTCTTACGGAGAAGCAAAAACAATAATCCACAACGCATCCACAGCAAAGTGGAAGAAACAAATGGAAGAGGAATACAAACATGATGCAATACATCGCCTCCAAAGATATCAACAGACCGCAATATTTCGCCTTAGAACAGGCACTTGCAGACTGTTGGGTCACCTTTACCGATTGAGGATCTCATACACAGATGAATATCCATGTGAATCCAGAACCCAGACTCCGGAACACAAACTTCAGGACTGCCCAACATACAAAGAGCAGAGACAGCAGAACTGGCCAGAGGATACAGACTTGAGGCAAAAGCTATGGGGCATCCGCTCTGACCTGGAGAAGACAGTGGACTTCGTCTTGACGACAGGCCTGACAATATAGCATGGCCACAAATGCTGAACGTAGAAGAAGAAGTCAGTCAGTCAGTTCCTCTTTTGCCAAAATTGGCACATAGGGCGGATGACATAGTTGTCCGTGCTTGTCGATCAGTTGCCAAAGATTGCAGATCTTGTGCATTTATACCTGTTGATTTTAGTTCATACATAAATGTTCTTATGAGCGTTGTTTTTGGTCTTCCTGTTTTCTTTTTCCCGTCTGGTGTCCACATGAAGGCTTGTCATGAAATTCTATCTTCCTTCATTCTAAGTATGTGGCCGATGTATGTCCAGCGGCGTTTTCTGATGATGTTCGTATATAAACAGCTTGAATTTCAAACATTTTTACTAAATATATAAAACAGAACATGTATGTTTTCTTACTTATTATTACAAACATAAGGGAGGGAATTCATGTTATTTGACATTGACATTTCAGAGAGGGGAAATGGGGAGTGTGGTGGGGGCGTAATTATTAACAGTTCATGTCAATGGTGGGTGGATGGGGGAAAGGGGGGGTAAGCGAGGAAGGAAAAAAAATGTCAACAATTTTGAGATGTAATTTATGTAAAACTCCATATATTTGAATACATGAAAGAGTCATCGCTGAACTGACATGGTTATATGTTCTTGGCTGTCAACATGAGAAGAACTCACATGGTTATATGTTCTTGGCTGTCAACATGAGAAGAACTCACATGTTTATATGTTCTTGGCTGTCAACATGAGAAGAACTGACATGGTTATATGTTCTTGGCTGTCAACATGAGAAGAACTGACATGGTTATATGTTCTTGGCTGTCAACATGAGAAGAACTCACATGGTTATATGTTCTTGGCTGTCAACATGAGAAGAACTCACATGGTTATATGTTCTTGGCTGTCAACATGAGAAGAACTCACATGGTTATATGTTCTTGGCTGTCAACATGAGAAGAACTCACATGTTTATATGTTCTTGGCTGTCAACATGAGAAGAACTGACATGGTTATATGTTCTTGGCTGTCAACATGAGAAGAACTGACATGGTTATATGTTCTTGGCTGTCAACATGAGAAGAACTCACATGGTTATATGTTCTTGGCTGTCAACATGAGAAGAACTGACATGGTTATATGTTCTTGGCTGTCAACATGAGAAGAACTGACATGGTTATATGTTCTTGGCTGTCAACATGAGAAGAACTCACATGGTTATATGTTCTTGGCTGTCAACATGAGAAGAACTGACATGGTTATATGTTCTTGGCTGTCAACATGAGAAGAACTGACATGGTTATATGTTCTTGGCTGTCAACATGAGAAGAACTGACATGGTTATATGTTCTTGGCTGTCAACATGAGAAGAACTCACATGGTTATATGTTCTTGGCTGTCAACATGAGAAGAACTCACATGGTTATATGTTCTTGGCTGTCACCATGAGAACTCACATGGTTATATGTTCTTGGCTGTCACCATGAGAAGAACTGACATGGTTATATGTTCTTGGCTGTCACCATGAGAACTAACATGGTTATATGTTCTTGGCTGTCACCATGAGAAGAACTGACATGGTTATATGTTCTTGGCTGTCGATGCGGGAAGAATTGCCATAGTTGTTTGATATTGGATGTTGCAAGAGGAAGAAGTGACATGATGGTTTGGTCTTAGATGCTGCTGCAGAAACATTGACATAATTTTGTTATCTTGAATGATTTATGATGTAAACTCGTTTCTAAATCAATTTTGAACAATATTTCTTTGGTATGTGGTCTGGACTTTGTGTATTCTCAGTGTGAGTAAGGACCAGTAAGTCTGGACTTTGTGTATTCTCAGTGTGAGAAAGGACCAGTAAGTCTGGATTTTGTGTATTCTCAGTGTGAGAAAGGACCAGGAAGTCTGGATTTTGTGTATTCTCAGTGTGAGAAAGGACCAGCAAGTATGGATTTTGTGTATTCTCAGTGTGAGAAAGGACCAGGAAGTCTATTTTGTGTATTCTCAGTGTGAGAAAGGACCAGTAAATCTATTTTGTGTATTCTCAGTGTGAGAAAGGAACAGTAATTCTATTTTGTGTATTCTCAGTGTGAGAAAGGACCAGCAAGTCTGGATTTTCTGTATTCTCAGTGTTAGAAAGGACCAGCAAGTCTATTTTGTGTATTCTCAGTGTGAGAAAGGACCAGTAAATATATTTTGTGTATTCTCAGTGTGAGAAAGGACCATTAAGTCTATTTTGTGTATTCTCAGTGTGAGAAAGGACCAGCAAGTCTGGATTTTCTGTATTCTCAGTGTGAGAAAGGACCAGCAAGTCTATTATGTGTATTCTCAGTGTGAGAAAGGACCGGCAAGTCTATTTTGTGTATTCTCAGTGTGAGAAAGGACCAGTAAATCTATTTTGTGTATTCTCAGTGTGAGAAAGGACCAGTAAATCTATTTTGTGTATTCTCAGTGTGAGAAAGGAACAGTAATTCTATTTTGTGTATTCTCAGTGTGAGAAAGGACCAGCAAGTCTGGATTTTCTGTATTCTCAGTGTTAGAAAGGACCAGCAAGTCTATTTTGTGTATTCTCAGTGTGAGAAAGGACCAGTAAATATATTTTGTGTATTCTCAGTGTGAGAAAGGACCATTAAGTCTATTTTGTGTATTCTCAGTGTAAGAAAGGACCAGCAAGTCTGGATTTTCTGTATTCTCAGTGTGAGAAAGGACCAGCAAGTCTATTATGTGTATTCTCAGTGTGAGAAAGGACCGGCAAGTCTATTTTGTGTATTCTCAGTGTGAGAAAGGACCAGTAAATCTATTTTGTGTATTCTCAGTGTGAGAAAGGACCAGTAAATCTATTTTGTGTATTCTCAGTGTGAGAAAGGAACAGTAATTCTATTTTGTGTATTCTCAGTGTGAGAAAGGACCAGCAAGTCTGGATTTTCTGTATTCTCAGTGTTAGAAAGGACCAGCAAGTCTATTTTGTGTATTCTCAGTGTGAGAAAGGACCAGTAAATATATTTTGTGTATTCTCAGTGTGAGAAAGGACCATTAAGTCTATTTTCTGTATTCTCAGTGTGAGAAAGGACCAGCAAGTCTATTGTGTGTATTCTCAGTGTGAGAAAGGACCAGCAAGTCTATTTTGTGTATTCTCAGTGTGAGAAAGGACCATTAAGTCTATTTTCTGTATTCTCAGTGTGAGAAAGGACCATTAAGTCTATTTTCTGTATTCTCAGTGTGAGAAAGGACCAGCAAGTCTATTTTCTGTATTCTCAGTGTGAGAAAGGACCAGCAAGTCTATTTTGTGTATTCTCAGTGTGAGAAAGGACCAGCAAGCTCTTTAGTGTCCCTTACATACGAAATATTTCATGGTATCATCTTTGCATGTTTGTTTACTGGTGGATTACCTAATATGCTTTAGTATCAACAAAACATTGAATCTTTCGCTACGATGCTACATCAGTTTTAACGTGTCGTTTGAACACAGCACCAATGAACTGCTTGATGAGTGTTCTTGGTTCACGTTCGACTACTATTAGGCAGTAATCAAGTAGGTGATGTCATGCCGATCATGTAAACCACTACACATAAAGTCTGATATTCGGAGAATTTTCGCGAATGAGTTACGACAGTTTATCGGCTTACTGGGTAATGTAGGCGAACGCCAGAAACGCGATGTCTATCGCATCTGGCATGGTGAGGTATGTAGAAATTTATGGCTATCCACTGGATTGAACTTCACTCCAATCGTCTCGATTCCTCTGGCCACTGGTTTCAAATGAGGTCCGACAAAAGAGTGAGGTCGACGCTGTGCACAACTACTTCTCACTTTAACTAAAATCCCAAGTGCAAGTCATTTTCACATCCACGAAAAATCAGCCGAAGGGGAAAAGTTTCCCACTGACTCTAGGAGCATGTAATGTACACACAATCCTCTATTCATTGGGCTGGTCGTTTGGTGTGTGTGCCAGACTAATGCCTGCCACCAATACCTCTTTGTGGTTGAGGTGGCAATGGGTACACGATCTCAGAGTGGCCAAGGGAACCGTCACAGGGACTCGTTGGAGACCTCATGGTTGGCTTCTGGGATGGACCAGGTTGCATGGAAGGAGCTTGCACGGAATAGATCTGCATGACGCTCTACGGTCAAAAAGATCGCATCATCGTGTGAGGAGAGGTAAGGTGCAGCAACGGAGAGTGCCTGAAGGGTCACGGAATGACCAAAGTCCATCTACCTTGGTCGTTCCATGTCCGAGCTGTCCAGGCACTTTTACAGCTCGAGTGGAGCTTACATTTACGATCTATTAGGCATGGACATAATTCTATTTGAATTTTCAAAAGTGGATGTAACAAATGCTCATCATCACTTGTGATGGACGAAAACACAGACACACACACACACACGCACGCAAACACACATCTTGATGTGGCTGAGACATGCCCTTTTCAACCTTGGAATGCATTTCGTTCTAGCTTTATCAGAGTATTTAAGGGATTATTTTTTCTTATGGTGTGATTGTCTGGCTGGCGCTAGAAATTGTGGTTTAAATACAGGAATCAGTGATCAAATCACGTGACAACAGTTAAACTTTTTCATATGTCATTGCATTGAGCACAGAACCCATGACCTCTTGAAAGCAAGGCGAACAGCTTAACCACTACGCTAGGGAGACCCCAAGGTCGTAGCTATGAAACCGCATTTGTTAGCTGTGGTGAGTTTTCTAAGCAATATAAATATGTTTAGTAGTTTGCCATTGCTTTCTGAACGGTCCGGATGCACAATTGCCTGCGGTGGGGATCGTACTCGGTATCCTGGTGGTCACAAACGCATCCTGCACCACTCTGCCACAGAGCCACACACTGTCTGTATAACGATATATTAGTTAAATTATTGACACTATACTAGAGGATGGCTTAAAATATGTCAATTTTAACACAGCACAAAAGCAAACCAAACTACTAAAACATATTGTCTGCATAACTGTATTTGATAAAGGCTTGATTGACTTTATTGATTGACGTTAATGTCGACTACGTCTATTTGATCTGCTCTTGTGCTTTCTTAAACAATCATATGGGTATTTCGATATTAGTTATCATTTAGTTGATATTATTGTTAATATCGGCGTCAGTATGTTTGTAATCGTATTCGTTTTCGCGTCCTTTAACATATATTCATCTTTTCCTGGCAAGTGGCGTGTGAATCGGCACGTGTTGTACTGCACGGCGAACTACGTTAATGTTAAGAAGAGAATCGACTATTAGACTGTTTCACTAATCACCCGCTCCCCCTCAACATAGGCCGCTAACCCCATATGTAAAATAGAGCTCATGTCTGCCTTTCTGTCTGTCTGTCTTATCTGTTTGCTATAGATTCCTAGACCATCTTACCAAACAGCGCAGTTACTATTTAGGTCCCTGCCGATATTCAAATCAATGTATTTTAAGTTGAAGTCTACCTTTTTTATGCCATCAAAATTATAATGGTATAACGGGAAATAATTCTTTGTTTTAACGACACAACAATCATATAATCAGTAGTGTGTTTCGTTTCTTACATAACAGTTATAAAGCCAGAGTCAGACCATGTAAAAGATGGATCACAGAAATCAAACAAGCCACAGGAACAAGCTTACAAACAGCGCACAAGAAGGCCATCTCCAGAGAACTCTTCCACCCCTGACGCCGCAAGACAAACAAGAGCCACAGCGTATAGATAGATAGATAGATAGATAGATAGATAGATAGATAGATAGAGATAGACAATGATATAACGGAGCAATTATTTGTTTGTTTTAATGAGACAACATTTTCTGGTTTCTAGAGACATTACTTTCAAAACTAATATATAAAAAAATAATGTCAAGGTGATGTGTTTGCTCAAACTTTAGAATACGCATGTGGTTGCGTTTGTGGGTCTCACCAATGTCCCACTAGGCAAACCACCCATGCAGCAGAAAACCGTAGTAGATGACATGCCGTTATATTGAAATTATCTTCTCCAAATGACATCTTATTGCACACAGAGGTTTTAGATAGAGTAGAAGAGTGAGAGAAGTTATGTCCCCTTTCAGATGTTAAATTCGACAGGATTTTTAGGTAGAGTTTACACAACTGCGAGCCATAGAGAAGGCACGACAAATAACTTGGAAACATCCAATCATTGGAGGCCTTTCTTGACCTATTGATAACAATAATAAAAAAAAAATATTGGACGTCACTACGGGAGGCTACATTGTTCATTGCATTGATTGGCGGCACTGAAGTAGACGATTGAAGTAACGCGCAACATGTTAGTTCTGAGGAGTGTTTTTATTGATAGATCAAAAATAGCTCAAAGAGGCCTCCGATAAACGGATGTTTACGTTTAGTTGTATTGCCTTCTCTAAAGTTCCCTAATGTTTTCATCCAGGCCAGCATGCGCGTTTCTTTTAATGAATGTTGCTGCTGCAGGTTACAAGACTGATCATTTTAATATCGTAAAACAATTCATAGTGTTATTTGTATGATATTAAGAGAAATGTTCTCTGAACGTGTGCACTAAACTGAAAGTTGACAGAGCAGTGGTACTTTCAGTGCTGTTATACGCTAGCGAAACATGGACTGTGTACAGACGTCATGTGAGGAAACTCAATCACTTTTACACAACTTGTCTCAGAAAAGTTATGAACATCAGATGGCAAGACAAGATTCCAGATACCACTGTCCGTGACAGATCTGGTATCCTCAGCATTGATACTATCCTAATGCAGACACAGATTTGTTGGACAGGTCATATGGTACGTATGCCAGACTATCGCCTGCCAAAGATACTTCTCTATGATGAGCTGGAAAAGGGTAAACGATCTCAAGGTAACCAAAAGAAGCGCTACAAGGACTTGTTAGAGACCTACCTCACTGAAAGCCTTTGAAATATACCAAGAGACGTGGGAAAACATTGCAAAAAATAGATCTACATGGCGCTCTACAGTCAAAAAGAGTGCATCATCTTGTGAATAGAGGAGAAATGCTGCAGTTCAACAGCGAAGAGTAGCTAGAAAGTCACGGATAGACCAAGATCCGTCTACAGTGGTCATTCTATGTCCGAACTGGCCAAGGACATTTACAGCTCGAATAGAGCTCTTTAGCCATCTACGAACTATTTAATGCATGATCACAATTGTAACTGAATGTTCAAAAGTGGATGTAAAAAAACTCATCATAGAAACATGCTATGTAAAGATAAATTTAATCTGCGAGAATTTCCATTCGCACAATTTTTTTTTAAAACTCCCCATCTTGCAATCTAACAATATTTTAGAAGAAAAAGTTACACACAAATCACATAATTTTTCTAATTTTTTATTTCTTTTTCAAATTGACAAAATTTAATTCATGTATAAAGAACCATTTTGTCGACATCAACTTTTGCCAAACACTCATTTTGTCGACATCAACTTTTGCCAAACACTCATTTTATCGACAGTAACTTTTGTCAAACCCCCATTCCCTTTTCCCCCTATCAACAACTGTCACACTTCTTAAGACCCCTCCCCATCCATAATTGATGACGTAATCTATAAACATCGCCCTTATGACGAGGTGCACTGTTTTCAACTGTTGACGCTAGTCTATAATTTGGTCATACTTCAGCCTTCATTCTCAAACTCCCACTGGATATCTTGTATCAGGACCATGGTCCTAGTAGATTTCCAGAAGGATGTAGTCCAGAGAATGGAAATGCGTTGTGTCGCCGTTTTATTTGCGCCAATAGCCCGACACATCCGTCTTCGGCGGATTTGGTTATACAAACTCTCTTACTATAGATATACTATAGACTAAAAGAAGATCATCGTGCATCATTCTCTAAAATAGTGTATTCAAGGAAGTTCATTCACAGTGCACTGGCTTCACACATGAGTGATCCTGGGTTCATTCCCCAGTTAAGGCGGGAATATTTTTCAGATCGCAACGGCTCCCGGATCGACGCAGCCTTAAACAGGTACCTGATTAATCCAGGAAGTAAATACTGCGAGGGAGAGGAGATGGCTACCGCCCTCATTTGCAGAGCCACTGAAATATGAGATCGCTAACATCTCACACCCATACGGCATTAATAAATGCTATGGGTTACTTTACTTATTCACATTAAGGAAAGCAGCAATATATTTTATTTGGTGATTCATTAAGCATTCGTTCTCAGATGCCAACTAGAACTATTTTGTAGAAGGACACTGTTACTACTAGATTTGCAGGGTCCAGAGTACAAATATGCAATGTATGCCAATTATATTTGTCCGACGACTTGACACATCTGACTTTAGAGGTAACAATAATTCAACATATAAAATGTCTGATGTACAAGCATGGTTTCATAAAACAATAACATTTTAAGATAGATGGTATATTTCAATAAAATATTTCTTTTTAAAACTTAACTTAAGAGACACCAGTTTCGTCACATACATTTGCAGTAAAATTTGTAAGAAAATAATAAATATGCGTCAGTCGAAAGCTGTATGGGAATACTGAGGAGACAGTCGAAAGCTGTATGGGAACACTGAGGAGCCACTCAAAAACTGTATGGGAACACTGAGGAGCCACTCAAAAACTGTATGGGAACACTGAGGAGCCAGTCGAAAGCTGTATGGGAACACTGAGGAGCCAGTCGAAAGCTGTATGGGAACACTGATGAGCCAGTCGAAAACTGTATGGGAACACTGATGAGCCAGTCGAAAACTGTATGGGAACACTGATGAGCCAGTCGAAAACTGTATGGGAACACTGATGAGCCAGTCGAAAACTGTATGGGAACACTGAGGAGCCAGTCGAAAACTGTATGGCAACACTGAGGAGCAACTCAAAAACTGTATGGGAACACTGAGGAGCCAGTCGAAAGCTGTATGGGAACACTGATGAGCCAGTCGAAAACTGTATGGGAACACTGATGAGCCAGTCGAAAACTGTATGGGAACACTGATGAGCCAGTCGAAAACTGTATGGGAACACTGAGGAGACAGTCGAAAACTGTATGGCAACACTGAGGAGCAACTCAAAAACTGTATGGGAACACTGAGGAGCCAGTCGAAAGCTGTATGGGAACACTGATGAGCCAGTCGAAAACTGTATGGGAACACTGAGGAGCCAGTAGAAAACTGTATGGCAACACTGAGGAGCAACTCAAAAACTGTATGGGAACACCGAGGAGACAGCCGAAAGCTGTATGGGGACACTGAGGGGACAGTCGAAAGCTGTATGGCAACACTGAGGAGACAGTCGAAAGCTGTATAGAAACACAGTTGAAACTGAGTAGTTTTCAGATTCAGCAACATTTATTCAGAAAACAGAATTTGCTGCGTAGACATGTTAAATTAAAGACGATCATTAGTCTAAAGGTGAAGTCTCCAGGTATCAAAACATAATCCCAGGAGACTTCAGTCAAGAACACTTTGACGATCTCTGTTTTCCCTTCAATTGTTCATTGTTACAATATATTCCAAACTTCATCTTCTCATGGTACAACCAATAAATGTGAGTTGTTTTATTTCCTGATGTTGAGTGGTGTTCCAGAAGTGTTAGAGAAACCACCCAACTGCACGCAGGCAGTAAGAGCAAGTTACTTGCAGTTTTTGGGATAGTGACAAACACACAAAAAAACAACAACATTATCAGCAATCACAGAACGTAGGTGGTTCGATCTCCATTTTAATACATCCATTAGACTGTAGCAGCTCACAGTTCCAGTTTGTCACTGATATATCTTTTTCATCTTATATGTATTGTGTTGTTTTCCTTTTTCAGTTGTTTTAACATAAACTCAAATTTTCTGTAATCTTGAGACCAATCCTGGTAACACTTGTACATTTTCTGATCTGTCAAGGTTCCTTGAGTGCATTGACTGTGTCAAAACGTTCGAATAATACTTTTCGCTACTGCAACATCTCTCGCTAGTTTATCAGCTCGTTCAGTAGCATCGACAGCCAAAATCCCATGCACGATACGAAGGTAATCTGTCCAGTAGCAGATTGGTCTAATAATTCTACTCATGGCCAGCTTGTGGCTCTCGACAATACATGTCTCCTAGCTGAATTAATTAGGACCCAGTTCGTTACGTGATTATTTGATTATTGTTTGTCTTTTAGTTGGTTACTATTTATATACTTGGAATAGAAATGAAAAAAATAGCCAAGGCGATTCCAAGCATATAGATTCCAATCATATAGATTCCAAACATATATATTCCAAGCATATAGATAGTAACCAAATAAATGGCAAACTAATAAAAACACGTAGCGAACTGGGAACAACGTAATTTAGCAAACAGGTGTTCTACGTGGTCAGGTAATGGGCCGCCTGATGACCCTAGTGTCAACTTTCTGACGACTGTTCCTTGAGTCACTTAGTCATGCGTGGGAGTATTTTTGCGGCACTAGCCATAACATCTCCTTCGATAAAGATTTTACCTCTACATCTATCTTACTAGAAGATGCTGCACAGAAAAAAAGTTGGAACATAGATTTGATGACGATAACTGATAGTGTCGATGCTTATATTGTGTTGTGCACTGGTCTCATCTATTAGATGTTAGCATTTATAGTCACATTAGTGTTAATATGTACATTAACGAGACGATATGGAACAGTTAAAGTGTTTAGGAAAGCTTCGTCCGCTCAGATTTTCAACCGTGAAAATCGAAGTTTCTCTTATAACTGCGCGAGTCTGGTTTACAAATTGAAACATATATACATACGAGAAGAGTGGTTAATCTTTGAACCGGAACTGTCAGCCTGATAATAACTCGCACTCATAGCTCATAACTTTGTGAACTCTCAACTTCAGGATCAATGCCGGTAAGTCCACACATGTTTCTGTGAATATCTTTTGTTAGTTCCAGGAGAATCTGCATCTTGTCAGCATGAAACCGTTACCTTAATTTATATCTTGATGTTGAGGCTGTTATGTATCTGATCTATCATTGTACTGTGCACATATAGTATATTGTGCTATTTCACTGTTCTATATAACACAATTAAACAATTTTCCACCAATTATTTCTATGCTCCAGTACTGCACGATATAATAAGAAATTACATAACGACGCGTGGTAAATATTTTATATATGTAAGATCGCGTTATAACAGTGACTCAAATTGTTCAGCAGTTTAGTGAGAATAAACTCTTTTTGGCCAGCGGCTAGAGCATAGAACATGAAATTGGAAACAGCAAGACGCAGAGGAAGACCAAGATGGTGGTTTGAAGAAGGTACCAAAATTATGAAACGTCCCATTAGTAGCGTATGTCAAGTAACCAAATGTACAGTCCGAAAACATCTGGTCATTCATTCCGGCGACGTCTTACAGCAATAGCACGGAAAAGGCAATAACTAGATGTATATTGTTTTAAAAAGTTCTAAAGCATGGAAAAGACAACATATATATAGATAGTGTGTTCTAACAAGTTCTATAGCAGCGAAAAGTCAATAGATAGATGGGTTGTGTTCTGACGATTTTATTTGTGTGAGTCTTTGGACATATTTTCAATCATTGCCTTAACAGTTGCAACTGTAGCTAAATTGCTTCTGTTAGATGTCGATGTTGTATTAACAAATTTTTCGAATCCTAGAGCTCTCTTGTAGAGTTTAACCACTCGTTGGTTACAGATGTATGATAGGAATAGAAACACACCTTGAAGACCGTTGAGACAAATGGCGATGAAACGCAATGGATGATTGTCTGTGGCTTCAGCAATGATTTCAAGAATCCAAAAAATTCCAGTCATTGACGATAATTTAATATAAATGTAGAGATTATTACGATCATCTTTCTTAAATTCGTCAGTTTGTAACTTGCGAATATTGTGAATTTGAAGAATTGTAACAGTCAAAAAGTAAATATTACTTAATATAACTAAAGTAATAGGGGTCACTAGAGTAGAGATAACAAGTAATGGGGAATTCAAAAAACAAGTACTTTCTCCGTAGCCAGTCAGAGTTCCACCAGATGTTACATAATTGGTGACTACGTTACCAACAACTATAAGGGCAGGAGCTACAGAGCATGTAACAATTCTTTTTATCAGGTATATTTTCTCACTAGAAACTGTTGCTGGAATGGGACGAGTTTTTCCTGAGAAAGTAAGAAACATGTGAAGACAAGAAACAAAACACCAAGAGAACATGGACAGCCAAAAAAAGTGAGTACAGATTGCAAGAAATGTACACAAGTAGCCATTTTGGTTGACGTGTGACGTAGACAACAGAAAAGATTGCGCTAGTAATAAAGTCCCGCACAAAAATATATTGTTTATACCCGCCACACTGCGCAACTCCGGAAACAGGAAGTATGTCATTAACGTGGCAATCAGACATAATATAGACGAGCTTAGACAAACACAAGTAAGGACATACTGCGACAACAATAACAAACTTTGGTTGAATGTATCCATAAGAGAGGTTTGAATTTTCAAATTCAGTAATTCATGACAAACTATCAGGGTCCCGTCCTCAGCTATGAACATCATATTGAGTTGTTCTACCTTAGAAAATGTCATTGGAACATCACTGATGTTAAGTATAATAGAGCTACCTTCGTGACTGCTAGACTTGCTACTTTCATACAAATACTCGTTGGAACTGAAACTTACAAACGGGCAAATTAACTGTGGTTTAATAAATAAAGCATTTTGTCTCATTACAATGAACGTAAAGCTATATTCATCAGGTTGTGGACTTGTTTGTGAGTAAGAAAGACATGAGAGATTCTGATTCTGAATTGAATCGCAACCCAGTAAATTGTTCCGTTTGTTAAATGTTAGCATGGGTGTCATAATTACTGAAGTACTTTCGTTGAATTTGATATTGATACTTTTTGTAATTAATTCGTGTACAAGAAAATTGTCGACATCGTCTCGATCGTAAAGTTCGTCTGCGTGAATGAAACCATCTAGCATGAACCAATCGATTTGACAATTCTCAGTTATCAGAACAGGATATTGACAATGTGCAACTTCACGCGCTTCATTCAATCGATCTTGAGATGTTGACACGCGATGAGAAAATATATTTGATATTCTAATTTCAATTTCTTTAGCATAAACTGAAAGGGTTACATTCAGAGTATCTATAAAATTCTTTAAAATTGTATGTCGAAATTCTGATGTTTTCATGAAATCTGTCATCCTGTTATCTTCTTTCATATGATTTTCCAATGAAATACTTGGTAAATACATTAGCTGTATTTGGTAAATCAAAGCACGTATTTGCTTGATTGCAGTTGAGCAGTTCCCGTTTATTAGAATCTTTCCTGGGGTACATTGTAATGGTAAACATATGTTATCAGGACCGACCCAGTCTGTGTCTTTGGAACATTGAATGAATCTAGATCTGAACCGACTATTAGCGGTGCCCGGGGAGCGGAAGTTAAGCAAGATTGAAAAAGCTGGCTGTGGCTGGACACCAGAATAACTTATCTCTCGTGGCGTTGTGAATGAATAAACAGAATGAGAACAATAGTCAGTCATATCAGGGTAGCCATTCATATTGCAGAGTGCACAAAATAGGTTCTTGTATATTCGGGAGTCTTTGTTCTTGTTCCAGACACGGTTGACTAGTTCAGATGTGTCTTCACACGCTCTCACCACATCATCATCGTAGATATTCCACTTTCCAGTCACATTGCAAGTATCAATGACAGGCGAATCAAACCAGTCTTTGAGACATAGATATGGGGTTATACCTTCAGGAGGTTTCTGGTAGACCTGACAGTTTGATTTTGTGGATCGGCTCAGTTTAAATAAGTCATCAATCGTGCTGGCTGTATATACGTTCATATAGTCGAAACACTCTACTTTCAGATTCCAATTAGTCACCTGAAGATGAAAGAAATCACTCTGAGTTATCTATCATTTCAACGTATGTAGCCTACACTAGATGACAGTGATGAATACTACATCAGACAGACAAGGTAATATTGAACATTCAGTAAACATAACAATATTCGAAATAAACTAGATGACAATGTTGAACGCTATAGATGACAACAGTGAAATAATGAACATTTATGAAGCATGAAAACTTCAACGTACACTAGATGACAATGTTGAACATTGTAGAGGACATCAGTGAAATAATGAACATTCACTAAATACTTATAGTCTTTTTGCGTCTTGTAGACTGGTATTAAGCAAAACGAGGAAGCACTCATTTGAACATTTTCTCAGAAATTATAACTTTTCAAGCGATCATGTCACAGCTGCAGGATATTTTTCTTTGCGTCGTTTTCTTTTTTTCGTCCATTTCTTTAAACATATTATTTCTGAACAATGTTCCTCCCGCATGCATATTATGCCCCCAGATACCCCGAGTTTCAGCCGCGTATTCCAATGTTTTAGTGTCTATGAAAACGTCTTTCACTGATGATTTATATACATATAGCTCAGCATTTCGAGTACAAATTCTACAGACGATTTCATGTTGGATGGCAGATGGTAGCTGAGTGCGGCGCAATACTTCCATGTTGATGATTTTGTCGTGCCATTTATGTTTAAGATTTTGCGAAGACATTTTACCTGAAACATGTTAAGTCTCCTCTCATGTTTGGTGTATGTAATCCATGTTTCAGAGTCGTAGTATAGTGTACGTGGTTCGCATGGGCGATAAATCTGTATCTTCATTGAAAATGTTAGCTTACGACATTTCCAAGCTGTTTTTGATTGAGAGTCCGCCAAAAACTTCGGGGTACTTCTTTAATTGTTGAGCAGTTCACTTTGATGTTGAGAGCTAGAGTATTCTGCTTCTTGGAAATGATAATCACTTTAGTGTTTATGTAATTTAAGCTGAGTTCTCTAAGTTTACTTTCCATTACCACTGTGTTGGTCAGGTCGATCCATAGCTTCATCACTGTTTGCGATCAGGACAACGTCATCAACTTGAGTCAGGCTGTTTATTTTGTGCCCAGCTACAAGTATTCCGGGAATGTTGTTCATGGATTTCCTAATCATTTCACTGCATAGGAAGAAAAGATCTGATGCTAGTACACATCCCTGTCTTACTCCTTATCTTATGTGTTGTTATATATGTGTATAACTATACACGCTAATAGCTGGATGTTTTCTGCCATCTATATATATATTTGTTATATATCTTTAGATCTTTACCTCTGATATTCATATCATCTAGTATAATGATAAATTCGCTATATCTCACTTTATAAAATATTTTTGGTGTAGTCTGTAAATCAAAAGTATAGATCTGATTTTACAGCCAATGACATTTCTATTAGTGTTCTCATAATATAAGTGGTAAAATTGGTGCCTTTGCCTTCTACGAACCATCATTGTGAACAACGGTAGTTTTATTCAATATATCTTTTGATTAAATAACGTTTCGAGAGACAATTTTTACTGAGCATTTCTCTAAGGAAAAAATTACTAAAGCCAAAATAAAAGATATTGTAGAAAGAAAAAGAAAAAGTGTAAATGGTAAGTTGTTATCAAAACACGCAACAAAGTAAAACAAAACTATAACAATGTTTAAAACTTATTGAAAGTAATAATAATATTTGTGGTAATAGGAAAAGTAATAGACAGTAAAGTTGCTATGTTTCTTGCTTCGCTGCCCGGTAATGGCAACACACAGTGGCTTGGCATGTGACATTTTCATCATCGTCTCATTAGATTTTCTATCTGTTCATGGCCATGTCAGCCTTGCAAACTCGAACCAATTTGTTTCCCATGGAAACTACACAGTTGGTTATTGTCAATATTATTCTTGGCATTATTGATGCTATCTGAAATTATATAACCCGAAAGATCGAGTTTTTCCGTTGTCTGTATAACTAATATTGTTTATAAATTCCGAAAATATATAACAAGAACCGCAGAATTTCACAATATATATATCATATTATTCATCGCCGAAGACGGATGTGTCGGGCCTTTGGCACAAATGAAACGGCAGCACAACGTATTCTATTCTCTGAATTACATCCTGCTGGAAATCTAGTACGACCATAGTCCTGCTACAAGAGAGTTCCAGCAGGAGTTTAAGAATGAACGTAGAGGAAGAAGATATTATTCATATTATTTATACCACCTGAATTAGTATTTATTTAGGATGTATTTTACAGTGTAATACATTCTTACAGACCTAGCAAGCTGTAGGAATACCCGATTTGCTAGATTCTAGCATCAAGCTTGAATACCGTGTGAACATTTTTGTGATTATTCAGAGCCAAATGGATTCAAATATCAGAGACAACCTACAACCTCATGGGATTCTAACAACAACAACAACAATACATTTATCAATATAACTTAGACTTCTGCTCCAAACGAGGACTCTTCACGGCATAAATGGCTCACAAATGGCTCAGACAAGACAAGAAATATCCTTACGTATATATGTACTAAAAGGTGAAGTGATGGCAAAAATGCAGTAAAACTTTGCACCGTATGGCAAGTAATTATAGAAAAAAGGGTTAAAAAATATAGAAAAAAGATTCAGTAACAGTTTTACATTGAAAAATGTACAGGATCTGTATTTCGACGAAAATGTCTTTATCGAGATGAAAACACACAAACTGGAACCATGAAATCAAACGGAGACACTCCAGCGATGATCTAATATACGTACATATAATATTGTGATTTCACCTTGTACTTTGTTCTTTCATTGATAAAGAGATTTTGGTCGAAAAGTCGATCCTGTGTGTTGGTAAAGATACAACTGATTTTTCTACTCTTTGTTAAACATTTATTTTTCAATATTTGCTTTCCATTCGTATCTATGCACGATTTTCACCTGCTATTTGTTTTGTTGTAGCTCTCTCACCTGCTATTTGTTTTGTTGTAGCTCTCTCACCTGATATTTGTGTTGTTGTAGCTCTCTCACCTGATATTTGTTTTGTTGTAGCTCTCTCACCTGATATATATATGTAACTCTCTCACCTGCTATCTATCTTGTAGCTCTCTCACCTGATATCTATCTTGTAGCTCTCTCACCTGATATCTATCTTGTAGCTCTCTCACCTGATATCTATCTTGTAGCTCTCTCACCTGATATCTATCTTGTAACTCTCTCACCTGATATCTATCTTGTAGCTCTCTCACCTGATATCTATCTTGTAGCTCTCTCACCTCATATCTATCTTGTAGCTCTCTCACCTGATATCTATCTTGTAGCTCTCCCACCTGCTATTTGTGTTGTTGTAGCTCTCCGATCTGCTATTTGTTTTGTTGTAGCTCTCTCACCTGATATCTATCTTATATCTCTCTCACCTGATATCTATCTTGTAGCTCTCTCACCTGATATCTATCTTGTAGCTCTCTCACCTGATATTTTTGTTGTTGTAGATCTCTCACCTGATATCTATATGTAACTCTCTCACCAGATATCTATCTGTAACTCTCTCACCTGATATCTATCTTGTAGCTCTCTCACCTGCTATTTGTTTTGTTGTAGCTCTCTCACATGATATTTGTGCTCACACCTGTTTGGTGGACCTGCGCTCTGAAGTGAGTAAAGTCCCTTCTGACACTGTGGGGTCAATGTAGAATACAGTTTGAGACCCGTATCGTTTTAAACCCGAATCCTAGTTTCTCTAGGATCATCAGCATACAATAGATTTTGTGGTCAGCATCAAATTCTGTGTTCGTTCCTGATATCTTGTTGGCTAGCAAGATCTGGAGAACGAAATAATCTATATTTGATTACATCATGGTTGTGATTGTATGCGCTTTCAGCCTGACGAATCAAAGTTCACATGTATATGGTGTCACTGTTTCCTACGGGATGACACAGCCAAAAAACACCTACAAACCCCCTTAGTTGTATCTTGCTATATCTATGGCCGTTCATGCTTGGGATATTCTTTGCTACCCTTTAGAATTCGTAATACACAATTTTCTGTCTCATTAACATAACAAGTTATTTCAAATCAAAATAATGCAAATTTATTCGGTTGTTTTTCGTTTATAAACCCATCTCTTCAAGTTTTTATAAGTTGAAAATAAAATATAAATATTTATATCTTCATCTATCTACTACAACTTACCTCGATAGCAGCGTTGCAGATAGCGCAGTAGTTGTTAAAATACGTCAGCCCGGTCCCATTATCAGTTACCCAAAGATATGATTGGAGGTCGTAATCACCATTTTGGACCTTATTCTCACACATAGCCTTCTCCAGACTTTCAGGGTAGGCTGGCGGACACGATCTGATAGATAAAAAACTTGAACCTTTTTCATGCTGAAAATCATCACAGACTAACTTTACTTTAATGTTCTTGTCAGTTTGAAAGTCTGCAACTGTGTCCGTAGTATTAACGTCCTGATACAGTTCTGTGGTTGATGATAGTTTATCCGGCGACGTACTGAATGAACTATTCACAGGGAAGAGAATATCGTACTCAGGGCAACAGGTCCCATACATTTCACAAACAGGCTTATCGCAATCACAAGGAAAGCATTCTGCTTCTGGACACCAGGTAGAATTGTCTAAAAACATAATGATGTTACCATTACAAGCTGTGGAACAATAAGATATCTGGTACTCTTTAGCTGTCATGGTCGTTTTGTTCCATGGTTGAACTTTTATGTCGTCTGTAGGCATTATTTCGGCAGGGTAGGTGGATGTCTTGTAATCTTTCTGAGTAATGTCCATTTCTGTATAACTTTCTATTATGGAATCTATGTTCTGAATGAAATCATGTTTGTAAGTGCTGTTGTCATCCTGTATTGTCACTATTTCATTACTATTATTGGACAAGGTGCACAGAATTACTGCGTGAATCAAGAAATAATTCAGAAGGATGCCTGTATAACATCTTTGAGACATTCTGTACTGATTCAAACAGTACACAAGCTCTTTCATATATTATGTAGTCACTTTGTTCTAATGTTAACTTTATAATTGTATATAAATTATGTCAAATGTACAAAGAAATAATTGTCTGAAAATTATCCAAAAATACGTGAATAATTCTGTTCTCAATAAAATAGAATTATCTGTCCAAAGATTGAGAAATTCTAAAGTTATGAAAAAGATGAGATATCTTTTAAAATCAGTCGACTTTATACCAGTAAATTCCCATAACTGCTTGATCAAATTGTCTGGAGTACTTTATACTCAAGAGAGTAATAAAACATTTATGACACCGACTTTGATCACTGTCAGGAAAGTAGATACATAATCATTCAGACGACATTCATAGTCGAGTATCATTATTATTTAGAATGAGATGAATTTTGTGTTCACATTTCATCAAATATCTGACTTACATTAAACAATTGATTACCAGTCTGAAATATTATCAGCCCTAAAGTTCACACACTTACACTTAATTATTCAGAATAACAGGGACAATGAGTCCATGATGAAACGAGCGCAATTATTGAACTTGTACAAGTTTTAATAACTTCAAATGTTTACCAACTTCCAGATAAGACTCTCTTATAATGTCTTCTCTATTGAAATAACTATTTCATTCCCCGTTAATATTGCACTCAATCCCGTGTATCTCAAACATATTTATGAATATTTGTCATTATGATTGTCATAAAATGCTTTAATCAGTCATAACTTCCATTATTTATCAAACTTTAAAAGTTCAATTACATGAAGTATTGCATGTCATTACATATGTAATGTGTCTTTTGTAACAATGATTACTTTTATGTAAGGTTTATCACAAGAAGAAGATCGTATATACATTTCTGATACTCTGTGACATGTTTAAAACTGTTGTTTGTGTATTGAATCTTGTTTTCAATTGCGTTAAATCAAGTATGAAAATAATGTTGAGTATGCAAAAAAGATAAAAGTCAAATGTTGGGGAACAAACCAACGTACTAGAGGTGTGAGGGCTGGGGCTACACAAGATAACACTGACATAAGTATCGAGTGTTGGCAACATTAAAGTGCACATCACTCTAGCTTCTTCTACTTCTTCTTCTGCTTATGGCACATGCCTTGAGGTGTTGGTTAACATATCCCTCCACATCCTTATATTTCATGTGATATCAATTATTTTGATACGTTATTGATATCCTCTTATGCCACAATGCTAGGTTGTCAATAATTTTCTCTCTTGGCCTTCCTTTACGCCTCTTGTTCTTCAACATTCATGTTGTTACAATGTGTTCAATCACTCCACTTTTCATGATGTCTGCAAACAAATGTGGACTGTCTCTTCTCATGCGGGTAAGCAGCTCTCATTTTATAGCAACGAAACATCGACAGTTAGAGAGTAGACCAATTTTATGTTTTACTAAAATGTTAATATAACCACAAAAACAAATGTCACTTCGACTAAGTTCGTCAGGACGAAATAAAAATAAAACAAAATAAATATTAAACAAACAGATAAGTGGAACAAACTTTAATTAAAAAAAAGAGAAAATGAAAAGAAGAGAAAGAAAAAGGAAGACAAGCATAACAAGAAGACATACCAAAAAAAAAAAAA
This sequence comes from Meghimatium bilineatum, assembly GCA_034231615.1. Classification (NCBI taxonomy): domain Eukaryota; kingdom Metazoa; phylum Mollusca; class Gastropoda; order Stylommatophora; family Philomycidae; genus Meghimatium; species Meghimatium bilineatum. Next base: position 115,091,017 of record CM067299.1, on the reverse strand, counting down.
AAGGAACAGTATAAAAAGAAAAAGTGACATATCTACTTAACTTATCTAAAACACTTTCCAGTTGTGTTTTGTATGTTTCCAGTTACAAATTCATGATTACGTGAACGATGATGTTGTTTTCAAACCCGTGAGATTGTATCGAGGAGAAAAGGGATGTGTTGTTCTACTTGTGGTATTGTATCGAGGAGAAAAATGATTAATCAGCCGCTATATCATCAATCGCTATATGATCAATGTAATCAGAGATTAAATAGATACACATGGTTTAGAAAGCAATTCAAAACTACTGAACGTATTTATATTTTATAGGAAAAAACAAATGAAAACAATGTTACTTTGATGTATACTTCGTGAATAGAATATCCGAATACATGTTTGTCTCTCAAACAGGATATAGTACTAAAACATCATTCATTGTGTCATAATATACAGCATAGTTGCAGTATCTGCGCCTTTTACCTGATATATCAAAGTTCAGCATAAATGACTTTTGGATCACTTTCACCATTTTGATGAGACATAGCATTTCATCCCTAAACCTAATTAGTCGACTCTTACGACATTTAGAACAGGTAACAATGTTTTTATTGATTCTATTTAATGTCTGGACTATTCATTCATTCATTGGTACCATGCCTTCTGGCGTAGGCGATCATGTCTCTCCAGAGTCCTCTGTTTGTTATGCGTTTACATATAGTTTCTGATGATTCTGCATCATGCCAGGATTTCAAGCAATCCAGAATTTTCTCAAGTTGTCTTCCTCTGTCACTCTTACTCTCGATTTTTCCAGCTGTTACGATGTTCTTCAGCCGACCTCTTCTCATGACATGACCCAGAAACTGTGATTGTCGTCTTCTAATACAGTTAATAAGTTCTCTATTTGAGTAAACCAGTTGTAGAATTATAGCATTACCTTTTAGCTATTCATGATATTTTTAACATTCTTCTATAAAACCAAATCTATGTGGCCTCCAGATATTTTCTTGCAATATTGTCAATTATATAATTATAATTATATAATTATTCATTATTCTGTTTTCGTAAATTTGAGAGTAACATTGTCTGACATGAATACAAAAAAATTGGATGATAGGCCAGAGCGTTACAGACTAATCAAATCCGCTCTCATTTATACACAAGGTCATTTCTAAAATCGTGAAAATAATTCTAATTGTAAAAAAAAAGAAATGTGAAGATATCGTCAACAAAAACTGTTGAAATATGGAGATTTCATGAACATGACAGGACGAAATATGGAGATATCACGAACATGATAGGACGAAATGTGGAGATATTATGAACATAACATGACGAAATGTGGAAATATGAACATAACATGACGAAATATAACCATTGAAATTATAACTGTAGGATATCTTGGCTTGAAGCTCGTTATTGAACAAAAGAAAATGAAGTCATATGCCAGCAATATCAAATGAACAATATCAAAGTAGATTATAAAATAGATTGAATCATTAATAGATTGTTTTATTATCGAAGTTCATGAAAAAATGATAAGAAATGAATATTCCTCTCAATAAAAAGAAAAGTTGGTGGTATATTCTTGTCAGAACGTAACAAAAGTTGGTGGTATATTCTTGTCAGAACGTAACACAAGTTGGTGGTATATTCTTGTCAGAACGTAACAATCAACTCATTATTACAAAATCCTTACCTTACCTGGGACCTCGTCCTTACAATACCTGGGACCTCATCCTTACAATACCTGGGACCTCATCTTTACAATACCTGGGCGTGCGATTTAATCGCAATCTGTGATTTCAGGAACACGTTGATCATGTTATCGCAGGGCCAGAAAAAGACATTCTGTTCTGAGAGTAATGGCAGCGGCAAACATTAAACAACCACAGCTAGCAATCTTATACGAGGCACTTGTCCTCCCAGTCATTCAATATACAGGTGCCATTATCACCGCCAGTCACACACAGATTGAAAGGTTGGAGAGAATTTAAGATGAAGTGATGCGGATCGTCCTTGATTACACAAGGGACACACCTTGTGTGGCTATGAGATGTTTCCTTTATTTTCCGAACATATCTCACAGAATTGATATGTAGCGTGCCCGTGCATACCTCAGAGTGAGTTCTGACATAGATCACCCACTACACAGCGAGCTCCCACATGTGAAGGGAAGCAGGCTCAAGAGAGGCAAATCGTGGATAGTTCGCGCTGAGGATATCGTTAAACATATCTGTGCCCCAGAAGGCATACTCCTAGCGAGGAATGTATATCTGTGCCCCGAAGGCATACTCCTAGCGAGGAATGTATATATGTGCCTCGAAGGGATACTCCTAGCGAGGAATGTATATCTATTCCTATGGTCTTTTTAGAAGCAGTCAAGTTCGTCACTACACTCAATAGACAGCGCAGGTAAGACAGTCCCCGTGATCCTGGATGCTGAGATCAAAGCACTCACCTGCGAACATGCCGACGAAACAGATATTGTGATTTACATGGACATGAGGATCAGTATCAACCACCAGCGGTCTAACAATAGAAGTATGCGACATAAGGCAGTCACTTAACAGGCTGGAATTGCAAGCCTATTCCCATGCGTGCATACTAACTGACTCAATGAATATGATTCAGATAGTCAAAAAAGGTAATGTACGTAGGGGATGGGTGGAGTCAATGAAGAGAGAGAGAGAGAGAGAGAGAGAGCTAAAATGCGGGAATCACTTTGAAAACTCACGCTTATCTTTGTCCCCGGACACGCGATCGTTAAGGGACACGAACGGGCCGACCAATTAGGTACCCTCGCCATCACAACAGATGGTCAGCCCATGGACTGAGTAGACATGCCCATAGCTCTTCGTGAGTCCTCACGATCGAAGGGTTTTGAGATGAATGAGCATGAGTCGAGAATGCGCATAGTCGGAATATCGAGAATGCGTGAATTATGAGTGATGATGGGCGTGGCCCGTAGAGAACACCTCACAAAGATTTCAAAAAGAGCAGTGAACCAACATAGAACCGGAACCATCAGTCGTTATACCCAGAGAGATTTACTGAAGCAGAGATCTGCGCGCCTATGGACATGTCCGGTGTGCGATGAGGATAATCAACACATCTAGTACCTAACTATCAACTCAACAATGTTTTGCTGTACTGATTTTCTCACCATCATCCATCTTAAGCCATCTGCGCATTAAAGCTAGACCGTGTCAAAGAAAAACCTGCCAACACAATTCATTGGGTTTGCATTAGTAACGTTTTTTGATTATTATCGAGCTTTTCGTTGGTCACTATTTATATATTTGGAATTGTATGTAAAAAAATAGCCAAGGCGACTCCAAGTATGGACACAGTGACCAATAAAAAAGCCCAATAATAATCCAACAACGTAACGAATGGGACGTAATTAATTCTGTTGGAAAGTCTTTTATATCGTCGACAGTCTCGATGGAAGGTTTATCTGTAACGGTTTAAAAGATGTCTGTCCATTGACGTAGTAAAAAGTAAGACTTGTAAAACGGTATAATAATAATACAACGCCAGTAGTAGTACTGACGTATATACGTTTTTTGGAGTTTTACGATGACTAACTAACTATCCGACTATCGGGTATTGGTGTACGAACACATTAAAATTACATTATACAAGACATTTCAACGTTTCAGCCTAAAAGTAATTACAAGCAGCGAAAAACTATAAAAATCAACAATGGCACTATTACAAAAGCACTAGACAGCAGACATTGAACGTGAATATAACGTAGTCATTGAACTGTATATCAAGTAACCAATTTTGCTGTATTCTGAAAACATATGGTCATTCATTCAATTCGACTTCTTACAGAAAAAAAGGGAAAAGAGAATAAGATGTATAGTGTTCATTCAAGTTTATTTGTGTGAGTCTTTGGACATATTTTCAATGATTGCCTTAACAGTTACAACTGTAGCTTTAGTGCTTCTGTCAGATGTCGATGTTGTATTAACAACGTTTTCAAATCCTAGAGCTTTCTTGTAGAGTTTGACCACTCGTTTGTTACAGATATATGATAGGAGTAGAAACACACCTTGAAGACCGTTGAGACAAATGGCGATGAAACGCAACGGATGATTGTCTGTGGCTTCAGCAATGATTTCAAGAATCCAAAAAATTCCAGTCATTGACGATAATTTAATATAAATGTAGAGATTATTACGATCATCTTTCTTAAATTCGTCAGTTTGTAACTTGCGAATATTGTGAATTTGAAGAATTGTAACTGTCAAAAAGTAAATATTACTTAATATAACTAAAGTAATAGGAGTCACTAGAGTAGAGATAATAAGTAATGGGGAGTTCAAAAAACAAGTACTTTCTCCGTAGCCAGTCAGAGTTCCACCAGATGTTACATAATTGGTGACTACGTTACCAACAACTATAAGGGCAGGAGCTACAGAGCATGTCACAATTCTTTTTATCAGGTATATTTTCTCACTAGAAGCTGTTGCTCGAATGGGACGAGTTTTTGCTGAGAAAGTAAGAAACATGTGAAGACAAGAGACAAAACACCAAGAGAACATGGACAGCCAAAAAAAGTGTGTACAGATTGCAAGAAATGTACACAAGTAGCCATTTTGGTTGACGTGTGACGTAGACAACAGAAAAGATTGCGCTAGTAATAAAGTCCCGCACAAAAAGATATTGTTTATACCCGCCACACTGCGCAACTCCGGAAACAGGAAGTATGTCATTAACGTGGCAATCAGACATAATATAGACGAGCTTAGACAAACACAAGTAAGGACATACTGCGACAACATTAACAAACTTTGGTTGAATGTATCCATAAGAGAGGTTTGAATTTTCAAATTCAGTAATTCATGACAAACTATCAGGGTCCCGTCCTCAGTTATGAACATCATATTGAGTTGTTCTACCTTAGAAAATGTCATTGGAACATCACTGATGTTAAGTATAATAGAGCTACCTTCGTGACTGCTAGACTTGCTACTTTCATACAAATACTCGTTGGAACTGAAACTTACAAACGGGCAAATTAACTGTGGTTTAATAAATAAAGCATTTTGTCTCCTTACAATGAACGTAAAGCTATATTCATCAGGTTGTGGACTTGTTTGTGAGTAAGAAAGACATGAGAGATTCTGATTCTGAATTGAATCGCAACCCAGTAAATTGTTCCGTTTGTTAAATGTTAGCATGGGTGTCATAATTATTGAAGTACTTTCGTTGAATTTGATATTGATACTTTTTGTAATTAATTCGTGTACAAGAAAATTGTCGACATCGTCTCGATCGTAAAGTTCGTCTGCGTGAATGAAACCGTCTAGCATGAACCAATCGATTTGACAATTCTCAGTTATCAGAACAGGATATTGACAATGTGCAACTTCACGCGCTTCATTCAATCGATCTTGAGATGTTGGCACGCGATGAGAAAATATATTCGATATTCTAATTTCAATTTCTTTAGCATAAACTGAAAGGGTTACATTCAGAGTATCTATAAAATTCTTTATAATTGTATGTCGAAATTCTGATGTTTCGATGAAATCTGTCATCCTGTTATCTTCTTTCATATGATTTTCCAATGAAATACTTGGTAAATACATTAGCTGTATTTGGTAAATCAAAGCACGTATTTGCTTGATTGCAGTTGAGCAGTTCCCGTTTATTAGAATCTTTCCTGGGGTACATTGTAATGGTAAACATATGTTATCAGGACCGACCCAGTCTGTGTCTTTGGAACATTGAATGAATCTAGATCTGAACCGACTATTAGCGGTGCCCGGGGAGCGGAAGTTAAGCAAGATTGAAAAAGCTGGCTGTGGCTGGACACCAGAATAACTTATCTCTCGTGGCGTTGTGAATGAATAAACAGAATGAGAACAATAGTCAGTCATATCAGGGTAGCCATTCATATTGCAGAGTGCACAAAATAGGTTCTTGTATATTCGGGAGTCTTTGTTCTTGTTCCAGACACGGTTGACTAGTTCAGATGTGTCTTCACACGCTCTCACCACATCATCATCGTAGATATTCCACTTTCCAGTCACATTGCAAGTATCAATGACGGGCGAATCAAACCAGTCTTTGAGACATAGATATGGGGTTATACCTTCAGGAGGTTTCTGGTAGACCTGACAGTTTGATTTTGTGGATCGGCTCAGTTTAAATAAGTCATCAATCGTGCTGGCTGTATATACGTTCATATAGTCGAAACACTCTACTTTCAGATTCCAATTAGTCACCTGAAGATGAAAGAAATCACTCTGAGTTATCTATCATTTCAACGTATGTAGCCTACACTAGATGACAGTGATGAATACTACATCAGACAGACAAGGTAATATTGAACATTCAGTAAACATAACAATATTCGAAATAAACTAGATGACAATGTTGAACGCTATAGATGACAACAGTGAAATAATGAACATTTATGAAGCATGAAAACTTCAACGTACACTAGATGACAATGTTGAACATTGTAGAGGACATCAGTGAAATAATGAACATTCACTAAATACTTATAGTCTTTTTGCGTCTTGTAGACTGGTATTAAGCAAAACGAGGAAGCACTCATTTGAACATTTTCTCAGAAATTATAACTTTTCAAGCGATCATGTCACAGCTGCAGGATATTTTTCTTTGCGTCGTTTTCTTTTTTTCGTCCATTTCTTTAAACATATTATTTCTGAACAATGTTCCTCCCGCATGCATATTATGCCCCCAGATACCCCGAGTTTCAGCCGCGTATTCCAATGTTTTAGTGTCTATGAAAACGTCTTTCACTGATGATTTATATACATATAGCTCAGCATTTCGAGTACAAATTCTACAGACGATTTCATGTTGGATGGCAGATGGTAGCTGAGTGCGGCGCAATACTTCCATGTTGATGATTTTGTCGTGCCATTTATGTTTAAGATTTTGCGAAGACATTTTACCTGAAACATGTTAAGTCTCCTCTCATGTTTGGTGTATGTAATCCATGTTTCAGAGTCGTAGTATAGTGTACGTGGTTCGCATGGGCGATAAATCTGTATCTTCATTGAAAATGTTAGCTTACGACATTTCCAAGCTGTTTTTGATTGAGAGTCCGCCAAAAACTTCGGGGTACTTCTTTAATTGTTGAGCAGTTCACTTTGATGTTGAGAGCTAGAGTATTCTGCTTCTTGGAAATGATAATCACTTTAGTGTTTATGTAATTTAAGCTGAGTTCTCTAAGTTTACTTTCCATTACCACTGTGTTGGTCAGGTCGATCCATAGCTTCATCACTGTTTGCGATCAGGACAACGTCATCAACTTGAGTCAGGCTGTTTATTTTGTGCCCAGCTACAAGTATTCCGGGAATGTTGTTCATGGATTTCCTAATCATTTCACTGCATAGGAAGAAAAGATCTGATGCTAGTACACATCCCTGTCTTACTCCTTATCTTATGTGTTGTTATATATGTGTATAACTATACACGCTAATAGCTGGATGTTTTCTGCCATCTATATATATATTTGTTATATATCTTTAGATCTTTACCTCTGATATTCATATCATCTAGTATAATGATAAATTCGCTATATCTCACTTTATAAAATATTTTTGGTGTAGTCTGTAAATCAAAAGTATAGATCTGATTTTACAGCCAATGACATTTCTATTAGTGTTCTCATAATATAAGTGGTAAAATTGGTGCCTTTGCCTTCTACGAACCATCATTGTGAACAACGGTAGTTTTATTCAATATATCTTTTGATTAAATAACGTTTCGAGAGACAATTTTTACTGAGCATTTCTCTAAGGAAAAAATTACTAAAGCCAAAATAAAAGATATTGTAGAAAGAAAAAGAAAAAGTGTAAATGGTAAGTTGTTATCAAAACACGCAACAAAGTAAAACAAAACTATAACAATGTTTAAAACTTATTGAAAGTAATAATAATATTTGTGGTAATAGGAAAAGTAATAGACAGTAAAGTTGCTATGTTTCTTGCTTCGCTGCCCGGTAATGGCAACACACAGTGGCTTGGCATGTGACATTTTCATCATCGTCTCATTAGATTTTCTATCTGTTCATGGCCATGTCAGCCTTGCAAACTCGAACCAATTTGTTTCCCATGGAAACTACACAGTTGGTTATTGTCAATATTATTCTTGGCATTATTGATGCTATCTGAAATTATATAACCCGAAAGATCGAGTTTTTCCGTTGTCTGTATAACTAATATTGTTTATAAATTCCGAAAATATATAACAAGAACCGCAGAATTTCACAATATATATATCATATTATTCATCGCCGAAGACGGATGTGTCGGGCCTTTGGCACAAATGAAACGGCAGCACAACGTATTCTATTCTCTGAATTACATCCTGCTGGAAATCTAGTACGACCATAGTCCTGCTACAAGAGAGTTCCAGCAGGAGTTTAAGAATGAACGTAGAGGAAGAAGATATTATTCATATTATTTATACCACCTGAATTAGTATTTATTTAGGATGTATTTTACAGTGTAATACATTCTTACAGACCTAGCAAGCTGTAGGAATACCCGATTTGCTAGATTCTAGCATCAAGCTTGAATACCGTGTGAACATTTTTGTGATTATTCAGAGCCAAATGGATTCAAATATCAGAGACAACCTACAACCTCATGGGATTCTAACAACAACAACAACAATACATTTATCAATATAACTTAGACTTCTGCTCCAAACGAGGACTCTTCACGGCATAAATGGCTCACAAATGGCTCAGACAAGACAAGAAATATCCTTACGTATATATGTACTAAAAGGTGAAGTGATGGCAAAAATGCAGTAAAACTTTGCACCGTATGGCAAGTAATTATAGAAAAAAGGGTTAAAAAATATAGAAAAAAGATTCAGTAACAGTTTTACATTGAAAAATGTACAGGATCTGTATTTCGACGAAAATGTCTTTATCGAGATGAAAACACACAAACTGGAACCATGAAATCAAACGGAGACACTCCAGCGATGATCTAATATACGTACATATAATATTGTGATTTCACCTTGTACTTTGTTCTTTCATTGATAAAGAGATTTTGGTCGAAAAGTCGATCCTGTGTGTTGGTAAAGATACAACTGATTTTTCTACTCTTTGTTAAACATTTATTTTTCAATATTTGCTTTCCATTCGTATCTATGCACGATTTTCACCTGCTATTTGTTTTGTTGTAGCTCTCTCACCTGCTATTTGTTTTGTTGTAGCTCTCTCACCTGATATTTGTGTTGTTGTAGCTCTCTCACCTGATATTTGTTTTGTTGTAGCTCTCTCACCTGATATATATATGTAACTCTCTCACCTGCTATCTATCTTGTAGCTCTCTCACCTGATATCTATCTTGTAGCTCTCTCACCTGATATCTATCTTGTAGCTCTCTCACCTGATATCTATCTTGTAGCTCTCTCACCTGATATCTATCTTGTAACTCTCTCACCTGATATCTATCTTGTAGCTCTCTCACCTGATATCTATCTTGTAGCTCTCTCACCTCATATCTATCTTGTAGCTCTCTCACCTGATATCTATCTTGTAGCTCTCCCACCTGCTATTTGTGTTGTTGTAGCTCTCCGATCTGCTATTTGTTTTGTTGTAGCTCTCTCACCTGATATCTATCTTATATCTCTCTCACCTGATATCTATCTTGTAGCTCTCTCACCTGATATCTATCTTGTAGCTCTCTCACCTGATATTTTTGTTGTTGTAGATCTCTCACCTGATATCTATATGTAACTCTCTCACCAGATATCTATCTGTAACTCTCTCACCTGATATCTATCTTGTAGCTCTCTCACCTGCTATTTGTTTTGTTGTAGCTCTCTCACATGATATTTGTGCTCACACCTGTTTGGTGGACCTGCGCTCTGAAGTGAGTAAAGTCCCTTCTGACACTGTGGGGTCAATGTAGAATACAGTTTGAGACCCGTATCGTTTTAAACCCGAATCCTAGTTTCTCTAGGATCATCAGCATACAATAGATTTTGTGGTCAGCATCAAATTCTGTGTTCGTTCCTGATATCTTGTTGGCTAGCAAGATCTGGAGAACGAAATAATCTATATTTGATTACATCATGGTTGTGATTGTATGCGCTTTCAGCCTGACGAATCAAAGTTCACATGTATATGGTGTCACTGTTTCCTACGGGATGACACAGCCAAAAAACACCTACAAACCCCCTTAGTTGTATCTTGCTATATCTATGGCCGTTCATGCTTGGGATATTCTTTGCTACCCTTTAGAATTCGTAATACACAATTTTCTGTCTCATTAACATAACAAGTTATTTCAAATCAAAATAATGCAAATTTATTCGGTTGTTTTTCGTTTATAAACCCATCTCTTCAAGTTTTTATAAGTTGAAAATAAAATATAAATATTTATATCTTCATCTATCTACTACAACTTACCTCGATAGCAGCGTTGCAGATAGCGCAGTAGTTGTTAAAATACGTCAGCCCGGTCCCATTATCAGTTACCCAAAGATATGATTGGAGGTCGTAATCACCATTTTGGACCTTATTCTCACACATAGCCTTCTCCAGACTTTCAGGGTAGGCTGGCGGACACGATCTGATAGATAAAAAACTTGAACCTTTTTCATGCTGAAAATCATCACAGACTAACTTTACTTTAATGTTCTTGTCAGTTTGAAAGTCTGCAACTGTGTCCGTAGTATTAACGTCCTGATACAGTTCTGTGGTTGATGATAGTTTATCCGGCGACGTACTGAATGAACTATTCACAGGGAAGAGAATATCGTACTCAGGGCAACAGGTCCCATACATTTCACAAACAGGCTTATCGCAATCACAAGGAAAGCATTCTGCTTCTGGACACCAGGTAGAATTGTCTAAAAACATAATGATGTTACCATTACAAGCTGTGGAACAATAAGATATCTGGTACTCTTTAGCTGTCATGGTCGTTTTGTTCCATGGTTGAACTTTTATGTCGTCTGTAGGCATTATTTCGGCAGGGTAGGTGGATGTCTTGTAATCTTTCTGAGTAATGTCCATTTCTGTATAACTTTCTATTATGGAATCTATGTTCTGAATGAAATCATGTTTGTAAGTGCTGTTGTCATCCTGTATTGTCACTATTTCATTACTATTATTGGACAAGGTGCACAGAATTACTGCGTGAATCAAGAAATAATTCAGAAGGATGCCTGTATAACATCTTTGAGACATTCTGTACTGATTCAAACAGTACACAAGCTCTTTCATATATTATGTAGTCACTTTGTTCTAATGTTAACTTTATAATTGTATATAAATTATGTCAAATGTACAAAGAAATAATTGTCTGAAAATTATCCAAAAATACGTGAATAATTCTGTTCTCAATAAAATAGAATTATCTGTCCAAAGATTGAGAAATTCTAAAGTTATGAAAAAGATGAGATATCTTTTAAAATCAGTCGACTTTATACCAGTAAATTCCCATAACTGCTTGATCAAATTGTCTGGAGTACTTTATACTCAAGAGAGTAATAAAACATTTATGACACCGACTTTGATCACTGTCAGGAAAGTAGATACATAATCATTCAGACGACATTCATAGTCGAGTATCATTATTATTTAGAATGAGATGAATTTTGTGTTCACATTTCATCAAATATCTGACTTACATTAAACAATTGATTACCAGTCTGAAATATTATCAGCCCTAAAGTTCACACACTTACACTTAATTATTCAGAATAACAGGGACAATGAGTCCATGATGAAACGAGCGCAATTATTGAACTTGTACAAGTTTTAATAACTTCAAATGTTTACCAACTTCCAGATAAGACTCTCTTATAATGTCTTCTCTATTGAAATAACTATTTCATTCCCCGTTAATATTGCACTCAATCCCGTGTATCTCAAACATATTTATGAATATTTGTCATTATGATTGTCATAAAATGCTTTAATCAGTCATAACTTCCATTATTTATCAAAGTTTAAAAGTTCAATTACATGAAGTATTGCATGTCATTACATATGTAATGTGTCTTTTGTAACAATGATTACTTTTATGTAAGGTTTATCACAAGAAGAAGATTGTATATACATTTCTGATACTCTGTGACATGTTTAAAACTGTTGTTTGTGTATTGAATCTTGTTTTCAATTGCGTTAAATCAAGTATGAAAAATAATGTTGAGTATGCAAAAAAGATAAAAGTCAAATGTTGGGGAACAAACCAACGTACTAGAGGTGTGAGGGCTGGGGATACACAAGATAACACTGACATAAGTATCGAGTGTTGGCAACATTAAAGTGCACATCACTCTAGCTTCTTCTACTTCTTCTTCTTATGGCACATGCCTTGAGGTGTTGGTTAACATATCCCTCCACATCCTTCTATTTCATGTGCTATCAATCATTTTTGATACGTTATTGATATCCTCTTATGCCACAATGCTAGGTTGTCAATCATTTTCTCTCTTGGCCTTCCTTTACGCCTCTTGTTCTTCAACATTCATGTTGTTACAATGTGTTCAATCACTCCACTTTTCATGATGTCTGCAAACAAAAATGTGGACTGACTCTTCTCATGCGGGTAAGCAGCTCTCATTTTATAGCAACGAAACATCGACAGTTAGAGAGTAGACCAATTTTATGTTTTACTAAAATGTTAATAACAACCACAAAAACAAATGTCACTTCGACTAAGTTCGTCAGGACGAAATAAAAATAAAACATAATAAATATTAAACAAACAGATAAGTGGAACAAACTTTAATAATAAAAAAGAGAAAATGAAAAGAGAAAGAAAAAGGAAGACAAACATAACAAGAAGACATACCAAAAAAAAAAAAAAAAAGAAACAATATAAAAAGAAAAAGTGACATATCTACTTAACTTATCTAAAACACTTTCCAGTCATGTTTTGTATGTTTCCAGTTACAAATTCAATGATGTTGTTTTCAAACCCGTGAGATTGTATCGAGGAGAAATATGATAATTTTTTCTACGTGTGGTATTGTATCGAGGAGAAAAATGATTAATCAGCCGCTATATCATCAATCGCTATATGATCAATGTAATCAGAGATTAAATAGATACACATGGTTTAGAAAGCAATTCAAAACTACTGAACGTATTTATATTATATAGGAAAAAACAAATGAAAACAATGTTACTTTGATGTATACTTCCTGAATAGAATATCCGAATACATGTTTGTCTCTCAAACAGGATATAGTACTAAAACATCATTCATTGTGTCATAATATACAGCATAGCTGCAGTATCTGCGCCTTTTACCTGATATATCAAAGTTCAGCATAAATGACTTTTGGATCACTTTCACCATTGTGATGAGACATAGCATTTCATCCCTAAACCTAATTAGTCGACTCTTACGACATTTAGAACAGGTAACAATGTTTTTATTGATTCTATTTAATGTCTGGACTATTCATTCATTCATTGGTACCATGCCTTCTGGCGTAGGCGATCATGTCTCTCCAGAGTCCTCTGTTTGTTATGCGTTTAAATATAGTTTCTGATGATTCTGCATCATGCCAGGATTTCAAGCAATCCAGAATTTTCTCAAGTTGTCTTCCTCTGTCACTCTTACTCTCGATTTTTCCAGCTGTTACGATGTTCTTTAGCCGACCTCTTCTCATGACATGACTCAGAAACTGTGATTGTCGTCTTCTAATACAGTTAATAAGTTCTCTATTTGAGTAAACCAGTTGTAGAATTATAGCATTATCTTTTAGCTGTTCATGATATTTTTAACATTCTTCTATAAAACCAAATCTATGTGGCCTCCAGATATTTTCTTGCAATATTGTCAATTATATAATTATAATTATATAATTATTCATTATTCTGTTTTCGTAAATTTGAGAGTAACATTGTCTGACATGAATACAAAACCATTGGATGATAGGCCTGAGCGTTACAGACTAATCAAATCCGCTCTCATTTATACACAAGGTCATTTCTAAAATCGTGAAATTAATTCTAATTGTAAAAAAAAAGAAATGTGAAGATATCGTCAACAAAAACTGTTGAAATATGGAGATTTCATGAACATGACAGGACGAAATATGGAGATATCACGAACATAACATGACGAAATATGGAGATATCATGAACATGACAGGACGAAATATGGAGATATCATGAACATGATAGGACGAAATGTGGAGATATCATGAACATAACATGACGAAATATAACCATTGAAATTATAACTGTAGGATATCTTGGCTTGAAGCTCGTTATTGAACAAAAGAAAATTAAGTCATATGCCAGCAATATCAAATGAACAATATCAAAGTAGATTATAAAATAGATTGAATCATTAATAGATTGTTTTATTATCGAAGTTCATGAAAAAATGATAAGAAATGAATATTCATCTCAATAAAAAGAAAAGTTGGTGGTATATTCTTGTCAGAACGTAACAAAAGTTGGTGGTATATTCTTGTCAGAACGTAACAAAAGTTGGTGGTATATTCTTGTCAGAACGTAACAATCAACTCATTATTACAAAATCCTTACCTTACCTGGGACCTCGTCCTTACAATACCTGGGACCTCATCCTTACAATACCTGGGACCTCATCTTTACAATACCTGGGCGTGCGATTTAATCGCAATCTGTGATTTCAGGAACACGTTGATCATGTTATCGCAGGGCCAGAAAAAGACATTCTGTTCTGAGAGTAATGGCAGCGGCAAACATTAAACAACCACAGCTAGCAATCTTATACGAGGCACTTGTCCTCCCAGTCATTCAATATGCAGGTGCCATTATCACCGCCAGTCACACACAGATTGAAAGGTTGGAGAGAATTTAAGATGAAGTGATGCGGATCGTCCTTGATTACACAAGGGACACACCTTGTGTGGCTATGAGATGTTTCCTTTATTTTCCGAACATATCTCACAGAATTGATATGTAGCGTGCCCGTGCATACCTCAGAGTGAGTTCTGACATAGATCACCCACTACACAGCGAGCTCCCACATGTGAAGGGAAGCAGGCTCAAGAGAGGCAAATCGTGGATAGTTCGCGCTGAGGATATCGTTAAACATATCTGTGCCCCAGAAGGCATACTCCTAGCGAGGAATGTATATCTGTGCCCCGAAGGCATACTCCTAGCGAGGAATGTATATATGTGCCTCGAAGGGATACTCCTAGCGAGGAATGTATATCTATTCCTATGGTCTTTTTAGAAGCAGTCAAGTTCGTCACTACACTCAATAGACAGCGCAGGTAAGACAGTCCCCGTGATCCTGGATGCTGAGATCAAAGCACTCACCTGCGAACATGCCGACGAAACAGATATTGTGAATTACATGGACATGAGGATCAGTATCAACCACCAGCGGTCTAACAATAGAAGTATGCGACATAAGGCAGTCACTTAACAGGCTGGAATTGCAAGCCTATTCCCATGCGTGCATACTAACTGACTCAATGAATATGATTCAGATAGTCAAAAAAGGTAATGTACGTAGGGGATGGGTGGAGTCAATGAAGAGAGAGAGAGAGAGAGAGAGAGAGCTAAAATGCGGGAATCACTTTGAAAACTCACGCTTATCTTTGTCCCCGGACACGCGATCGTTAAGGGACACGAACGGGCCGACCAATTAGGTACCCTCGCCATCACAACAGATGGTCAGCCCATGGACTGAGTAGACATGCCCATAGCTCTTCGTGAGTCCTCACGATCGAAGGGTTTTGAGATGAATGAGCATGAGTCGAGAATGCGCATAGTCGGAATATCGAGAATGCGTGAATTATGAGTGATGATGGGCGTGGCCCGTAGAGAACACCTCACAAAGATTTCAAAAAGAGCAGTGAACCAACATAGAACCGGAACCATCAGTCGTTATACCCAGAGAGATTTACTGAAGCAGAGATCTGCCCGCCTATGGACATGTCCGGTGTGCGATGAGGATAATCAACACATCTAGTACCTAACTATCAACTCAACAATGTTTTGCTGTACTGATTTTCTCACCATCATCCATCTTAAGCCATCTGCGCATTAAAGCTAGACCGTGTCAAAGAAAAACCTGCCAACACAATTCATTGGGTTTGCATTAGTAACGTTTTTTGATTATTATCGAGCTTTTCGTTGGTCACTATTTATATATTTGGAATTGTATGTAAAAAAATAGCCAAGGCGACTCCAAGTATGGACACAGTGACCAATAAAAAAGCCCAATAATAATCCAACAACGTAACGAATGGGACGTAATTAATTCTGTTGGAAAGTCTTTTATATCGTCGACAGTCTCGATGGAAGGTTTATCTGTAACGGTTTAAAAGATGTCTGTCCATTGACGTAGTAAAAAGTAAGACTTGTAAAACGGTATAATAATAATACAACGCCAGTAGTAGTACTGACGTATATACGTTTTTTGGAGTTTTACGATGACTAACTAACTATCCGACTATCGGGTATTGGTGTACGAACACATTAAAATTACATTATACAAGACATTTCAACGTTTCAGCCTAAAAGTAATTACAAGCAGCGAAAAACTATAAAAATCAACAATGGCACTATTACAAAAGCACTAGACAGCAGACATTGAACGTGAATATAACGTAGTCATTGAACTGTATATCAAGTAACCAATTTTGCTGTATTCTGAAAACATATGGTCATTCATTCAATTCGACTTCTTACAGAAAAAAAGGGAAAAGAGAATAAGATGTATAGTGTTCATTCAAGTTTATTTGTGTGAGTCTTTGGACATATTTTCAATGATTGCCTTAACAGTTACAACTGTAGCTTTAGTGCTTCTGTCAGATGTCGATGTTGTATTAACAACGTTTTCAAATCCTAGAGCTTTCTTGTAGAGTTTGACCACTCGTTTGTTACAGATATATGATAGGAGTAGAAACACACCTTGAAGACCGTTGAGACAAATGGCGATGAAACGCAACGGATGATTGTCTGTGGCTTCAGCAATGATTTCAAGAATCCAAAAAATTCCAGTCATTGACGATAATTTAATATAAATGTAGAGATTATTACGATCATCTTTCTTAAATTCGTCAGTTTGTAACTTGCGAATATTGTGAATTTGAAGAATTGTAACTGTCAAAAAGTAAATATTACTTAATATAACTAAAGTAATAGGAGTCACTAGAGTAGAGATAATAAGTAATGGGGAGTTCAAAAAACAAGTACTTTCTCCGTAGCCAGTCAGAGTTCCACCAGATGTTACATAATTGGTGACTACGTTACCAACAACTATAAGGGCAGGAGCTACAGAGCATGTCACAATTCTTTTTATCAGGTATATTTTCTCACTAGAAGCTGTTGCTCGAATGGGACGAGTTTTTGCTGAGAAAGTAAGAAACATGTGAAGACAAGAGACAAAACACCAAGAGAACATGGACAGCCAAAAAAAGTGTGTACAGATTGCAAGAAATGTACACAAGTAGCCATTTTGGTTGACGTGTGACGTAGACAGCAGAAAAGATTGCGCTAGTAATAAAGTCCCGCACAAAAAGATATTGTTTATACCCGCCACACTGCGCAACTCCGGAAACAGGAAGTATGTCATTAACGTGGCAATCAGACATAATATAGACGAGCTTAGACAAACACAAGTAAGGACATACTGCGACAACATTAACAAACTTTGGTTGAAAATATCTTGAAGTTTAAAATTCACTAATTCATGACAAACTATCAGGGTCCTGTCCTCAGCTATGAACATCATATTGAGTTGTTCTACCTTAGAAAATGTCATTGGAACATCACTGATGTTAAGTATAATAGAGCTACCTTCGTGACTGCTAGACTTGCTACTTTCATACAAATACTCGTTGGAACTGAAACTTACAAACGGGCAAATTAACTGTGGTTTAATAAATAAAGCATTTTGTCTCCTTACAATGAACGTAAAGCTGTATTCATCAGGTTGTGGACTTGTTTGTGAGTAAGAAAGACATGAGAGATTCTGATTCTGAATTGAATCGCAACCCAGTAAATTGTTCCGTTTGTTAAATGTTAGCATGGGTGTCATAATTACTGAAGTACTTTCGTTGAATTTGATATTGATACTTTTTGTGATTAATTCGTGTACAAGAAAATTGTCGACATCGTCTCGATCGTAAAGTTCGTCTGCGTGAATGAAACCGTCTAGCATGAACCAATCGATTTGACAATTCTCAGTTATCAGAACAGGATATTGACAATGTGCAACTTCACGCGCTTCATTCAATCGATCTTGAGATGTTGGCACGCGATGAGAAAATATATTCGATATTCTAATTTCAATTTCTTTAGCATAAACTGAAAGGGTTACATTCAGAGTATCTATAAAATTCTTTATAATTGTATGTCGAAATTCTGATGTTTCGATGAAATCTGTCATCCTGTTATCTTCTTTCATATGATTTTCCAATGAAATACTTGGTAAATACATTAGCTGTATTTGGTAAATCAAAGCACGTATTTGCTTGATTACAGTTGAGCAGTTCCCGTTTATTAGAATCTTTCCTGGGGTACATTGTAATGGTAAACATATGTTATCAGTACCGGCCCATACTGTATTTTTGGAACATTGAATGACTCTAGATCTGAACCGACTATTTTGGGTGTCCGGGGCGCGGAAGTTAAGCAAGATTGAAAAAGCTGGTTGGACATCGCCGCATCCTTCTCGAGGATTGGTGGATGAATGAGAACAATAATTAGTCATATCAGGGTAGCCATTCATATTGCAGAGTGCACAAAATATGTTCTTGTATAGTCGGAAGTCTTTGTTCTTGTTCCAGACACGGTTGACTAGTTCAGATGTGTCTTCACACGCTCTCACCACATCATCATCGTAGACATTCCACTTTCCAGTCACATTGCAAGTATCAATGACGGGAGATTCAAACCAGTCTTTGAGACATAGATATGGGGATATACCTTCAGGAGGTTTCTGGTAGACCTGACAACTGAATTCTGCGGATCGGCTCAGTTTAAATAAGTCATCAATCGTGCTGGCTGTATACACGTCCATATAGTCGTTACACTCTACTTTCAGATTCCAAGGAGTTACCTGAAGATGACAGAAATCACACTGAGTTATCTATCATTTCCGACGTATGTAGCCTACATCATGTAGCCTACATCATGTAGCCTACATCATGTAGCCTACACTAGATGACAATGTTGAACACTACAGCAGACAAATCAATGCAATGCTGAACACTACATCAAACAAATCAATGCAATGATGAACATTTAGTAAACACGAGAACCTTTTATGTAAACTAGATGCCAATGTTAAATGCTATAGGCCTAGGCCCTATATGACAACAGCGCAATAATGAACATTTAGTAAACATGAGAACATTCTATATACACTAAATGACAGTGTTTAATATGGTAGATGGCAACATTGAAATAATGAACATTCAGTAAATGTGCATTGTCTGTTTGTGTTTTGCAGTAGGTCATTAACAAAAATAATAAACAACCATCTGAACATTTTCTCAGAAATTGGTACTTTTCAAACGAGCATGTCACAGTAGCAGAATATTTTTCTTTGCATATCTCTCTGGTTTTCCCGTCATTTTATTTATACATATTATTTCCGAACAATAGTGCTCCCGCATGCAGATTATGGCTCCAGAAAAGACGAGTTTCAGATTTACAGATGTCTTTATACCTCAGCATTGGTCTACCGCGGGATCGATGGGGGTTTCTTTTTTGGATGGGCAGTCTGCTATTCTGCAAACGTGACCCAGCCAATGTAATCTATTTATATTGAGTGTTTCCATGGCAGATTGTAGCTGAGTGCTTCTCAACACTTCATTGTTTGTAATTCTGTTGTGTTATTTCATGTTTAAGATCTTGCGGAAATATCATAGATGAAGGTGTTAGTCTCCTCTCATATTTGGTGTAGGTAGTCCGTGTTTCGGATCCGTAGTATAGTGTACTCAGCACGCATGTTTGATAGATCCGTAGTATAGTGTACTTAGCACGCATGTTTGATAGATCCGTAGTATAGTGTACTTAGCACGCATGTTTGATAGATCCGTAGTATAGTGTACTCAGCACGCATGTTTGATAGATCCGTAGTATAGTGTACTTAGCACGCATGTTTGATAGATCCGTAGTATAGTGTACTCAACACGCATGTTTGATAGATCCGTAGTATAGTGTACTCAACACGCATGTTTGATAGATCCGTAGTATAGTGTACTCAGCACGCATGTTTGATAGATCCGTAGTATAGTGTACTTAGCACGCATGTTTGATAGATCCGTAGTATAGTGTACTCAGCACGCATGTTTGATAGATCCGTAGTATAGTGTACTTAGCACGCATGTTTGATAGATCCGTAGTATAGTGTACTCAACACGCATGTTTGATAGATCCGTAGTATAGTGTACTCAACACGCATGTTTGATAGATCCGTAGTATAGTGTACTTAGCACGCATGTTTGATAGATCCGTATCTTCATTTTAAATTTTATCTTATGGTTTTTCCAAGCTCCTCTTGAGAGTCCGCCAAAAATGGTAGCCGCTTTAAATATGTAAATATGAGAAACTTGTATGTAAACTAGATACAAATGTTGAACGATATAGAGGACAAAAATACAGCAATGAACATTCAGTAAATATGAGGACGTTGTATGTAAATTATTTGCAACAATAAAATAGCTTTTATGTTAAAGAAACATTGACTTTGTATTGTGTTCTGACAGGTGATGTCTTTGGCGTAGTGGTTAAGCCGTTAGCTGTGTGTGTAAGAGAGTACGGGGTTGAATCAGGTTATTTGCTGTTTTTACAAAGCGAAATGTTTAAGAAATTTTTGAGGATTAACAGGTTGGCACTTAAAGCGTTGGAGTTACGTGCTACGAGCGGTACTCTCGGCATACGAGGTTTCCGTTGTGTTGACAGGACCGGATTACACATCTGGATATCCGAGTACACATCTGGATATCCAAGTACACAGATGTCATCCATTTATAGCTTAGAGCTAGTTATTTTCTATGAATACAATTGTGGTAATATACATATATTATTACATAGAAATAGTAAGTATAAATATTTGTCAACATGCACATATCTCAACGAATTAACCCAAGTCACGGTCATCATGTGGCGTACGGAACTAAAGTTATGATTGTCATGTAACGAACGGAACTAAAGTCATGTTCCTCACATTACGTATTAAACTAAAGTCATGTTCCTCATGTTACGTATTGAACTAAAGTCATGTTCCTCATGTTCCGTATTGAACTAAATGTATGGTCATTATGGAACGCGAGAAACTAAAATAATGGCCATCCTGTTCTATGTTAGTTCCTGATATCTTGTTGGCTAGTAAAATCTGGAGAACGGAATAAAATATTTGGGTTTACAGCGTGGCTGTGAGTGTATGCGCTTTCAGCCTAACGCATACACGTTCAACATAGATGTGGTGTTACTTTGTCCTACGGGAGGAGACAGCCAATTAAAAATACAAACCCCTTAGTTGTTTCTTGCGCTCTGTATGGACGATCACGCTTGGAATATTCTTTTCTGCCCTTCCGAATTTGTAAATCCACAATTTCCAGTCTCATTAACGAAACAAGTTATGTAAAATCAATATAATGCCAATTTATTCGGTTGTTTTTCGTTTATAAAGCTATCTCTTCAAGTTTTTATAAGTTGAAAATAACAAAAGAAAATATTTATATCTTTATCTATCTGTGTCAACTTACCTCGATAGCAGCGTTGCAGATAGCGCAGTATTTGTTAAAATACGTAACCCCGGTCCCATTATCAGTTACCCAAAGATATGATTGGAGGTCGTAGTCACCATTTTTGACCACATTCTCACACATAGCCTTCTGCAGACTTTCAGGGTAACCTGGCGGACATGATCTGATAGATAAAAAACTTGAAAGTTTGTCATTCTCAAAATCATCACAGACTAACTTTACTTTAATGTTCTTGTCAGTTTGAAAGTCTGCAACTGTGTCCGTAGTATTAACGTCCTGATACAGTTCTGTGGTTGATGATAGTTTATCCGGCGACGTACTGAATGAACTATTCATAGGGAAGAGAATATCGTACTCAGGGCAACAGGTCCCATACATTTCACAAACAGGCTTATCGCAATCACAAGGAAAGCATTCTGTTTCTGGACACCAGGTAGAATTGTCTAAAAACATAATGATGTTACCATTACAAGCTGTGGAACAATAAGATATCTGGTACTGTTTAGCTGTCATGGCCGTTTTGTTCCATGGTTGAACTTCTATTTTGTTTGTAGGGGTTATTTCGGCAGAGTAGGTAGATGTCTTGTAATCTTTCTGGGTAATGTCCATTTCTGTATAACTTTCTATTATGGAATCTATGTTCTGAATGAAATCATGTTTGTAAGTGCTGTTGTCATTCTGTATTGTCACTGTTTCATTACTATTATTGGACAAGGTGCACAGAATTACTGCGTGAATCAAGAAATAATTCAGAAGGATGCCTGTATAACATCTTTGAGACATTCTGTACTGATTCAAACAGTACACAAGCTCTTTCATATATTATGTTGTTAATTATTTCTACTGTTAACGTTATAAATGTCTAATATTGTTGACAAACCAACAAAAGAATAATTGTCTGAAAATTATCGAAAAAGTACTTGAAGAACATTGTCAATAAAATAGAATAATCTGTCCAAAGATGCAGAAATGTCTAAAGTTATGAAAAAAGGTGAGATATCTTTTAGAAATCAGTCGACTTTATAACAGTGAATTCATATAACAGCTAAATTTAATTGTCTGGAGTAGATTCAAGGGGGAGTAATAAAACATTTATGATACCATCTTTGATCATTGCCAGGAAAGTTGGTTGAGAATCATTCAGACGCCATTCACAGTCAATTATCATCATTACCCAGAATGAGATGAAGTTAGTGTTCACATTTCATCAAATATCTGACTTACATTAAACAATTGATTACCAATCTGAAATATTATCAGCCCTAAAGTTCACACAGTTATACCTCATTATTCAGAATAACAAGTACACTGAATTCACGATGAAACAAGCACAATTATTGAACTTGTGCAAGTTTTATTAATCTCAAGTGTCTACCAACTTCCAGATAATACTCTCCAAAGCTGACATCTTTATTGAAATAGCTATTTCATTCCCCGTTAATATTGCACCAAATCTCGTGTATTACAGATATCTTTATGTACATTTGCCACCATAATTGTCGTAAAATTCCTTCATCGGTCACGATTCCATATTTTTGCTTCCAAGTTGTAAAGTTAAATTACATGAAGTAAGATTACTGGATAAATGCGTCATTACATATGTAATGTGTCTTTTGTAACAATGATTACTTTTATGTAAGATATATCACAGGTATAAGATCGTATATACATTTCTGATACTCTGTAACATGTTTAGAAAATGATTTTTGTGTATTGAATCTTGTTTTCAATTGTGTTCAATCATACATGAAAAAAATAGCTCGGTATGTGCAAAAGATATATTTCTAGTGTTTGGGAACAACCCAACGTACTAGAGGTGTGAGGGCTGGGGTTACACAGGAAAATACTAACAGAGATATAAAGTGCTGCCAGTATTAAAGTTGTGTACTTTATTATGGGTGTGTGGTGTGCTTTAATAGTCAGAACATTCTAGCTCCTTGTACTACTTCTTATGGCCCATGCCTTGAGGTGTTGGTTAACATGTCTTTTCACATCTTTCTATTTCATGTAATGTCAATCATTTCTGATACGTTTTTGATATTCACTAATGCCACAGTGCTAGGTTGTCAATCATTTTCTCTCTTGGCCTTTCCTTACGCCTCTTGTTCTTCCACTTGAAAGGCTAATACAATTTGTTCAATCACTCCTCCTCTTATGGTGTCTGAAAAAAATATGGAATGTCTCTTCTGATGCGGGTAAGCAGCTATCATGTTATACCAATGAAACATCGACTGTTAGAATCGATCACTTTTATGCTTTAAAAATACTAATAACAATCACAAAAACAAATGCTATTTCGCATAAAAAGTCTTCATCAGCGCAAGATAAAAATAAAAAAAAACAATAAATATTACACAAAGAGAAAAGCATTAATAATAAATAAGAGATAATGAGAAGAAGAGAAAGAAGAAGGAATACAAGCATGGCAAGAAAACATAACAAAGGGAAAAGCAAAAGAACGAGCATAAAAGACAACTTATCTTAAACACTTTACAGTTGTGATTTGTATTTTTCTCGTTTTAAATTCATTATTACGTGACAGATGAAATGTTTTCACACTTGTGAGATTGCATTCAGAAGAAAAATGATATTTTTTCACACTTGTGAGATTGTATTTAGGAGAAAAACATTTTTTCACACTTGTGAGATTGTATTTAGGAGAAAAACATTTTTTCACACTTGTGAGATTGTATCCAGGAGAACAATTATAGTTTTTCACACTTGCGAGATTGTATTCAGAAGAAAAATGATATTTTTTCACACTTGTGAGATTTTATTTATGAGAAAAACATACTTTCACACTTGTGAGATTGTATCCAGGAGAAAAATGATATTTTTCACACTTGTAAGATTGAATTTATGAGAAAAACGTCTTTTCACACTTGAGAGATTGTATCCAGGAGAAAAATTATTTTTTTTCACACTTGTGAGATTATATTTAGGAGAAAAACATGTGTTCACACTTGTGAGATTGTATTCAAGCAGAAAATGATATTTTGTTCACACTTGTGAGATTGTATTTAGGAGGAAAACATGTTTTAGGAGAAAAACATGTTTTCACACTTGTGAGATTGTATCGAGGGAAAAAAATGACCAATCAGCCTCGAAATCATAAATTTAATCAGAGATTAAATAAATACACATAGCTTAGAAAGCAATGAAAAACTACTGAACGTATTTATATTGTTTAGAAAATTACTAATGCCAAACAATGCGCTATCTACTTCCTGATTCTGATATCCGAATATATGTTTGTCTATCGAGCAGGATGTAGTACTAAAACATTTATTGTGTCATAACTTACAGCTTAGCTGCAATTTTTGCGTCTTTCTAATGATATATACGAGTTTAGCATGAATGACTTTTGGATCACTTTCACCATTGGGATGAGACATATCATCTCTAAACCTATTTAGTCGACTCTTACGACATTTATAACAGGTAACATTGTTTTTATTGATTCCAGTTTGGATCCAGACAACACACTGGCGAATTAGTAACTTTTTCATTAGTTAAAATTTAAACTATGAATAAATCACTGGTAGACTAAATCACTGGTTGACTAAATCACTGGTTGACTAAATCACTGGTAGACTAATCCACTGGTTGACTAAATCACTGGTTGACTAAATCACTGGTAGACTAAACCACTAGTTGACTAAATCACTGGTTGACTAAATCACTGGTTGACTAAATCACTGGTTGACTAAATCACTGGTTTACTACATCACTGTTGACTAAAACACTGGTTCACTAAATCACTGGTTGACTAAATCACTGGTTCACTAAATCACTGGTTGACTAAATAACTGTTTGGCTAAATCACTAGTTGACTAAATCACTGTGTGAGTAAACAAGCTACTCCAAAGTATTTTGTAAGCTTTCTTTTCTGGATAGCAAGAATAAACTAACCCGTACATACGAGTATTTATCTTTTACGTCCACTAATCAATAACCATACAGGGTCGTATGTCTTCACAAGATCTTTATCTATACAGTTAGGTATTTGCCACCTCTGAGTAAGATGTTTCTTTTAGATAATTGCAAATCTATGACAGTCAAGCTGTCTGGCCTCATATCAATAGAGCTCTTGAGAAATCTCACTGTAGCACAAACGATTTAATAGTGTTTAAATATTTGGGACATCTACACAAAAACATATAAACAAAATACTGTTATAAAACGAAAATAGTTATCAATACTCAAATTGTAACCACATTTAACATTCAGATTATACATTAAAAAAAAATTTCAATACAAAGATACGTTTATAGGTAGTTCAATTTTACGTAAGATATGTCTGATACATGGTGTTGTTATCGGTCACGTCCGTATGTTATCTATAATCCGCGCTCTTCGAAGACATATTTTTTTCTGGACCAGTTTGAAATGTTGAGCGTTTGTCTCACAACCGTGAAGTACGGTGTTCGACTCCAAGTAAGGACTCAAGTTTTCTTTCTGTTAGAGAGTACATGAGCAACTCACCACGTACATGATATGGCAATAACTAGAGCACGCAACCTTTATGGCACGAGCCACAATGATACTCTCTTCAACTCCCTAACGATAACAGTTCAGTATTGACTGTTTATATATATATATATTTATTTATTTATTTATATATTGACATTGTTTTGTTGCGCTCAAAACGAGGAATACCTCTCATATTGTCTGGAATCTTCTGATCCCCCCGTTGTGACTGAACTATTTGTAGACGTACTGCTTGTTCTCTGTGGGATAGACTGGAAACAGGTTCTCATCACTCGCTTGTTACAAATGAAAGATACAAACAAGAAAACTCCCTGAAGACTATTGATAATAATAGCGACAATCCTGAGTGGATCGTTGTCAAGTTGCTCTGAAATAATCGCCACTACCCAGAATGAACCCGTCAAAGTTGATAACTTTACATAAATAATGAAGGTTTCGAACTCATTTCTTTTAAAACCTGTGTGAGCGTACAGCTTCCTGACATTGCGTATCTTATAAACGGTAGCAGCAAAGAATATGACGTTGATAGCAGTAACAAAACAGAGCGGTGCAACAAATGATATCAATACTAATACACGGGTCTCCAAGTAACAAGGATTACTGTCAGTATAACCAATTCTCTCACCAGCAGATATCAAGTTGATAACTAGCACAACTGATGCTATAATTAATGTAGGTACGAACAGATTCACCGTTATCTTCTTGGCAAGAGTAATTCTTTGAGATATGTCCTTGAGTTTTAAGATTCCAGTCTTGGAGTTGAAAACACGAAACATATCATAACAGCAAGTTAGACTCCAGAAGGTCACGCTCAGCCATAGAAAATGTGTTGAGATTCCGAGGGCGATACAAAATGTGCTAGGTCCCTGAACGTGAGTACTTGATAAAAGTGAACATTGTGCCAGAAGAAGAGTTCCCGATAGAAACATGTTATTTATACCAGCATTGTTTCGCAAAGATGTCAAAAGTATAAACGCGAGGACTGTCATAAACAGACACACCATTGACAAAGACATACACACATGGGTTAGATAGTACTGCCACATATACATTGCATTGTTGTCAAAACTGAACGCTGTTTCAGAGTCCTTAATTTCATGCAATTTTTCTTCCAACAAATTCAAGCAGACTTTTAAATGACCATTAGTCATTCTATCATCTGTAACCCAAGCCATCTTGTTCAGTTCGGAGAAAGTTGAAAAAATTAACTCAATATTTCCTAGATTAAGTGTGATTTGCCAGATTGGTGGAAACGTTGAACAGTTCACATAAAAAGAGTAGTTGGATTTTCTGAAATATACATGAGGGCAGGTCAGGATGGGCGATAAAAGAAGAAAATCCCTTTTATTTGTCCACATAAAACTTTCCTTGTCATTAATATTACTCATAATTTTAGTTTGTAAATCTACAAAATCAGACTGCTCACTAGAATGCTGATCAGTGTTGTTGGAGAAATCTGGTACGTCCGGCATGAACATTGACTGTAGTATAATTGTGGAATTTGTGCCAATTTGCACTTGAGATTCGTTGAATGAAAGCGAAGTTAGAATTTCAGTTTCGAAGTAATCTCGTGAAATATTTCTATTTGCTACAAAATGGGCGCTTACATAAAAGAAAAATTGAGATTCCTGACTTATAATTTGTTCTGTTATGTTGGTCATGTGATGATGCAATGTTTTTGATGAAAAATTGTTGCCGTCAAAATTGACATTTACGTCAAATAAATTGGAATCTTGAATACAAGTTACTTGTAGCTGTGTTTCAGCAAGATCTGAGTTGAACAGAGTCTGTTTCTGAAGATGAATCATGAAGTCGTTTAGAAGTTGTAATCTGTCTTTACGGTTGACTGCAGAAAATTGATAGGATAATTTGTTGATTGGTAGATAGAACACACGTGACATATATCCCAGGCCAGTGATACTATTTAAAGCAGTTTTACACGTACTTCCGTTTAGGTATTTACCAGAGGAGCACTTAATATGTAGACATGATCCATCAGGACTAAGCCATTCCCAAGTTTGACACTTCTGAAACTCTACTTCTGGTTGGTGTGATGTTTTTCTTCCTCCAATGGAACCCAGTAGCAAGGATATAGGCAGAATTTTGTAATGTCGAATCCCTATTGCAAATGATGGCATGTAATCAATAGTAATGGCGAAATAATAACATTTTTTACTAGTATTGACAAAACTACACGCATAGACGTTTGTAGGAATGAAATCTGAAGGACACATAGCACAGAATATATTCTTATAATATGGTTGCCGAATGTGTCCTTCTGGAATTGAGTCTTGGGGATTCGATAAACTTGTATTTTCCTCACAATCTGTGGCTTCGTTCTCGTTAACGCTAGACCATTGATCTGATGTATTCCATGAATAAATGACTTCTCCTCGCCAGCCAATGCGACATGGATAAAGAATTGGTTTTCCGTGATGTTCTTGGTGGAGAGAACATGACGAACCGAAGATCAAGCTAAGTCTCAGAAATTCGTAATTATTCCTGGCACTGTAGACATGAAGGTAGTTCTCACAGGTGACAGCCACTTCCCACATTATAGGCTTGGGAAAAATAATGTATAAAGTGTCAGATTAATAATATTTCATTTATATGCATACGTACATGTCTACATACATATATACATACACTTACATACATATAATTATATACCCACATACAGGCACACATACATACATACGTGCACTTACATATAATCATTATGTTTTCAATATTATAAATCGGTGTCTATCAAACTTTATCATGTCATTACTCTTGTAATATATAGATCAACGCATACTTTCGTATACTGCAGTGACTCTCAATGTGGGCCAGGTGGTCCTTAGAAGCTAAATGCATTTTTAGGGGAACATACAACAATATTTGAAATTAGGGGATACGTTGATTCGTCTAAGGAGGATCAGAAAAAGGTTACATTGTGACATAAATATAGTACGATAGATGGTAAGATGTCTTGTAGAAAGTAAAAAAATATTTCAAAAATTTATTTTACATAAAAAATGTCTTATACAATACATGGTCAGTGAACATGTTCGTATGTCGAGTCATTTATATTCGGCACACTGCGATGGTGTAGTTATACTGTCCTGTCCCAATTTGAGAGGTTTGAGCGTTTGTCTTACAACCGTGAAGTACTGTGTTCGATTCCTAGTAAAGACTCAGCTTTCATTCTATTCGATAGTACACGAACAGCTCAACCTCTACATGATTTGGCGATAACAAAGTCAGCAACTCTTATGACACAAGCCTTCTTTCAACTCACTAATGGTAAACTTTCAGTATTGACGGTTTATATATATATATATATGTATGATGTTCCTCCATTTTATGCGAAGATGAGCATGGCATAAAAATTATTATAATAAATTGGTAACTGCCTAATTTGGTTTGTCAGTTCGTAGACGATTCGAGCACGGAAAGTTCTATTGCAGTGCATGCAAGAGTGATGAAGGTTTAGGGTAGGAGAATTTTCGGATTTGTTCTTCCGCTTCTTGCGCTTGTGGATTGCACGCAGTGTTTTATTTTTTTCAAATTTCGTGATGCCAGCAGTGATCTGGGCGTGCCAGGCTGAGCGATTAAGTGATGTAGTCTCCCAGGAGCTTGGATCGATGCTGCAGTGCTTGAGAGAGCTTTTTTAGGTGATCCTTGAAGCGCTTTTTCTGCCCTCCACTTGAACGTTTATCTTCGCACAGCTCCCCATAGAATAATCTCTTTGGAAGTCGCTTGTCTGGCATACGGACGATGTGGCCAGCCCAGCGGAGGAGTTGGGACCTTGTCAGCATTGCATGGATGCTTTGCATACGGGACTTCTGAAGAATTTCCGTATCTGCAACTCGATCACGCCAAGGAACTGCCATGAGGTTTCGTTGGGACCGAAGATAAAGAGTAAAGCTGTCGAACGTGTCTCGCATAGACAGTCCAGGATGACGCAGCATAAAGCAGTGTTTGTAGAACCACTGCGAGGTACACGTCCAACTTAGTTGTCAGACTGAGACCACACCTGATCCAGACGTTGGCACGAGGGCTCCTGAATGCTGCACTTGCACGAGCAATACGCAGGGCAACATCCTCGTCAATTGTCGCAGTTTGCGATAGAGTGCTGCCGAGATAAAGAAACTTATTGACAGTATTAATTATTTGTTCCTTTACTGTGATCCCTGGTTCTGTGTTGGAGACACCTGGCGATGGTTGATACATTACTTAAGTCTTCGCGGTGCTGATGGTGAGACCGAACGCATGACAGACCAAAGAAAAGAGATCCATACTATCCTGCATGTCTTTCAGACTGGTAGCATTTAGTGCACAATCTTCGGCGAACAAAAGGTCGCGAATAATATGTATCGCGTATAATATATATATATGTCCCATAATATATATATAATGAGATCCACGAAACGCAAGCCGGGTTCAGAACTGGCAGAGGCACTAGAGATCATATATTTAACACGAGGATGATCATAGAGAAATGTAAAGAGTATAACATCGAATTACACGCATGCTTTATAGACTACACCAAAGCATTCGACTGTGTCAATCAACATCAATTATGGGAAATAATGAACGACATCGGTTTCCGAAATCACATTATACAACTAATAGCAGAGCTGTATAAAGACAAAGAAGCAGTGGTAAAAGTGGAAGATGCAAGATCGGAGTGGATCCATGTACAGAAAGGAGTAAGGCAAGGATGTACCTTGTCCCATTTGAAGTCAACAGGTGAAAAGGCCGCCCAATACGCCGTTGGACACAACACATTCAAGAATGCCTGCGCATGCCACTAAATGAGGCAGGACAACATGCCCAAGACCGCCGAGAATTCAAGAGATTCATTGGGAAGACTACGTTCTGGAAAGAATATGACACGTGATGATATACCAGATCGGACATTCATTCGGGAGCACAGTATCATTTCTCTAAGGCGGGACGTCTCCGCAAAGAATGCGCAAAAAAACCCACCTTATAAACAAGACGACACCGAGCCTTAACCACTTAACCACTTACGCTAAAGAGATCCAAAACTGTAGAAATAACCCCACTGTAAAACGTTGCAGATAAAACTGTAGAAATACCCCCTCTGTAAAACGTTGCAGATAAAACTGTAGAAATAACCCCACTGTAAAACATTGCAGATAAAACTGGAGAAATAACCCCACTGTAAAACATTGCAGATAAAACTGGAGAAATAACCCCACTGTAAAACATTGCAGATAAAACTGGAGAAAAAACCCCACTGTAAAACATTGCAGATAAAAGAAAGAGCTAATCGCTTCTAATTACTGGGGATCAAACAACAACAACATTTTTCCATTAATGTATTCCAACACTTTTCTATTTAAATAATGTATTCCATACTATTTATATTGCAACTGATGATGACTTCCTATATTCCTATTACATTTGTGCTCAAGTTCCCATGATTATAAGTGAACTGGTAATGCGTTACTAGAGCCTGAACATAGTTCCTACTACAGTTACACTTCTCTCTTTAATAACAGTAACCTGAAAAGAGAATACTAGAGCACAGCGTGAGAATCTTTGAAATAAGTGGCGGATATAAACATTGCAAAACAGAGAAAACTGTATTGTCAATAAGTAAAACACTATGAATACATGAGCTAAATAGTACATATAACGAGAGTATGATTCTGGTGCTCGAAAGAAGAACAAATAATAGATGACTGTTTACCTGTAATACATGCTAAAAATGCGAATAGGGAGGTTATGGCAGGAGTTGGTTATTTCATCCCGTACAGGGTCAAAGTGGCCGAGAAACTATATTGAAGTCATATGTGTCAGACAGGAAATCGTAGATGTCGCTGCAGAACTGTAAACCATCACACAGTGATAGTAGATCTAACAACTAATGTTTCATTAATAGTAGATCTAGCAACTAATGTAAAAGATCTAATGTGACGGGGAGGGGGTCAAAAGAGGTGTGCAGTGAGAGTGATACAATGTAATCACTGACAACGGATGTAGATGATTTAACCAGCATCACGATACAAGCGACGTATCTCATGCAGCGGAGAAACTCGAAGACTGCTGTTTATTGTTGTGTACAATAACTAGTTCACAACATCAATGTTTATTGTGTGTACAATAACTAGTTCACAACATCAATGTTTATTGTTGTGTACAATAACTAGTTCAAAACATCAATGTTTATTGTGTGTACAATAACTAGTTCACAACATCAATGTTTATTGTTGTGTACAATAACTAGTTCACAACATCAATGTTTATTGTGTGTACAATAACTAGTTCACAACATCAATGTTTATTGTGTGTACAATAACTAGTTCACAACATCAATGTTTATTGTGTGTACAATAACTAGTTCACAACATCAATGTTTATTGTGTGTACAATAACTAGTTCACAACATCAATGTTTATTGTGTGTAAAATAACTAGTTCACAACATCAATGTTAATTGTGTGTACAATAACTAGTTCACAACATCAATGTTTATTGTGTGTACAATAACTAGTTCACAACATCAATGTTTATTGTGTGTACAATAACTAGTTCACAACATCAATGTTAATTGTGTGTACAATAACTAGTTCACAACATCAATGTTTATTGTGTGTACAATAACTAGTTCACAACATCAATGTTAATTGTGTGTACAATAACTAGTTCACAACATCAATGTTTATTGTGTGTACAATAACTAGTTCACAACATCAAGGCATCGATTATGTACATCAATAACAAATCAAATACTTGCATCAATAGATCAACCGTTAAAAGTTAACGTCTGTATTTAATGGTTCTTATCGCGAAATAATTTATTTCCCCCGGTCGTCCTTTTTACAACTCGGCTTAGTTGTTTCGCTACTGCAAACTGTTAGTCGTTCGTATATTATTTTAGGGAAATGTCCCATCTCTATCTTCCCTGCCTGTGATGGAGTTTGGTAATCTTCACGCTGGCAACCCACACGTTTTGTTCTCAGAGTAAATTGAGTTCCCTTCTCGCTTGTTCGACTTTCGTTTCGCCGTATCTCTTATCTTGGATTCACTCTCCGAAAACATTATTATCTAATCCTCACACTTATAATCCTAGACGTATTTAGAAGTTTCCAGACTAATTCTCACACTTATAATTCGAGACGTTTTCTCGATGTTTCAAAT
The DNA here is from genome assembly GCA_034231615.1 of Meghimatium bilineatum. Classification (NCBI taxonomy): domain Eukaryota; kingdom Metazoa; phylum Mollusca; class Gastropoda; order Stylommatophora; family Philomycidae; genus Meghimatium; species Meghimatium bilineatum. Next base: position 115,057,688 of record CM067299.1, on the reverse strand, counting down.
CTATCTATTTCTTTAGTAATTCGACAGCTCTTCTGCAAACTGCTTTACAGACTCTACTCCCGAGTCCTTCTGCTGCCAACCGAATCAAAATGTATATCCTATCAACTGAATCGTTTCGCCCATTTATACTCGTTCCTAATCTAATGATCACGTGATCGCAGTAAATTACAGACCTCATACTTTATACAATTAAATTTACAATATTTTCCTTCCCATACTTTCACACGTCTCACAATTAACTTTCTCCAACTATAAAATAATAACTACAATAACATATTTACATTGACGTAGTCTAAGGACCTGCAATAAAATGGCATTGGCAATTATGATGGCAACATAAGAGTAAATAAAAATAAAAAAGAATAAATGTAACTGATCATTTCTAAGGTTCTTCAATGGATCAATACCTCGATGTAACACTCATTCAAATAGGTGTGAGCTAATGTTCTCCGTCCCTGTCATGTACAAGCTTAAACGATACAATCTCTTTTTTGTCGATTATTTTGTCTCCCATTGGTCAAAAATAGTAATGTCAGCAGGTAAAGTCTGCTTCGTGCTTCCTGACGATCTAGATAAATATATACGCTGATCCGACCGTCATCGCCTGGACTCCAAAGAGATGGTTCCTAATTGTATAGACATATAATGACCTTGTAATTCGTCAGTCATGACACTGACCATGCGAACAATAGCTACTTGCGCTACTACTGTAAACTGCTCCTACTACTAGTGCCTGCCAAATACAATGACCACACAAAAGCACTATACCGTATTTATTCACTCACTAGTGAAACGTTAAAGGAACCACTGTCTGTGATACCACAAAACATCAAACACAGCTGTTATATCGACTCCTCCCCTTTTTGTTACACTAACAACTACTGTTGCATTGATAGTAAATCTAACAACTAATGTTGCATTGATATTAAATCTAACAACTAATGTTGCATTGATAGTAGATAGAACAACTACTGCTGCATTGGTTGTTAAAATTTCCACACACTTAACTCTGAGATTGCTAAAGTGTACATATACCTACCTTTAAGATAGATTGATACTTTGCCCACACGCTTACCTCTGAAATTGCTAAATTGTCCACACACATACCTCTGGATTGACACATTGTCCACACACTTTCCTCTGAGATTAATAAAGTGTACATATACCTACCTCTTAAATTAATACATTGCCCACCCACTTACCACTGAGATTGCTAAATTACCCACCAACTTACCACTGAAATGGCTAAATTGCCCACACACCATTGAGATTACTAAATTGTCCACACACTTACCTCTGAGATATGGTTGCAATGAGCGCAATATTGGTTATAGTAGACCGTTCCCGTCCTGTTGTCATGAGCACGTGCAAATGTTTCAGGTGTCTGCTTTGAATTTTCAATTTCCTCAAGGCATAATTCTATAACATGTTGGACATAATAGTCTACTGCGCATGACCGGATGTATAGAAAACTTGAATCTTTCAAGGAATAGTCATCACAAGTAAGTCGCTTTTCTTTGGTGTCCAAGATGTTCTTGTTTAATAGAAAATCTTCATGGAGATCTCTTGAATCGTTTTTGTGATTCATATTAGGGCAACATGTGCCATAAACATCACACTGTGGTCTTGTACAATCACACTGGAAACACTGGCAATGACTGCTTTGACAATCATTGGCCGATGAGCGAATAAGTGTTGAACCGGAACAACGCGCTGAACAGTAAGAGGACAGGTTATCTGCAACATTATTAAGATAATTGTTCGTCGTCTTCGGGGTTGAAGATGGAAGCTTCGTTCTGTTAAAGTTTATATTCGTCAATGAATTCGGATAACTTGTGGAGATACTGGTGATGTTATAGGATGGTCTCCAAAAATGATGTGGAGCCTGAAGATTCAGGTTGAGAATGAATAAATACAGCAGAGATACCTTAACCTTGCTGGCCATTTTTTAAAGCATACAGTTGAATAACTGAATGTCGATGACTTCTTCCAAAATGTTGATATATTTTTTTCTGCGTGGAAGTGGGAATGAGCATGAAATGGATAAGTTAATTAGGTTCAGTATTTGTGAATCATCAGTTGATTAAAGACTCCAATCATCAACTAAATGAAGACTCCAGTACAGGCATTGAGAAATCTATTGAAATATGAGCAAGAATGAAGAAAGTCTTAAGATGAAGGAAAATAACCTGATCTCTCCTTTCGTTTTGTCTCATCACCATCTATATCACAAAAGCAAGATCGGCATAATATCTGTGGATACAACTAAAGAAGCCGAGCACTTGTTGAAGGCCTGCACAGCTTTAACTTGAAAAACGGAGAGGCACTTGTTGAAGGCCTGCACAGCTTAAACGTGAAAAACGGAGAGGCACTTGTTGAAGGCCTGCACAGCTTTAACTTGAAAAACGGAGAGGCACTTGTTGAAGGCCTGCACAGCTTTAACTTGAAAAACGGAGAGGCACTTGAGCATACTCTGTCTCCTTTCATGGAAAATACTTTTCGCACTCCTTGAAGTCTAGAGTTGCCGGAAGTCTATGCCAGAAGTCTAGAGTTGCCGGAAGTCTATGCCAGGAGTCTAGAGTTGCCGGAAGTCTATGCCAGGAGTCTAGCGTTGCCGGAAGTCTATGCCAGGAGTCTAGATTTGCCGGAAGTCTATGCCAGGAATCAAGCGTTGCCGGAAGTCTATGCCAGGAATCAAGCGTTGCCAGAAGTCTAGATTTGCCGGAAGTCTATGCCAGGAATCAAGCGTTGCCGGAAGTCTATGCCAGGAATCAAGCGTTGCCGGAAGTCTATGCCAGGAGTCTAGATTTGCCGGAAGTCTATGCCAGGAATCAAGCGTTGCCGGAAGTCTATGCCAGAAGTCTAGAGTTGCCGGAAGTCTATGCCAGGAGTCTAGCTTTGCCGGAAGTCTATGCCAGGAGTCTAGATTTGCCGGAAGTCTATGCCAGGAATCTAGAGTTGCAGACAGTCTATGACAGAAGTGTAGAGTTGTAGGCAGTCTATGCCTGGAGTCTAGAGTTGCAGGTAGTCTCTGCCAGAGTCTAGAGTTGCAGTCTGTTTCAGAGTTGGCAATGGTTAATTTGGTTAAGTGAAACGTACCTCTTATTGTGATGTACATCACTTTCCACCGCGGACGTCAGTCAAATTTGGTTATATCAATACTTTACAAACATCCAAAACAAAAAATAGAGTAGGTCGCGGTTCTAGTAATCTAGTCATTCGTCGAAGGGGAAATTCTAAAGTTCTAATAGGCTCACGCCATTGGCAATCACGTGGTGTTGTTTCCAAAACGTTTGGGTCAATGCCACAGTGATTAAGAGATGTCTTCAAGTGGCGATTGCAACGTTTTTTTTCTGAACTCAAAAACTTGAACACTAGCACACGTAGAACTCACCATAGAGTTATTTTACGAAGATGTGCGTCTTGCATATGCATGTTATGTTTAATTAGTTCACTTTATCATATATCTTGTTTCTCGCGCCAGTCTTCCGTTCTTGAAACACATTCTCGTGCATTTAGTTGTTTTTGAAACAGATTCACAAGCATTTAGTTGTAATTTGAAGCAATATTTCATGTATTTAGCTGTAATGTGAAATACTATCTCATGCATTTAGCTGTAATTTTAAGCTCTGTACCAGATAATGTGTACTATAGCATTTCTTCTTTATTTTACATTTCGCTATTGTCTTTCTTCATGTATTTATTTCTTCTATAGTTTGTCTTCACTATTTTAGATAAATTGTGCTTGCAAGTATTGCTCTATGATATGTTTTTGCGCTTATGTTTGGTAGATATGTTCAACATTGTACGCAAGATTACATTTCATAGATTTCTATTATCTGTTAAAGTAATTTCCTAGTGTTTCTTTAAAGTATCCAGTGTCCTTAAATTTTCTTAGTATTTTATCTTTATGTTAAAGCAATTATATATATATATATATATATATATATATATATATATATATATATATATATATATATATATATATATCTATATATATATATATATATATATATATATATATATATATATATATATATATATATATATCTATATATATATACTTTATTATAAAATGCCCGACTTGTGGCGACGAGGTATACACATCGCGTCTGTGACGGAAAAGGTACGGGTTTGAAACCACGCAGCAGACAATTTCCAAACCGCTCAGAAAACAAAACAAAAACTATTGAAAGTATTTATACTATCTAAAAAAATCAATACAGTCCATATAGTGTTGGGTTGATGGCTATATCATAAATAGAATATGCAACAATACTATAAAATAAATGGTAGCACAGAGTTACAGTAAGCTCCACACTACTGTGCACCCTTCAACAAATCTGCTCTTATATAAGTGTATCCTCCGACTAATTATCAATTCTTGAGTATCAATTCTTGAACTAATTCTTATACAAAGAACTGAAGAGATATTCCAAATATCACATGGACCGTTTTCTAGTTTAGTTTTTTTATAAGAAAAGCTTGTGTTTCGTATCTATGACAATATTTGTTCCAATTTCTGATACATTGAGATTAATATTCTTAGACATTATTGATAGGAAGATGATATTTAAGAAAGATGAGAGATTTGTAAGAAATATTTACAAGTAAACAATTCATGTAAACATCGCGACTGAAGTGCACATATTAAGATCTGCTTTATCTACGTGTGATCTCTGGGACTCCGGTCATAGGATAGAAGAAGGATATAAGATGTACTCATTGAATGTTCATGTTTTGTTTATGGAAATACTCTAAGCGGAGAATTAAGAAGGTGCTGCAAATATCAAGAGAGATTATTCTGTTATATTGAAACAGTCATGTCAATGATCAAAGAGTGCATTTGACATTGCTAATCCACTCGGTTTGACAACTGCTGGACAATATCAATATTGAACGATGCCACGCGCCTGCCACTAGTCTGTAGCCAGGGATATATGTCCAATATTGACCTGCGTAAGATTATCTCACAAACTAAAAACACAGGTCACGAGAGAACGTATGATTGGCTGAAGATAGCAAAATAATATGTAGTAATAACAAGTCAATTGTCTCATCTCACTGCAAGTAATGACGTTGTAATCATATCTCTACGCTGCTTGTGTGGGGCGTCACAGCATCATCAAGTGTCGTCTCCGACACAAAGGTTGGCTGCAACCGACCTCCAAGGTCCCCTATCTCATGACCTGGTGGCGCACTCAGATTGTAACCTGTTCATCTCGTGATGTTTTTCTCTCTCACTTGTATATCTCTGCACCCCTCTTGCTCGCTTCCCCTTGACTTTTCCCTCAAGTAGGGTCTTCAACCTAGTGTTATGTTTTCTAATACGTTCCAAATACTTTCTTTGTTTGATCTATACTTCTTTGTTCTATACTTCTTTGTTTGATCTATACTTCTTTGTTCTATACTTCTTTGTTTGATCTATACTTCTTTGTTTGATCTATACTTCTTTGTTTGATCTATACTTCTTTGTTCTATACTTCTTTGTTTGATCTATACTTCTTTGTTTGATATATACTTCTTTGTTCTATACTTCTTTGTTTGATCTATACTTCTTTGTTCTATACTTCTTTGTTTGATCTATACTTCTTTGTTTGATCTATACTTCTTTGTTTGATCTATACTTCTTTGTTTGATCTATACTTCTTTGTTCTATACTTCTTTGTTTGATCTATACTTCTTTGTTCTATACTTCTTTGTTTGATCTATACTTCTTTGTTTGATCTATACTTCTTTGTTTGATATATACTTCTTTGTTTGATCTATACGTCTTTGTTCTATACTTCTTTGTTTGATCTATACTTCTTTGTTCTATACTTCTTTGTTTGATCTATACTTCTTTGTTCTATACTTCTTTGTTCTATACTTCTTTGTTTGATATATACTTCTTTGTTTGATCTATACTTCTTTGGTTAATCTATACTTCTTTGAGCAATTTTGTGTGTGTGGATGTGAATTGCTGTTAGAACATATTTTTTCCCGTTTTCTTCTCTTTCCACAAAGTTCTCACAATTCTTCTATGTTTCCACATCATAAAGGTATCAATTGTGTCTTCTAGTTGTATGCTCATTATCCATGTTTCTGTTCCATACATTAAAATAGAATGGGTGTAGCAGTTTATAATTATCAATTTTTGATTGTTTCTAATCTGTTTAGACATCAATATTTTCCTCATGAGCGCCATAACAGGCTTCTGCACATTTATAATAATTTTCATGTTACCTTTCCGTTGTCGCAACCTCTCATTAGGCTGCCAAGTGAGGATAATGCAGATATTGGGACAATTGATTAAATTGGTGTGTACAATCGATATGTCTATTCAGATGATTATTTATACACAGAAGGCGCCAATTACCAGAAGTGTACATGCGTGGGGGGAGAAGTCTTCTACATAGTGTAAGTAGAAACATAATTACTAAGATAAATTGCCAGGTTTCATTGCGTATGTAAGTAAATATTTGATCTTTCTAAAATGATACAGATTATTTTAATTTTAATAGAATTAAAACGCTTTCCTTATCCAATAGAAGTTTATTATTGGTTTGAATAATACTAATTGATATAATTTCACTGGATTGAATAATACTAATTGATATAATTTCACTGGTTTGAATAATACTAATTGATATAATTTCACTGGTTTGAATAATACTAATTGATATAATTTCACTGGTTTGAATAATACTAATTGATATAATTTCACTGGTTTGAATAATACTAATTGATATAATTTCATTGGTTTGAATAATACTAATTGATATAATTTCACTGGTTTGAATAATACTAATTGATATAATTTCATTGGTTTGAATAATACTAATTGATATAATTTCACTGGTTTGAATAATACTAATTGATATAATTTCACTGGTTTGAATAATACTAATTGATATAATTTCATTGGTTTGAATAATACTAATTGGTATAATTTCATTGGTTTGAATAATACTAATTGGTATAATTTCATTGGTTTGAATAATACTAATTGGTATAATTTCATTGGTTTGAATAATACTAATTGATATAATTTCATTGGTTTGAATAATACTAATTGATATAATTTCATTAGTTTGAATAATACTAATTGATATAATTTCATTGGTTTGAATAATACTAATTGGTATAATTTCAGTGGTTTGAATAATACTAATTGGTATAATTTCATTGGTTTGAATAATACTAATTGATATAATTTCATTGGTTTGAATAATACTAATTGATATAATTTCATTGGTTTGAATAATACTCATTGGTATAATATTCCTGATAGAGTTCAATTAATAACAAAATAAGTGCACATCTTGGTTTCTGTAAATACATTACGTGTCATTTGATTGGTTGAGTGTCTTTATAGTTTCATCACCTCTCGGCTATACATAGCCCCACTCTAGTCTCTCTTGACCCTAAGTGTGCCATCCCCCTGAAGCATTTCACACTGTCTCCCCAAGGGAAGAATCTCATTCTTTAAGAAATCCAATTAATCAGATGTTAGTAGGTTTCATTGCCAATCAACATTAATCGTAATTGATTTTGGAGATTGTTGTTTGCTCGGTGTATGCGGGATAACTATGATGAGGGACGTGAATAGTGACATCAACGGCGATTGTGTATGTTTATGGCGGCACGTAGAAACTTCAATTTATTTAATGTTCTCTTGTTTATTATTTAAGTTCAGGAGCAATATCTTGCAAATATATAATCAGATATTTGAGATGATTTGAGAAATATAAATGAATATGTAGGACCTACTTATTTGTAGTTCACTCATACAGCACGCGTGACTGGTTTCATATTACAGGGGTGCGATTATCAACCACATATTCCCCATTCGTACATAGTGTTTGTTTGTTTGAGTGTTTGAGAACCCCAGGAATTGCGAGCGATTAGCTCTTAATTCCTATGCGCAGTGGGGTGGTTTGTCTCAGCTTTCTTTTATACACAGGAGACTTCATCTTTTGGTTTAGTGCAATGTCTATTCAAGGAGCTTTTAATCATTGGGGGGTCTATAATTGTGTGGATGACATGCTACAAGGCTTCCATAAGAGAGCCTCAATATAACGGCATGTCATCAACTAAAGTTTTCTGTTGCATGAGTGGTTTGTCTAGTAGGCACTTATGAGACTCACAGATGCAACCGCGTGCATCCCCATCGTACATAAGAAAACAGAACATGTTACTTAACAATATAAAACAAACAAAACGTTATGCAACTGCCTCTCTCTTACCGCTTTACGAGTTTGTCTAAACATATTGGAAACGTGTATATTTGGGAAATAAAACAAACAGATTATTGTGCAAGCGTGACCTCAATGACAAGAGGTATTTCTATGAACAGTACTGATATTTTGAAAGAAATCAAGGATGTAGGCCAGCTGGAGGATGTAGGCCAGTTGGAGGATGTAGGCCAGCTGGAGGATGTAGGCCAGTTGGAGGATGTAGGCCAGTTGGAGGATGTAGGCCAGCTGGAGGATGTTGGCCAGTTGGAGGATGTAGGCCAGCTGGAGGATGTAGGCCAGTTGGAGGATGTAGGCCAGGTGGAGGATGTAGGCCAGGTGGAGGATGTAGGCCAGGTGGAGGATGTAGGCCAGGTGGAGGATGTAGGCCAGCTGGAGGATGTAGGCCAGTTGGAGGATGTCGGCCAGCTGGAGGATGTAGGCCAGGTGGAGGATGTAGGCCAGGTGGAGGATGTAGGCCAGGTAGAGGATGTAGAGCAGTTGGAGGATGTAGGTCAGTTGGAGGATGTAGGGCAGTTAGAGGATGTAGGTCAGTTGGAGGATGTAGGTCAGTTGGAGGATGTAGGCCACTTGGAGGATGTAGGTCAGTTGGAGGATGTAGGTCAGTTGGAGGATGTAGGGCAGTTAGAGGATGTAGGTCAGTTGGAGGATGTAGGATAGCTGGAGGATACTGATTAGGTTTCTTTGTCTGTGTCTGTGGTCAGAATGCAGGACCTGGGAGTGACACTTTTAGCTGCAAATAATGAGACATAGAGTAAACAAACGAAGGGATATCAAATCAAATAATCAAAGAACCAATCAATTACCAACCAGCTAACTAGCCAGAAAGCAACTAATCAATCAAGTTATCAATCACTCATCTAGCTAACCAGCCAACAAACCGATCAAGCAGCCAGTCAGCCATCTAACCAACTAACAAATGAATCAACCAGCCAGTCAGCCATCTAACCAATGGACCAACCAACCAGCCAGTTAGCCATCTAACCAACTAACCAGTGAAGAAACCAATCAACCAGCCAGTTAGACATCTAGTCAACTAACCAATGAACTGACAAATTAATCAGCCAGTCAATCATCTTTTCAACTAACAAATGAACCAACCAACCAGAAAGAATAACAATTAACCAGCCAGCAATCTAACCATACAATTAATCAACCGACCAGCGACCCTGTCAACCAACAATTAACTAATGCCGTCTTTGTCATTTGCAAACAAGAAAAAATATATATATATATATTTATATATATAAATGCATGTAATGGCATGCTCTTATTTATCTTGCTTAAAATCGACCTTCATGAGATCGTATATGCTACAAATACAACCAACAGTTTCTTTATTACACGAGATGGGCACATCTTTGATGTGTCATAGTTTCGACGTTCAGATAGAGGTAATCTGCATTCCAACTCAATGACCATGTGTGCATAAAATCATTCACGTGACGTAAACTAATGAGACTCAAGGTTGCCATCCAGACTATGAGATTCTTTTCAAATGGCATTGACAAGACTTGCAAATCAAAAAAGTAAAAAAATAAAAAATAAAAAAAAAAACCCCAGTAAAACGTATTTACAAAACAAGCCATTTCAAGTGATTAACAACCACCGATAATTTCAATGCCAAACATGTTTACCTTTGAGAAAAACATGTCCATTTTCTGATGCCGAGATGGCTTGTAGTCTGTTTGTTGGGTGTTATTTCCCTTTAAACTTCTGGCCAACTATGTGCAAAGCCATTTAAAATATTTCCTGATCGATTGCTAATGTTTCGCACGCAAGGTCACACATTTTGTTGATCCAAGTTCCTGATGAGTCCTTCTAAAATTCTGTGGAATGAAAGGCCACAGAAGCTCATCTTTTGTTGACAGAAAACTCAGAGGTGTCAATGTGGCGCGACTTACCGTGTTTACCTATCGATTTTCTGGATGCCATTCAACGACTAACATGTCTGAGCCAGGTTGGCTTAGTCTCTGACCGTGACCAAAAAAAAATGGTCAAAATGACGTAGAAAGCCGAGACGTATAAGATTGTGAACTTTCCGTTTAGTTTAGTAGAATCATAGTTTCTGTGTCTGTGCTGATCTGTGGTTGCTGGACAACAGAGATTCCTGTAACAAGAATATTATCACTGGAGTATTCTGTGTCTGTGCTGATCTGTGGTCGCCGGACAAGATAGGTTCCTGAAACAAGAACATTATTACTGGAGTATTTATGAAATAAACTGCTGAATTCTTCTATTTTGCAGTAATTTATCTGTGTACATTATAGAGTTCTCTTAGTTTACTTACAAGACTAATTATCAATTACTGTTATTTGTACGCGGTGTTTATGAGCGAAGGGAAACAACAATGGCATTTGTTAATTTAGTTCAGTTCTCCAGACAAGTTTTTATTCTGTGCTGTAGTATTTCTTTCAAGCTTCAAATATCATGGGCTCAGAGATTGATCGTATACCCATGTACAGATTATGAAGCTATTCGATGGGTCAGAGATTCTATGTACTGTGACCAGTACTATATTTGCCATTTTGGACAACCATTAGCAATGCCATCATGTCCTTCAGGTCAGGTGTGGAGTAATATTGCACTTAATTGTGTCCCTCAAGAATCTAGGTGGAATGACTGTGCAGATAAACATGCAATGACAAACAGTGAACCAGACATTTCACCAAGGGAAACAATGCTGGAAGAAGAAGATATTGAACCGTCACAATATCCTGTAACTGAAAATAGTAACATTATTTTAAATGAACAATTTCCAAGTTATTTAAGCCAGACAAAAGATGAGCCATCATCTGTGATTATTTACGATTCCCAAAAAACTGACAGTTTGGAATATCCTGCAATATTAAATGAGAAAGAATATAATATTGCGATAGTTAGCGATAGTGGCCAAGGTGTAGTAAATAATCAGTTATCAGAAACAAGTCATAATAATCAAGGAAGCACGATTCTAAACACTAAAGACAGCAGAAATAAACAGCAATACAATAGCTGGATCATGCAGGAAGATGATCAGAGTTCTCGCTTACAGTTACTAAATTCATCATTACATTGGCTCAGCAGAGAGATTGGTAAGTACATATTTTGTCCGTAAGCTCTAGTCCAATATTTGTCAAACTTCTTCCTACGACCACCCACTTTTCTATATAAGACCAATAAACCCCATAGCCAGGACCGCAGTTACGTCTTTGTTAAGAGGAGGGGGATAGTGCACATTAGAAACGATCCTTTTGATGATCTTTTCCCAAAATTAGTCACTTAATCTCGATGACTCCATAGATTCAAGTAAAAAATGTTTTTCCACATTAAGCACAATGACAATCCTGTTTTATGTGAAAAAAAGCAGCGAATCCGTATATAAAGTATTCAAGACTGTACTGACGACACTACTTATTCGGCAGTTAATTCTGTTATGGTTGTTGTAGATATTATACAAACAAGAAGTATGATTTACGAAAACTCCCTGCCAGACTGTTAAACTTGCAAAAAAGGTATTGAATTACAATTTTTTGCCCCAAGAAAAACAATACAACACACGATGAAAGCAAGAACACTTTCTTATGTTTGTGCTTGATTATTTATTATAAACTGGCTTCACAGTACGTGGGGCATTCCCATAAGTGCCCCGCCCTCCGTTCCAGCAGCGATCCCAGTGTTTTGTGAGGTGTTTATTACGTGATCGTCGGGGCCTCCAAACAAATTACTTTTCATTTCCTCTCCTCTAGATACTCCAATTTCTAACACTCTCTGTATGTGAACGTTCTCAGCCTCATTGATATCATCTGCATCTTGAAATGAATTTATTACTGCTTTCATTAAGTCTGCTTTATCTCTTCTCAGCAATGTGCCGTCTATCACGACATTGCCTGCCAATAAGTCGGCTCTCTCGTGTCCTCTGACCACAGCATCATCAGGCATGTTGGTGCTTTTTTGAACTTACAAAGTTAATTGTCCAGGTTTCACTACCACTTTAGGCCAACGTACGCCCTTGCTGAAATGCTTTCGATTATCTTAATTTTATTAGAAACTGTTGGGTTCATCAGATGTGTTGATTATCGTCTGCTTATATCCAACATGTCCATAGATGATCAGATCATATTAAATTTCTTAAATTCAGACTACAGTAGATACATATTCTGGTTAGAGGATTTTGCCATTTCAACAACAAAAATTAATTAATTCCTGCATTGCACACAGTGCCTACTAACGTTTATAGGTATTGGAGGAAGCAAATATGTGGAAGGTGAGAAAAACGTTTGGGGAGAAGTTAGTAATAAGTAGGGAGGAGAAAGTAGACTGAAGAAAGTGAGATGAACAAAGGAAAAGATATGGTAGCAAGTGAATTAAAAGTACTTTAAAAATACTTACCTGTCATGCTTCCACATGTTTGCTTCCCCATTACCTATCTGCTATTGTCCTCCTCATTATAACCTTATTTGTCTCCATGTAAGATTTTCTTTATTGTGGCCATTTGTTTGTCCCGATGAAGGCTTTATAGAAGAAACGTCGTCTGTCCCGTAGCTCGTTGTTAAGTGGTTTTATGTTTTATTTTGGTAACACACCTACCTATTTGTGTATATCTTGACATTTTGCCCAGTGTTACCATACACTGGAAGATTTATCCCTTAACGTTTATAGGACTGAATATAGATTTCTAAGAACACAGCTCTTAGTGTAAGGAACGCTGTTTTAAACAGCACACAAAAGTCAATATTTCTTATATTGTGTATAAGAAATATACTTGTGTATAAATTAAAAAAACATAACTGGGTGTTCCTATTCAACCACGACATTTCGAATTAAACACTATCACAAACATCAAGGAATGGTATGAGTGAGATTTTTGTACACGAGTGAGATATATATATACTGTATGCATATTATTATAGAACCAATTATTTTTTATGGATGTGAAGCATGGACTGCAAACAAGTAGTTCCAAAGCGAATTAGAGGCTAAATAGATGTGGTTTCTGAGAAGAATGATGAAAATACTGTGGACAGCTAAGAAAACTAATGCAGAGGTTCTCATTGATGCTGGCGTAAAAAGATCAATCATATCAAACATAAGTGGCAGACAGTCAAGGTTTCTAGGGCATGTGCTGAGAAGAACACAGCTTGAACACTTAATAACCACTGGAAAGATCAACGGGAGAAGAGATAGGGGACGACAAAGAGAGAAGTTACTAGATGGGCTTGTATCGTGGCACGGTACAATTATTATTGATAACACCAGAGACAGAGAGTCGTGGAGAAACATGATCGCAGCGCCAGTCGGCAAGGCACTTGATTGTATTATTGATATATATATATAACGAACATTTTTTTAACAACGAAACCCATTCAGCATTCATCATTACAGGTACAAGTTTTATTTGTATGTTCTGTTGTCTCCACTCATGAGTTGAATAAATGTCATGTCTCAATATCGGACTTTTTCTTCTATAAATAATCTCTTCTGATTACGGAGAGATGCATGTCAGTAGACATCACGTCTTTCTCTTTCTGGGACAGACTCCTTGATGGCTGTGAGTACTAGATACACCATCAACAAATATTCTTCTTCTGCGTTAGTTCTCAAACTCCTGCAGATTACCAGGATGTAGTCGGGAGACAAAATTTCGTTGTATCATAGTTTACAACTGTGTTGTTATATCAGGGCCTTTCGGCCTGACACATCTGATTTCAGCATAGCTTCTGGATCACTTAGACACTGTATGGGATAGAACAGTCAAATCTACCCCATAAAATCCTTAGTCGCATCATACGACCTGCAGCGAAGGTAAACATTGTTGCTATTATTCTGTTCCATTTCTGAGTAATAAAGATTTGCTAATAATGCGAAACAAACATATGCACACACACAAATCGATGTTTCGATCGAAATGCCTTTATCAAGAAAACACACGTATAAATAAAAAACGGCAGGTAGGGACGACACAACTTGCGTTCACGTGTTTAGTGGAATGGCATAATAAAATGACAGAAGAGTGTTGAACTAGTTGATCCAGAAAGTATATACCACGTTCCTTCCAGGATACCATGATCCTAGGATAGATACTGTCACAGAAGTATATGCTATACTCCTAGCTGAATACGCTGATCCTAGGAATCTCTGCACTTGTATACTTCCCTTCTGGGTCCAAATATGCACCCATAAATCTCCAAAAGCGCATTGCCTCTCAACGATTTTGATAAAAATGTCCATGAGCTGTCACAAATTATCTGCAATAGGGTAAATGGATTATTTCATAGCGTCATCATCTGCAATAGGGTAAATGGATTATTTCATAGCGTCATCATCTGCAATAGGGTAAATGGATTATTTCATAGCGTCATCATCTGCAATAGGGTAAATGGATTATTTCATAGCGTCATCATCACCATTACAGTCATCATTATATATTTATGTACATACGATATTACACTGATATATATATATATCTTCATTAGGTTTGTAAAATAACTTTAATTGAAAAATTGCGAAATTCTGGGTGTCTGAGTTTAACATTTTTGAAATGCAATCAGGGCAGTATAAGATAGTACACCAACACATTGATTGACATATTCTTTAAAAAATAAAAAAGAATATAGTCACCAATGACAAGTGTTGGTACTAGCTTTGTACTATTGTACATGATCTAAGAAGTCACACAAGGTACAAGCAGATCTATGTTTCTTGTACATACTGTGACAGACTGTGTGCCTAAGATTTGTCCTGCAAGTCACATCCATCACTGCCATTAATCCAAGATTATATTTCGAATAGCACAACTATAATACTATCATTTGGAAAGACGGAAAAGTGCCTACTACTTTATTATATCGTAGCTCATGGGCAGGGTAAATATTTCTTAAAGATATTTTAAAATTAATATTTTTACTGCACTCATTGTTTTCGTATTATTATATGTTTGTTCAGACGAAGATCTTAGATCGAAACGTCAACATTTTCGTCCTTATTTATTTTAATATCATTTGTGTTAATTACCTTGTTATAAGTAGCGGTTAGTATTTATAACAAATATTTATTATTCACTATTATCACAATTTCAAACACCTTTATTATAATTTCTCTCTCTCCAGATAATCGTTGTGTAAATAATCCCGGAGCTCTGCTTCCACATTCAGAAAGTTGTCACTGGTACATCAACTGCAGCTTGGCAAACAACATCGACAATGTGGGTGCACTTTTAGATAGTTTGGAATCTTTTAATGATGATATTAGTAGCAGCGACAGAGCAGAATTGGATTGGTTACGCCCGTTCAGAGTTACTCAAGAAGATCGGCTTACCTGGGAATGCCGATACCCTCAACTGTTTGATGATGTCACTGGCAGGTGTCGCGAGTTCGTCAACGTTGATTGCCATTCTAGATTTGAACCCGTTGATAGATGTAAGTTGAATCTGTCTTCTCCCTGAAAGCAATGCATTTGTTTGTCTGTCATGTGACGTTCTCTTCCCAGAATGTTACCCTCACTGCCACCTTGAAAGCCTCTCGGTTCTGCGCAAGCTGTCCAGCCTATTCTAGTTTCAAGTTCAGAAAGTCTTCGTTATCCTGTGTCCATAGTAGTCTTGGTCTACCTATTTTCCTCTTCCATGGAACTTTTCTCTCCATGATTAATCTTTCCAAACTTTTTCTTATCTGTGTATGCTGTGTTTGTACTGTATACATATTATTTCTATTTTTACATCTGTGTATTTGTACTGTATACATATTTTTTATATTATTACATCTGTGTGTTTGTACTGTATACATATTATTTATATTCTATGTGTCACTTCCAACACAACTACATGTTACATTGTATAGTTATATGATTAGTGTCATTCTTGATGTAGGAGGCAATCAGAAGCTGATGAATGAATTTTAAAGGCAATTACGTTTTCATTGTCGTAAAGAACACCGACAATAGCATACAACTAAATATTATATGGACATAGAGTCAAAGTTAGACCACGAAAACTGTAGATAGAAAACACCAACTTAACCTTGAATAAGCATGGACTCAACGTCACCCTGCCCTTGGAACGAAAATTGAGGCTTCCACCCTACGCTTCACGGCAAGTGTGAATAATATAAACCATCGCCCACCTCGGGAAAGACTGGTAAAGAATGGGCAAATAGTTCTCAAAATGCGTAGATGATTGACTTCATTGTACTCGAATTTTCTTGTTAGTATTGCGTCCCTCTTAATAAAACTGTACGCCCCCTGTTACTCTTATCACAAAATCCTTCAACTTGGAAACGATAATCTCCATAGTTCTGAGAAACCATGTCCTTGGAAATAAGATGTCATCATCATCATCATCATCATCATCATCATCATCATCATCATCATCATCATCATCATCATCATGAAGTCCATACCCGGTTAGAGTTGTAATTATGCAACTTTGGCTCAAAACAACACAAAAATCTCATCATGTCTCAGTTATCAGTCCTTGCTATAAGTGTGGAGTATCGTCATGTCTCAGTTATCAGTCCTTGCTATGAGTGTGGAGTATCGTTATCATGGCCAGCTCTTCATATTATGAATCTATATTTTCTTTTGCACTTATCTCCTTTCGATATTCAATCCGATACCTAGTGAAAAAATGCAAATGTGTAGAAATAAATGTTAGTAACACTATACCTATTTCTCTTTTTAGTGATAGGATGTTATATTGAGCCAATCCTTCTTTATGGAAGCGAAGCATGGGCAGTAAGCAAAAATGCACAGGATAAGCTGCAGGCAACTGAGATGTGGTTTTTACGAAGAATGATGAAAATTCTATGGACAACCAAGAAAACTAATGTAGAAGTTCTCAGAGATGCTGGAGTAAAGCGAAAAATTATAGCAAAAAATAGAAACAGACAATCTAGATTTTTAGGGCGTGTGGTGAGAAAAGAAAAGCTTGAACATAGAAAAAATCAAAGGGAGAAGAGACAGAGGAAGACAAAGAGAGAAATGTCTGGATTGGTTGTCAGTGCGGCACACAAATAAATCCCCAACTGAACTTATTAACAGCACAAGAGACAGAGAGTTGTGAAGAAAATGTTCACCTACGCCACTCCGCATGATTTATCGATATCTATTTCCGTTTATATCCATATGTATCTACTGCCCTGATATGTACATATCATGAGATCTGCGTGATATGCAAACACTATTTGATATCAAACACAGGGGAAATAACAGACAGTAGGCATAAGGAAATAAGGGAAGACAAACATATATACACAAGGACATGATTTACTTTTTCCAACTTCCATAATAATAATAATAGTAATAATAATAATAATAATAATAATAATAATAATAATAATAATAGTAATAATAATAATAATAATAATATAATAATAAAACCTATAACCCATCAGGATCGTAGAGGTGTCACGTTGAGATATTTGTAGGATCGTATAGGTGTCACGTTGAGATATTTGGTGAGAAAGTATCTCCACGCTTCTCTATCCTCTACAATCCTGATCTGTTTGGAAACTTCACACCCTGTCCAAATCCTTCATATTATCGAATCATGTATTCTTGTGATCCCCTAGTCTTCTTCCAGCGCTCACCATACATTGAAGTAAGAACATCTATTCTCATAGAAGAATGTCTCATCACGTGCGCGTACCAACGTTGTTTACAAAGTTTCACAATTGTTAACAGTGCTTCATGTTGGCCGCTGTTAACAGTGCTTCATGTTGGCCGCTGTTAACAGTGCTTCATGTTGGCCGCTGTTAACAGTGCTTCATGTCGGCCGCTGTTAACAGTGCTTCATGTTGGCCGCTGTTAACAGTGCTTCATGTTGGCCGCTGTTACAGTAATTCTATAATACGCAAACACATTGGTCTTATGTCCTCGATAACAGATGAAACACACGTCTAATGCAATTGTTTTCCAACGTTTCGATTCTTTTTCTTTATACATTTTCGTGTATTAACCTTACTTTAAACTAATAATGAATGCCTCAACTTGATAATTCAATGGGCCTATTTTAAATCGGTGGCGCCCAAATATTCCCCATAACTCCCACACTGAAATGACCACAGAAAAGCACATCTGTTATCAGCGGCCATATGGTGACCCTGAATTGTGAAGACTGAAGAAGGATCGTGGAAACGTCGTCATGATTGCCCCAATGACAATCACGGCTTCTGACCTCTTGATGATATTTCAGATTTATAAATAATCAATGAAAACAATTGAACTTACGTTAAAACACAGGTTTATATAATCGCTTCACTCACTGAAATTATCAATTGCTTCAATATAAACCTGTGTTTTACGTAAGTACAATTGTTGCTATGTTTCACGCAGTTACCTTGTATTGATTGTCATATTGAAAACAATTGAAACATCTATAGCATGATATTTCTATAACATGATATTTCTATAACATGATATTTCTATAACATGATATTCCTATAACTTGATATTTCTATAACATGATATTTCTAATATCTGACAATCAGGTGAATACTCAGCGCACCAATGCAACGGCGAGAGATGTATTCCATGCGAGCAGAGCTTTGGACACTGTCGTGGAAGGCCAGATGGTGCATATCCCTTGCATGAGACGAGATGGACACCGGTTTTTGTGACCTGCTACCGAGAGAGGAGCATAGCACAAGATGAATGTGCCCCACCTACTCCAATATTTTCTCCTGAACAAATGGACTGTGTGTCCCTACTTGACGTAAGTTATGTTTCTGTGAATATTCTGGAAATAATATTGTTAATATTTCAGTAATAATATTCAGGATTTCAAGTATACTTTATATTCAATGTGAAAGCTGACTATTTCATACATAAACTGAATGAAGGATACAGGGATTTTAATATAACTGCTACAAACGTTTGTTAAAAATAATTATATATGGAACAGCTACAGTCGTAAGACAGCAAATAAGCAAACGTACAGGTTATCAAAAAAAAACCCCCACATTTATGAGGTGTGAAACGGCGTAATGTTGTTTGGTTTGAACATCGATACACATTAAATTTCTAAAATGATTTTGCAAGGAAAAGTTGAGGGTAAAGCAGATAAGAAGAAAAAGAAGATAAGAATGAGATAGGTATGTTTAGGAATCTTTTTGTGCCGGTGTTGCCAGTGTGGCACTTCTACGGTTTATGCGTATTGTTATTTATTATCTTTGCATCTGTTGTTATTTATTATCTTTGCATCTGTTCTTATTTTTACTTGTGCCGTTAAGCGTTGTGTGGGACGGGGAAGTTGCAGTTGTTTGTCTCCAGCCGTGTGTCTCCAGACATGTGTTTCTAGCCGTGTGTATCTAGCCGTGTGCCTCTAGCCGTGTATCTCTAGTCATGTGTCTCTAGCCGCGTATCTCTAGCCGTGTGCCTCTAGCCGTGTGTCTCTAGCCGTATGTCTCTAGCCGTGTGCTTCTAGCCGTGTGTGTCTAGCCGTATGTCTCTAGCCGTGTGTCTCTAGCCGTGTGCCTCTGGCCATGCGTCTCTAGCTATATGTGTCGCATTGGTCAGCGCGAATCTCTGTACGGTGTCTTTGATTATCTCCACCCATCTAGTTCTTGGTCTTCCTCGTG
This sequence comes from Meghimatium bilineatum, assembly GCA_034231615.1. Lineage (NCBI taxonomy): Eukaryota > Metazoa > Mollusca > Gastropoda > Stylommatophora > Philomycidae > Meghimatium > Meghimatium bilineatum. The sequence goes on along the minus strand of CM067299.1, from coordinate 115,037,902 downwards.
CCTTGTAGCCCGGTCTTCTACTGTTGTACACACGAAGATCTGGTTGCATTGGTTTCAATCTCATGAGGTGGCCAAATCACCTGGTATTATGTCTCTCACTGTAGTCTTGATTTGAGATATTATTTTTTTTCGTTCCTGATATCTTCATTTCCCCGTCGGTCTCTTCTTGTGATATTTATAACTTTCCTCAAACATCTCATTTCACACGCTTTGATTTTTTCGCTAGTGTCTATGTCAAGGACCATGTTTGCCATTGATAACACAGACGTGGTCACACACATAATGTGTCAATACAGTTTTACTGTAAACAATATTATTATAGTATTATATTCTATATTTATATTTCACCTTATGAGTCAATTGGCACAGAAATAAACAAGTTTAAGTAACGTTGTGGGCACTATCTCATGCTTCATCATTCATCTTAGAATGTCCGACATTTCCCGTGTATTTCATTGGCTAGCGATACAGTGTGTGTGTAAATCTACACATTATCTGTCACATCAACCATGTTGAGTGACACTAGGAAACAAGAGCTTCATCGATCGTAATGTCTAGGGATCGAACCATACGCTTAGATATGGTGAACACCCAAAACTTCCCCTTATCTACTAACGTGGAATCATTTGCTATTCTGTCCAACCGTTCTGCCTTGTTCTGAAGCTACAGTTCATTGGATATACGTACGGTTTTTGCACAGAACAGAGTTAAAACTGGCGTGGTGTGTACATTATGTTCACGTTTTGTGTTATTCTATAATTGAAGATATACACAATTTATTTCCTATTTTGTTAAATGTTTTCCCTCTAGTTCTATACCTATTCTTGATTGACCTGTATATAGTTTAATACTCGTTCTTTCACTGAGAATGGGATGAGGTTAAATAGATGTACATATTCAATTTAAATAGCAGAACAGTTATCTCGAATTTACATGATATACCTCTCATCTCCACTGTCGTTGTAACTAATGTATTTCTTCTACAGGTACCAAAGATACACCATCTCCACTGTCGTTGTAACTAATGTATTTCTTCTACAGGTACCAAAGATACACGGCGGATTTCTTCCAGATTGCACCACGCGCGCTGATGGATATTACCCGGATGAACAGGGAAGATGCGCTATTTTTTTCAGATGTTCTCTAGGTCGATTTAGGGGTTATGATGAGTGTCCACCAGGGAGCGTGTTTGATCCGGCAACTCTGTCTTGTCAAGCATATAGGTATGATGTATAGATGTACAAGATCAGTGTCCGATTTCTGTTCTAATGTGTATCTTTTTTGTGTTTGTTAAGAATTGGTTTAAATACAATTTAAGTCGAGACATGCCACTATAAGCCGAGTCAAGCCAGTTTAAGTCGAGACATGCCACTATAAGCCGAGTCAAGCCAGTTTAAGTCGAGACATGCCACTATAAGCCGAGTCAAGCCAGTTTAAGTCGAGCCAACTGACGTCATAAAGGAACATAGACCGTATCGCCTCCTGGTGTGATGATTCGGGGGCACTGATCAACCAAGACAAGGCTGCAGTGACATGATTCTCTCTTAACAATCACAACGAAAAGTCTGCGACACCGACGGTGGAGATGAGAGGGTTCGATGTAATCAGGACCTCATCCTTACAATACCTGAACGTAATACTCACGTGGAAGACAAGTAATGAAGTCCTACTGAATGACGACTAACACACTACACACTATCACTAACGGATGTAAATATGGAACATACAACAAAACAAAACACACAATATAATCATACAAATGACAATACACAGGACAAAGTCGACGTTTCGGACCAAAAGGCATTTATCAAGATACGGACATAACATACAAACATTAAAAAAACCACAAGTAGAAATGAATGCTATCCGAGTGAAATATGGTAGTTATCTAACTATATAAATATATTATTTTCAATTATGTTCTACTAGCAGTACAACCTTCTGTTGAATACATGAACGTACGATTTGATCGTAGTTTATGCTTTCGTGAACACGTTGATTTTGTTATAACAAAGGCCAACAAAAGACTTTCAGCTCTGAGAGTGATGGCAGTGGCGGACACTAAACAATCACAGCTCGTAATCTTATATGAGGTTCTTGCCCTCCCTGTCATTGAATATTCAGGCGCCACTGTCACCGTCAGTCAGGAGAATGTCGCTAGGTATATTTAGTGTATGAAGAATGTCGCTAAGTATATTTACTGTGTGAAATGATACTGTCCCTAAGTTTATTTACTGTGTGATGTGATAATGTCGCTAGATATATTTAATATGTTATCTAATTATATAACTAAATAATAGCAACCAAATAGAACAGTGGCTAAGAGAATAACATCATTAGAATTAAAGTGCTATAGAAGAGTTTTGAGAATACCATGGACAGCGAAGGAAACAAACCAGGAGGTGTTAAGAACAATTAAAGTCAGGAAGGCTGGCTTTTGAACACTATATTAAAGAAAAAGCTAGTTTTTTCGGTCACATTAAGAGACACGACGGCATGGAGGGGATGTTATTGGAGGGGATGTTACTGGAGGGAATGTTAGAAGGCAACAGGTGCAAAGGCCAACCAAGACGCCGTTGGACAAAAGACTTTCAAGAATGCATGCGCACGTCACTGGAAGAGGCAGGACAACTTGCTCGACCGCGGAGAATTTAAGAGATCCATAGGAAAGACTACGTTCTGGAAAGAATATGTCACTTGATGATCATCTAATTATATTGCTAAACATAATTTAAGCAGTGTCATGTAGAGTTGAACGTATTCTTTTTCCTAATCATCAGTTCTGCTGCCAGACCATGTGGTGAAGGACAAGCTCCAACTTGTACAGGTAAAGCTGATGGTCTCTACGCAGATCCCTACGGAAGGTGTACCAATTACTTTCAGTGCCAACATGGAATATTCCAGCAGTATTTTACCTGTGACCTAGGTATATTTGATCCACTAACACAGCGATGCGTCATATCAGCGGAGCTGACAGTCAGACCTTGTGGGCTACAGGTAAGTTTTTGTTGCCTTCACGTTAAAAATGTATGAGCTGTCTGATATAATGAAATCACAACTGGCTCCAGGTTGAAGATGTGTACAATATCTTATGAATAACGTATGCGTGTTGATCCAAAATAGAACCGGAACCATTAGGCGTTGTAAACTAATATATTTACTGAATAAGACAACCATGAACAACCATGGACATGTCCGGTGTGTAGATAATCAACATACCTAACACCAAATATCTTACAAGCTGTCATCCACTGCTTTCTATATTATTCGGGTCTGGATTATAATAATCGTCAAAAGCATTTAACAAGTTGCATAGATGTACCAAGCTGTGGGTAAGATGGTTGGTTGGTTGCTGATCCAGTGGTCCATGGTCTCATGTCCTTTGACCTAATGTCATTAAATGGCATTATAGTGATGGGAAGTCTGTGGATTTTCGGCCCACCCCGGGACAGAGCCAGAGAATAACTATCACATCTCCAGGAAGGTAGGTTGCAACCTATGCACTGCTCCTAGCCACTGTAGCCAAGATAGGGTTCACTGTGCTCATTCCCCGCCACGAATTGACTACTGGTTATGCCGAACTTCTCTATTGCTCCAGGCATGCAACCAAATGTTCAAGTCAAAATGATGTTCGAAAAACAAGAAAATAATAGATGAACGAGGAACATCAACTTAAATGCCGTAAATAAATTAGGGTTCAAAATATGTAGAGGATTAATTTTACTGTACTATGGTTTTTCCACATGAAAATTACCCCTCCCCCTTCAAGACACGCCCACGCATTAATAAAGTTTAGGCGAGTAAAAAGCATTATCTGGTCTCTATCGAAAGAAGGTATTGTACAGTTATTTTTTTTTTCAATGTCAACTGACCTGACAAGAGACATGACAAACTGCTGGTGTGTTTGTCAGTGGAATGGCTACCAGAGATATGCTAGACATTTCAATTGAAAAATACAAATAACAATACACATGACATTCATATATATATATATGTATAAATACCCACCAACAATATTATAACACGTTTCACCAGGTTTCGTTAACTTTAAAATCATGCAAATCAGCAAATACATAACGCATTTAATTGAAATTTTGCGTGTGAACTTGAAATAGTGTAGACCCCATAAATTATATTTTTCATTAAAATTGATTCATTAGTTTCAATTTTCGTTTATTTGCTATAATAATCAAAAGTCTACTTGTCAAGACACATCTCACATACAAAACTTTCGGTGTTTACAATCAATTATACGACGTCACGTGCACATGATTTAATGATCATACATTTTGGTACATTTTAACGGTGAAATTTGACAATTCTGTATCTAACACAAGACATATCGTGTTTGAAAAGTTGTATCTTGATGTGTAATGTCTGAAGTGATACAACGTTTTCCCCTCAAGGCACTGTAATTATTATGCCGACAAAGGTCAAAGGATTTCACCCGTGTATAAAAATTGAACATGATGCACAAATATAAAGTATACATTTATTGGGTCTAACCAAAAATAACATCGTATACAGAAAATGGCATTAATCTGTTAGACGGTTACTCAGATATTCACATTTGTTTTGGACAAATCTAGTGAAACGTGCTATAGAATAAGAAATCATCATTATATTACTATGGTAATGTGATTATTTTTTTAACTATAATAATTATTATCATTAATTTAAATATATTTATCTATCTAGCTATTGCCATTTCTACTTGTGCGGTAGCTACACCTTTTTGGCCATATAAATAGACACATCTGTTTAGAAAGACAAGTAATGGAGGGAAGAGCAACTGGGTGGAAGAAGGAAAGGCAGACCAAGAAGACGATGGACTAATGACATTAAAGATAACGGGAATACGTCGTTGGAAAATGCAAGCCGCATCGCATAAGACAGAGAAGGGTTCAGGGACTTCATTGGGAAGAAAATATTCTGGAGAGAATACGTCACATGACACACTTGTGCCATGAGCAGTATATCTAGCTATTACCAATTCTACTTGTGCCATGAGCAGTATATCTAGCTATTACCAATTCTACTTGTGCCATGAGCAGTATATCTAGCTATTGCCAATTCTACTTGTGCCATGAGCAGTCTATCTAGCTATTGCCAATTCTACTTGTGCCATGAGCAGTATATCTAGCTATTGCCAATTCTACTTGTGCCATGAGCAGTATATCTAGCTATTGCCAATTCTACTTGTGCCATGAGCAGTATATCTAGCTATTACCAATTCTACTTGTGCCATGAGCAGTATATCTAGCTATTGCCAATTCTACTTGTGCCATGAGCAGTATATCTAGCTATTACCAATTCTACTTGTGCCATGAGCAGTCTATCTAGCTATTGCCAATTCTACTTGTGCCATGAGCAGTATATCTAGCTATTGCCAATTCTACTTGTGCCATGAGCAGTATATCTAGCTATTACCAATTCTACTTGTGCCATGAGCAGTATATCTAGCTATTGCCAATTCTACTTGTGCCAGGAGCAGTCTATCTAGCTATTGCCAATTCTACTTGTGCCGTTGAGTTGGTTATCTAGCTATTGCCAATTCTACGTGTGGCGTTGAGTTGTCTATCTAGCTATTGCCAATTCTACTTGTGCCGTTGAGTTAAGCAAATTGGATCGCATCATTCAGCTTCTTTGATTTCTTTAATGTGATTGTTAATTATTATTCTAATTCGTACAACCACATAGTCATTCTTGTGTGAAATCATTTCAGCCCAGTCCTTGTGAAGAGCTACCTACAGGAGTGTATCCAGACCAGGCTACAGGATGTAAGCATTTTATCGAGTGTTACCACGGTAACATGATCACGAACGGCACATGTAACAGTGGGGAGGTATTCAGCGCAATAACAGGTCAGTTCTTTAATTTTTTATGATTTTTAATGTTGTGTTTTATCCTTTCGTGTCATTCATGCAAAGAAGCATACCCTTTATGCTTCTATTATTATTATTATTATTATTATTATTATTATTATTATTATTATTATTGTTATTATTATTTATTGTTATTATTATTAGTAGCAGTAGTATTTCTTATTACTAATATACTAATATTTAAAATGTCATTACGTGGCAATTAATATCGCTGTACAGAATAAGAGATTTTAATGAAATATTAAAAAACTGCTTATGTTGAAGTGACGAAAGACGTCAGAATATGGATGACGATTATGTGTAACATTAGAAAGAAAAGGTTTGCATATCTCTAGATCCGTGATATCGTGAGATCTAGAATGCTTCCAGTCAACAAACAATATAATATCACCTACAATTATTCTATCAGATTACAAATGCATGCTGCGCAAGTTAGAAAATGCACGATAAGAACAGAGTTGGATACTCTTCTCATCAACGACTAGAGCATCACATGGATCTACTGTTCTGGTCATGCTGGAGTCCGGGGCACAGAAAGAGCGGACATATTGACGAGCGAATGGTGAATGGAAAAGTGATGAGAAGTGACGGGGATGAGAATAAGAGAAAGCATGGATACACTACAAAATCAAGAGGATGCTGAACAAGACAAACTAAATGCTCAGAAAATGATAGAAGTGTTTGGAGTGAGCATGGAAGAAGTAGAAAATTAACTCTTACTGGTAAGAACAGAAGAACCAACAATTGTATTCGTCACTGAGCTTATATACTTTTACATGGTTGACATACTGACAACCAGAACATTTATGAGAATGGTTGACATACATGGTTGACATACTGACAACCAGAAAATGTATGAGAATGCTCTTTGCGCAGCGATACTGGTTCCTAATCGAGAAGCATTATAATATGCAGACGAAACAGAGAGAGAAAATACTAGAAATCTTAACGTTTTCTCATGGAAGATTTCAATATAATATGAAGACGAAACAGGGAGAAAATACTAGAAATCTTAACGTTTTTCATGGAAGATTTCAATATAATATGAAGACGAAACAGGGAGAAAATACTAGAAATCTTAACGTTTTCTCGTGGAATATATCAATATCAGAAGTGATTGTCATTTGAGATATATGTTGTTGGTGGTCTCCGATCACCGCCAGAGCAGGTACAGCGCAGTACTTTGAACAATAGGTTTCTAACCCGGTGGTTCACTGTTACGTTCATAATTCAGGTGAACAATTTTGTAATTGGGTCAAGTCAATATCAAGAAAAATAATTAAGAAGACACATTTCACCAGTAAAAGTATATCGGATGGAAACTGATAGTTGTTTATTACAATTATTGGGACATATCACCATAGTCCCCACAAGTCGCAGCAGTGTTAAATGGGACCGTTGCTACGATAACTAACACCAGCCGGCATGGCATTGCCACGGCTGCAATGGGTAGATTAAATACCAGATGGAAGAGAAGAATATGTACAGTATTGAAGATACACCTATATAAATCTCTAATAATACCAATTCTTTTGTACGGATATCAGAGTCGGATAATTACAGCGGAAATTACAAGGGGATTTCAGACTTTTTGAAAACTTATGTTGTATACATGATGGTAGAGGATAGAGATGTTGTATACATGGTGGTAGAGGATAGAGATGTTGTATACAGGATGGTAGAGGATAGAGATGTTGTATACATGGTGGTAGAGGATAGAGATGTTGTATACATGATGGTAGAGGATAGAGATGTTGTATACATGATGGTCGAGGATAGAGATTGAATTTACATTTTCCTGTATCAAATATGTCGATGTGATACACCAAACAAACCCTGAATTGTTATGAATTTTATTATTTTATACATGAGAATAGAAGAATTAAGTCGATCAAGTTTACAACAGTGGCTGTAATTTTATTTATAAAATGGTGTTTCAGGAAAATGCGACCAACCGGAATTTGCCCCACCTCCATGTGGTGTGTCGCCAGTTTGCATTGGTCAACCAGACGGTCGCTATCCAGCTCTAAGTAGGGGCTGTAGCTTCTTCTACGAGTGCTACCACGGAGAGTTCCTGGGTCTCAGACGGTGTACAGAATCAGATGGCGGAGTTTTCTTTAATCCCGATACAGGAACCTGCGACTACCCTCATAATATTTGCCCTCCATGTGGAAGCAGGTGGTGGGGATGGTAAGACTTAATTTTTGTCAATTTTTAATTTTATACTTGGTCGTATTGAAGCTCCACATTCATAATGGATATGTGGACAAAAGGTGTCAATATAGATACGACCAACTTGTTGCAGGTCTTCATGTGACTGCATGTCTTCAAACATTCAATTATACAACCAATTGGTTGAAAGCAGTCATGTGAATGCGTGTCAATTATATACGTGATCCCATTAAGTAGGAGACTTCTTGTGAGACAATTGGTAGTAAAGATAAAATCTTCCGTACAGAAAGTAGACATGACTTCATTAGTGACGTTTTTTATTATTGTCGTGTTTTACATTGGTCACTATTTATATACTTGTAGTCGAATGCCAAAAAAGATAAGGTCAACCAACGAAATGCACGCAAATAATCTTCTTCTTCTTCTTCAGCGTTCATTCTCAAACTTCCGCTGAATCTCCCTTGTAGCAGGACCATTGTCCTACTAGATTTCCAGCCCGATGTAGTCCAGAGAATGGAAATACGTTGTGTCGCAGTTTATTTGCGCCAATGGCGCAAATATTTCCGTCTTCGGCGGTGTAAATAATTAAAATTTGCCTTTCATGTCATGTTTACATTTCTGTACATAGTTCTTTACTGGAGTACAGTCATGTTTCTTGGTCTAAAATTAAGCCCTGGACAAAACCCATATTCTTCTGCAGGCAGGAAACAAGAGTGTAATCGTTAGTAATTTCTGGTTATTAAAAGTCAAACAAATAATGTTGTATTAGATTTCTATTTCTGACACAGTCAATAATATTAATTAGTAATAACCATTAAAACCATCAGCAAAATCCCAGAGGAAGAGTCGCTAATCATGATGATGATGAAATAATCCCTTTAGATGTCAGCAGGTAGTTCTTGGCAGCAAATAATATTTCTAATACAAACACATCTCATTTGTGTAACTGAGGTGACACCCTAACTCATGGAAGGTCTCAAAGGAAAATTGATGTGTAACAGGAATTTATGTATGCATGCTTAGTCCCTGAAGAGAGACAGTCCAGTGCGATATTATCCCAGTAGTACCACCATTCCATTTAGGAACATAGGACACTCTTCTTGACCATCTATCTCATCATACTTTTGTCAGATTTATTGACACATCTGCAGAGATGACACCTCTAGCATTTTCCTTCCTAGGAGTCAGCCACTGATTGACAATGGTGCAAATACCGCTTGTCTGTATCTCTTCGCCATCCACATGGAGTGGTGACGATGATGAAAGATTTCATTAGCTGTGTGTAGGTAGTTTTTGACACATGATGATGATGAAATAATCCCTTTAGCTGTGAGAAGGTAGCTCTTGACACATGATGATGATGAAATAATCCCTTTAGCTGTGAGAAGGTAGCTACTGACAGCCAATAGCTTTTCTAATGAAAAGTACATATTCTTCTCAGCTGTGAGACAGCCGACACTCGACTCTCATGCGTTTCTCTCAAAGGCATGGTTGTGTAAGGGGAGTTTATGGATGCCTATTTTGTCCCCTAAGGAAGCATCCCACTGCGCCAGCCTCTCGATGATTATCACGTCCTGCCAGGAACACAGCAAACTCTTTTGAGACAATAGTCTCATTATTCATTCGTCTGATCTGTTGGCATATCCATGGTGATCATTCGATAGAGGTCCAATGTTAGAGATGGAGACAAGATGTGACAATATTTTTTTCACAAGCTACAGGTTGTCAGCCTGTCAAATAACTAACCTTAGTCGCCTCCTGCGATATACATGGATAGGAAACATCTGTCTTATTATTTACACCCCGAACTAGAAGCCCAGGGACCCGTTGCCACACGGCTGGCTATGATAAATAGGCACGGTTAGATGCCTATTTATATGCAAACAAACGGATAATAGGTTTATCGCTTACAGGTAAAAATTAAAACTTTAACGTACAAGGGTTACTATATCTTCTATACCTTGAACACCCTTATTTCTCTCCGTGAATTTAACATTGATCATTCTATTTTATCATTTCAAACTTCAAAAGCTCTACTCCATACATGCGTTCATTTATGAAATCTCAAGTACTCTTATTGTTGATTAATATTTCTAATATTATAGTGTGATTTGATTTCTAATATTTGATATTCAATTTTATTGCAGTTCCCGAAGACATTCATTACAATAATGGTTGGAGAATTATGCAAGACATACAAGAACAGGAATTAAAATACATGAAACGTGACATCATCATCATCATCATCATCATCATCATCATATGAACGTGTACATATATCGTCTTCGTCAAGAAGAAGCTGTACAGACTGGCACAGAAATAATGTTCTCATTATCGACTGATGTTTAATTCAGTTATACAATCTTACTTAATTTTTGACTTAGACCACATAAAGCTGACATATCAACAAAACACCATCCTATGTGGGTGTGACATGTTTCTGTATATACCTAAACTGTGATATTGTATTAGAACATAGGAGTGAAAGAAAAATAGATATAGAAATTGGTAAAAAAAACCCATGATCTATTGTCTGAACTAATATTTTTTTAAATAACTGTATCAGATAACATGACTTCCGGTAGTGACGTCCGTTGATGGAGGGTGTTTCTCTAATCAAGTCTGGGTCATTCCGTTGATCGTTGGATTAATCAACTAACATCGTAAAGCCCAGACCGATTTGTGTAACAGAAGTCAGTTCATTCCAATTCTTTTTCATTCAAAATACACCACCAATCTCGTGTATGGATACCTGCAGGCAAAAGAACAAGGGTTAGACCAAAAGAAACACTCAGTAGAACAATACTTAAAGACTGTAAAACAACCAATAATCATAGTATTCTAGAACTGCACAGATTAGCTTTGAACAGACACAATTGGAGAGATCTGACCTCTGCCCTATGCGCTAACGTCAGCGCAAAAGGAAAATGAATGAATGAATCAGATAACAGGTGAAAAAAAGAACACGGTGTTGATTGTATGTTACCGAAACACACATGATAACACACAAAAAGCGACGTTTCGACTTAAAGGCCTTTATAAAGAACACATTCACAGAATAATTCTTACTCTATTATATTATAAATGTGCTCTTGACAAAGATCTTTTAGTCGAAAAGTCGACTTGCATGTTATCATATTTGTTTCAAGTGATAAGCAAATCTTCATCAGCACTATTCTTAGTTTTGCCTATTGGATGTAAGTTTTTTTTTTTTACAGTTATTACATATTACCAGCTAACAAGAGATCATTGATGTTTACTTTGGTAAAGATTGAAATTCAAATACGGAAATGTGTATGCATGCATTTCAATAAGTTAAATATATATTATCTTAGTTGAGAAGAGATATTTGAACGACCGAACAAGGGGTAGGATTATTTGAAGTACTAAGATGTAGTTTGTTGACGTATGTTTAACGTGCGCACAGAGTTATCTCCTCTTCTTCGTTAAGATAACGCTGGTTCTTCTCCAGGGAAGCATTTCTCAGTTGTTTTTTTCTCATATCTTCACATTTGTTTAACATTTGCTTAATTATTAGCTTACCCACTTTCAAAAAAATTTACTGAGTGTAAATTGTTAATGAATAGGCTGCTAGTAATTTAGGTCGGCTTTAACGAGCGTTATTTCTAACATTAGAGAAATGAGAAAATACTTAGATTAAATTTCATTTTTCCGGATCTAGCTACTGTTGACTTAAAAGGCTTATGTTAGGGATGGTATTAGGGTCGGGGTAGGTTCAGATTTAACACTAGAAAAACGAGATAATACTTAATCTAGAATACATGCAATTGTGTCGGTTTTATTCACTGTTCACTTTTTATATTTGAAGAAATAGAACAGATTTGATTCTACAGTTAATGCAGATTTATTTTATCTAATGCTTGATCAGTGGGGAGTGTTGTTTGAACAAAATATGATACGTTAGAAATGTTACTTTCCTGGAATTCCGTACTTTCCTGGAATTCCAGAGAAGTGATTGTATTAGTAATTATAGCATCAAATACATAAACAACTAAATCAATATGTAAAGAAATGGAGGTTTAAATTTACTGATAACTTCCTGATAAAGAAAATATAAAAAGTTACCGCACCCTCTACATGTTGCGGGGACAGTAAGGGCATGCGACCTTTATTACACAAGACTCTCGTTACCTTCCTTCAACTCTAACTGGGCACATATTATTGATTATGTTCCCCCTGATACAGTAATACATACACCTTTCAACATCTTTTCGTAATTTATAGAATTACAATTATTAGTTCGATAAACTGAAATCTATTCCCTTGAGTAATATAGAGGCCTTAGAAATCGGGGTGCCGAAACAGATGCTGATTAAAGGAGGTAAAGTTAGCCATTAAAACCAGCCGATCTCCCAAATGTATATAATGTACATATTATGATCACATAATGAATGATAAATTCAGTGATGGCAATTAATAGACAAATCATACGAGTGACTGTATATATTGGAAACGATGATTGATTGCATATATTGGTAGAGATAGATGACTTGAGTGACTGCATGTATTGGTAGAGATAGATGACTTGAGTGACTGCATGTATTGGTAGAGATAGATGACTTGAGTGACTGCATGTATTGGTAGAGATAGATGACTTGAGTGACTGCATGTATTGGTAGAAATGGATGACTTGAGTGACTGCATGCATTGGTAGAGATAGATGACTTGAGTGACTGCATGTATTGGTAGAGATAGATGACTTGAGTGACTGCATGTATTGGTAGAGATAGATGACTTGAGTGACTGCATGTATTGGTAGAAATGGATGACTTGAGTGAATGCATGTATTGGTAGAGATAGATGACTTGAGTGACTGCATGTATTGGTAGAGATAGATGACTTGAGTGACTGCATGTATTGGTAGAGATAGATGACTTGAGTGACTGCATGTATTGGTAGAGATAGATGACTTGAGTGACTGCATGTATTGGTAGAGATAGATGACTTGAGTGACTGCATGTATTGGTAGAGATAGATGACTTGAGTGACTGCATGTATTGGTAGAGATAGATGACTTGAGTGACTGCATGTATTGGTAGAGATAGATGACTTGAGTGACTGCATGTATTGGTAGAGATAGATGACTTGAGAAAATATATTTGTTGTGAAAGGGAATAAATGTGGCTAAAATAAAAAAACAACGGTAACATAAATGTGATTGAATGTGCACATAGTGTTTGTGTCATGCGTGTTTAATCTAAGCAGAGAAATGTAATATTTATATGTATATATAATAATAAGAGGAATGTATAGTGCAATCTGACGAGAGTAATGTAACATTGAATTATGAGGAATGTAACATTGAATTATGAGGAATGTAACATTGAATTATGAGGAATGTAACATTCAATTATGAGGAATGTAACATTGAATTATGAGGAATGTAACATTCAATTATGAGGAATGTAACATTGAATTATGAGGAATGTAACATTCAATTATGAGGAATGTAACATTCAATTATGAGGAATGTAACATTCAATTATGAGGAATGTAACATTCCATTATGAGGAATGTAACATTCAATTATGAGGAATGTAACATTCAATTATGAGGAATAAAACATTCAATTATGAGTAATGTAACATTCAATTATGAGTAATGTAACATTCAATTATGAGGAATGTAACATTCAATTATGAGGAATGTAACATTCAATTATGAGGAATGTAATATTGAATTATGAAGCATGTAACATGTGTATCTAACGAGATGACTGTAAGATGTGTAATGTAGCTAGACAAATGTAACATTCATATGAGAAGATTGTAATGTGTAATCCAATGAAAGGAATGTAACATATCTGTGTAACCTAACAAGAGGATCATGTAACACTTATGTATATATCATTCATTGACAATCAGAGGCAATTATGTGTATTCTATATGTATATGTTAGTTCAGACCAGGTATTTGTTATTTTATCTATAGATGATGTTAGTCTGTGATATTATCAGTGACTGTCGTACTGCTTTTGTTCGAATGTTCTAAGTTCAAGTCTCAGAACTGACACTCTCTAATCGGTCCAGTAGTTCTGTGTGGTATCTAATTCGCACATTTTATAGAACAGAAGCATAGCGGGAAGGAGTTCCGATCCCCTACCTGACAAGTAATCAGAGGCGTAGCTCTGTGATACGAAGTTCCCTATAAAATATTCTTGCTTGTGCGGATCGTAGACAAGAAAAGAAATATATCTGTCCGGCAGCAAATAACAAACTTGCAGAATATCAAGAACAACGTTCGGAAGTGGTGAAACGGCTTAAACGTGTTTGGTTTTGTACGAGGCAACTCGCTTTCTAAGATTATTTTGACAATACCATTGGATCAAAAGGCAGGAACCCATGGATCGCTGGAGCAGCAACCAACCACCCAAGATTATTTTTATGGGAAGAGTCGAGAGTAGAAGGATACGGTGGGTAATAGAAAATCATGGATTGACAACATCAAGGAATTGTCTGGGGGTGATTTTTCTACAGTCCTCAGAATGTCTGAGGATAGAGTTGCTTGGAGAGCTTTTTATGCTGGTGTCTCTAGTGGCACCCATACGACACTGATGGGTTGTAGGTCTTATTACTATTGAAGCAAACTTCATGTCTCTGACATGCCTACATTGTGAGGATTTGTTTTTAATGGAAGCTTCATATATACATCACCACGTTAGCGCAGTGGTTAGCGCACTGGCTTCGCATATGAGTGGTCCTGGGTTCATTCCCCAGCTGAGGCGGAAACGTTTTCAGATCGCAACGGCTCCCAGGTCGACCCAGCCTTAAATGGGTACCGGATTAATCCGGGAAGTAAAGACTGCGAGGGAGAGGAGATGGCTACCGCCCTCATTTGCAGAGCCTGTGAAATGTGAGATCGCTAACATCTCACACCCCTACGGCATTAATAAATGCTATGGGTTACTTTACTTTTTTTTTTTTATATACATCACGTATACAATGACAATTTCATCCTCTCTGAGTAGAACGCCACTTCTGAAATCATTGTGCTTCACTGAGAGTCGGAATTCTCTGGGTATGAAATAAAGCGTTAGATACACCCCTCCCCCCACCCACTAAAAATAGTATGCACAAAAGAAAATGTACTGGTTGCAAATACTTGTGATAAAACAACCAAACGTATTCAGATTTCATCAATAGTTTGCGGAAACTGTACCTCGGTAAGAATCGCGTATGAGGCAATGAAAGTTGCTAATAAACTGTACCTCGGTAAGAATCGCGTATGAGGCAATGAAAGTTGCTAACAAACATTATACAGCGGGATCCCTTCATAACGAATTGGTCCAGACTAACTAAATATTTAATGTTGCAACCACAATTTGCTATATGCAATTATATAGAATCAAGAATACACTAATGACTTTTTATT
The DNA here is from genome assembly GCA_034231615.1 of Meghimatium bilineatum. NCBI lineage: Eukaryota > Metazoa > Mollusca > Gastropoda > Stylommatophora > Philomycidae > Meghimatium > Meghimatium bilineatum. The sequence goes on along the minus strand of CM067299.1, from coordinate 115,022,454 downwards.
TTCCAAGGTATTGTTAAATAGGGAATGTTGTTATAAACCTCTGCACTATAAAGTAGCCGAAGATGATAGTGAGCTTGCTTGTTATCACCGGGTTACAGCGTGCCAGAATCGAAACCACGTCCGGACAACAACAAAATCCGAGTTGTGACTTGACGCGACCACTCCTCCAGCTGTAAATGAGTAACTGACGCATTAATTAGGAGAGGTAAAGATAGCAAGAAAGAGAACTGGCCACCCCACCTAATAGTTGCTGCGGCTTAGTACAGGAAGAGTTATCTTCATCCCCGACGGTAGATGGCTGCCATGGGGCTTATCTTTACCGTTTGTTATAAAAGGATTCCACAGTATTTAATCTCTAAGAACTTGTATGTTAAATACTCAGACAATCATATTATTGTATATATGTTTCTCGTATGTATTACTTGTATACTGATATGTACTTGCTTTTATGAAACAAATGTATGACTATATATCAACGATTGAATCTTTATGGCTGTATTTATATGCTAATTTACTTGAAAGTATGTGTTCGTGTTGGCATGTTGATGTAACATCTAATGTGATAATGTATGAGTTTGGCATAGTATGAGAGTACATGCTTGTTCAATCATCTCATATGAACTACAATGAACCAGGGAACATAATTAATGTATATACGTTACTATACAGTTCAAGATTTAGGCCTCCCGCCTATTGGAAAAAACTACAAATGACAAGAACGTGCTATTGCGATCGTATTTGTGCGAGTAATCTAAATTTAAAAGGGGATACGGAACCGCGTTCTTTACAAGCGACTGTCTTAGTCGTCTCTCAAAGTCGTTTGCAGCGAGCACAGATTCGTGGCCCCCTTTTCATTTATATCGATAATGTGACGTTTGGTCGAAATGTCTTGTTTTATCACGAGTGTAACCAGCGATTACCAATACTGTATCTACCTTTTCCAAGTTTCCCCTGCTTGCATTTGAATCAGTCGTGCCATTATGCACGCAATAGCGCGTTCTTGTAGTCGCTTGTAATCGCGTCTAGTAGACCGCAGCCCTAAGAATGTCGAGTTAACGACCACAAATTACATAATGTATATAATCTGGATATATATTTATTTGCAGTTTACCGTATGACATATATTCTTTATTTATTGCTGTAAGATAGTGGCTTAGTGCCTAGCATATATTTATTTGCTGTATATTGTACATCAAATGTCTATTTATTTGCTATGTATCGGGTATCCATTATTTATGTAAACTACCTTGAATGTAGCAACAACTTGCATTATATCCTATATTAAATCAACATGACATGTATTATACTGTATATTAAATCAACATGACATGTATAATAAATATAATCTATATCTACGAATGTCTCCGTGACTTTGTATTTAATTTTGCTGATGTGTCATTAGTGCATAGTTGATTATCATCGATATATTATATGTGTACCTTTACTCTTGATCTCCATAACTTGTTTTCTTGTGTTGCTGGAGTATATTTAGAAATATCTATAAAAATTGAAATTTATCTGCTTACCGGCAGATAGGAATCTGTTTGACTAGATGCATTAGTTGCTTACCGACAAGAAGTTATCTACTTGACTGGGTACATTAGCCGCTTACCACAAGAAATAAATCTGCTTGACTGGGTGTTTTAGATGCTTGATTCTTGATTAGAAACTGAACTCACAGCACGTGGGGCATTCCCATAAGTGCTTCGCTCTCTGTTCCAGCAGCCATCCGGCTCGATGTTTCGAGTCTAATGCCGCCGAAACAGACGTCGACATAAGGGCACAATTCTGGCCCTTGCGGCAGGATTCTGTTGTTCCGCCCACCCATGTCGTGCCCGTAACTAGTTCACGCACAACATCGGCCTGTCGGTACAACATGGTAACTGTTATCGAAGGTTACGACTACGGGATTGTATAGATGACATGCCATGAAGCTTCTATAAGAAGATAACCTCAATATAAAGGCATGTCATCTAATAAGGTTTTCTGTTGCTTGGTTGGTTTGTCTAGTGAGCCATTGGTGAGACTCACGGCGCAACCGCATGCACACTGTTTTAAATGCTCACCGACAGAAGTGGATCTGCTTGACTGGGTACATTAGCGGCTTACCACAAGAAAGAAATCTGCGTGACTGAGTTGTTTTTTTCCTTTTAGCTTGTTGGTAAGAAAATAACATCAAATGTAATATGTATTAAGAAAGTGAAATGTCGAATTGTCCAGGCAAAGGCAACATTTCACAAGATGAAGACCATCCAATGTAATATATCTTTGTCAGTTGAGGTGAGAGAGTTCTTAGAAGTTATATAGAACCAATTCTGATGTATGAAAGTGAATACTGAGACAGCAGAGATATGGTTTATAGAAGCGTGTTAAGAACACCACGTATAGATAAAAAAATGTAACGAAGATAAGATCTCTTGAAAAAATATAATTCATAAATGACACCCGAATTAGTCATCTGCTAGAGGAGACTGGGAACTATTGAGTCTGCCCGAAATGTAATAGTGTCGGTCTTTAATCCATAACCAAAACAGCACACTAAGGATGAAACAACACGAACCGATAACGTTTCGACTAAAATTCTTTATCTAGATTAACACCAATGGGCAAACGGAGATCAACCTATATAGGAACACATTTATGGTTCGACCAGGAACGAACTATAGTAGATATCGAAACTAAAGAAAAGAGATCAAATCAGAGAGTGTAATTGGTAGATTATAAGATTAATGAGAGATTTAGAGCTATATGGTCTGTAAATATTTTATTTCATGGCAGTTGAGAGGGAAATTCAGTCAATAAGAAGATGTTCCACTGTTTCGTTCGGCTGAGAGCAGCGTTTAAAATGGGTAGTTGCTTGGATACGCGTTAAATGTCTATTAATTCCAGCATGTTCTGTTGGAAACTTAAAATTAAGTGATTGACTTCATCTGCACAGTTTGTTTATGTTGCCATTTTTTGTCGCTGTGTCAATTCTGTTGTTGTTGTGCTGTCGTTGTCATTTCACTAAATATAGGTAGACAGTAAACTAAGATAAAAGAAAGAAGCGAGGAGAAAAAAAAGAAGAAAGAGTGAAAGAGAGATTAGAAAGTAAATGATGATGCTTATAATGTTGATGACAGAGAAATAATCTGTTTAGCTGAGACCAGTTAGCTCTTGACAGCGCACAGCTTTGTGTAGCAGAAACACATGTTCTCAGATGTATAACTGAGGTGTGACATCAAGACACATATAAGGTCTCACAGACATGGATGTATAACTGAGGTGTGACATCAAGACACATATAAGGTCTCACAGACATGGATGTATAACTGAGGTGTGACATCAAGACACATATAAGGTCTCACAGACATTGATGTATAACTGAGGTGTGACATCAAGACACATATAAGGTCTCACAGACATGGATGTATAACTGAGGTGTGACATCAAGACACATATAAGGTCTCACAGACATGGATGTATACCTGAGGTGTGACATCAAGACACATATAAGGTCTCACAGACATGGATGTATAACTGAGGTGTGCGATCAAGACACATATAAGGTCTCACAGACATGGATGTATACCTGAGGTGTGACATCAAGACACATATAAGGTCTCACAGACATAGATGTATAACTGAGGTGTGAGATCAAGACACATATAAGGTCTCACAGACATGGATGTATAACTGAGGTGTGAGATCAAGACACATATAAGGTCTCACAGACATGGATGTATAACTGAGGTGTGACATCAAGACACATATAAGGTCTCACAGACATTGATGTATAACTGAGATGTGACATCAAGACACATATAAGGTCTCACAGACATGGATGTATAACTGAGGTGTGACATCAAGACACATATAAGGTCTCACAGACATGCATGTATAACTGAGGTGTGAGATCAAGACACATATAAGGTCTCACAGACATGGATGTATAACTGAGGTGTGACATCAAGACACATATAAGGTCTCACAGACATTGATGTATAACTGAGGTGTGACATCAAGACACATATAATGTCTCACAGACATGCATGTATAACTGAGGTGACATCAAGACACATATAAGGTCTCACAGACATGCATGTATAACTGAGGTGTGACATCAAGACACATATAATGTCTCACAGACATGCATGTATAACTGAGGTGACATCAAGACACATATAAGGTCTCACAGACATGGATGTATAACTGAGGTGACATCAAGACACATATAATGTCTCACAGACATGCATGTATAACTGAGGTGACATCAAGACACATATAATGTCTCACAGACATGGATGTATAACTGAGGTGACATCAAGACACATATAATGTCTCACAGACATGCATGTATAACTGAGGTGACATCAAGAAACATATAAGGTCTCACAGACATGCATGTATAACTGAGGTGTGACATCAAGACACATATAAGGTCTCACAGACATGCATGTATAACTGAGGTGTGACATCAAGACACATATAAGGTCTCACAGACATTGATGTATAACTGAGGTGTGACATCAAGACACATATAAGGTCTCACAGACATTGATGTATAACTGAGGTGTGACATCAAGACACATATAAGGTCTCACAGACATTGATGTATAACTGAGGTGTGACATCAAGTCACATATAAGGTCTCACAGACATGCATGTATAACTGAGGTGTGACATCAAGACACATATAAGGTCTCACAGACATGCATGTATAACTGAGGTGTGACATCAAGACACATATAAGGTCTCACAGACATTGATGTATAACTGAGGTGTGACATCAAGACACATATAATGTCTCACAGACATGCATGTATAACTGAGGTGACATCAAGACACATATAAGGTCTCACAGACATGCATGTATAACTGAGGTGTGACATCAAGACACATATAATGTCTCACAGACATGCATGTATAACTGAGGTGTGACATCAAGACACATATAAGGTCTCACAGACATGGATGTATAACTGAGGTGTGACATCAAGACACATATAATGTCTCACAGACATGCATGTATAACTGAGGTGACATCAAGACACATATAAGGTCTCACAGACATGCATGTATAACTGAGGTGTGACATCAAGACACATATAATGTCTCACATACATGCATGTATAACTGAGGTGACATCAAGACACATATAAGGTCTCACAGACATGCATGTATAACTGAGGTGACATCAAGACACATATAAGGTCTCACAGACATGCATGTATAACTGAGGTGTGACATCAAGACACATATAAGGTCTCACAGACATTGATGTATAACTGAGGTGTGACATCAAGACACATATAATGTCTCACAGACATGCATGTATAACTGAGGTGACATCAAGACACATATAAGGTCTCACAGACATGCATGTATAACTGAGGTGTGACATCAAGACACATATAATGTCTCACAGACATGCATGTATAACTGAGGTGACATCAAGACACATATAAGGTCTCACAGACATGCATGTATAACTGAGGTGTGACATCAAGACACATATAAGGTCTCACAGACATGCATGTATAACTGAGGTGTGACATCAAGACACATATAAGGTCTCACAGACATTGATGTATAACTGAGGTGTGACATCAAGACACATATAAGGTCTCACAGACATGCATGTATAACTGAGGTGTGACATCAAGACACATATAAGGTCTCACAGACATGCATGTATAACTGAGGTGTGACATCAAGACACATATAAGGTCTCACAGACATTGATGTATAACTGAGGTGTGACATCAAGACACATATAATGTCTCACAGACATGCATGTATAACTGAGGTGACATCAAGACACATATAAGGTCTCACAGACATGCATGTATAACTGAGGTGTGACATCAAGACACATATAATGTCTCACAGACATGCATGTATAACTGAGGTGTGACATCAAGACACATATAAGGTCTCACAGACATGGATGTATAACTGAGGTGTGACATCAAGACACATATAATGTCTCACAGACATGCATGTATAACTGAGGTGACATCAAGACACATATAAGGTCTCACAGACATGCATGTATAACTGAGGTGTGACATCAAGACACATATAATGTCTCACAGACATGCATGTATAACTGAGGTGACATCAAGACACATATAAGGTCTCACAGACATGGATGTATAACTGAGGTGACATCAAGACACATATAATGTCTCACAGACATGCATGTATAACTGAGGTGACATCAAGACACATATAATGTCTCACAGACATGGATGTATAACTGAGGTGACATCAAGACACATATAATGTCTCACAGACATGCATGTATAACTGAGGTGACATCAAGACACATATAAGGTCTCACAGACATGCATGTATAACTGAGGTGTGACATCAAGACACATATAAGGTCTCACAGACATGCATGTATAACTGAGGTGTGACATCAAGACACATATAAGGTCTCACAGACATTGATGTATAACTGAGGTGTGACATCAAGACACATATAAGGTCTCACAGACATTGATGTATAACTGAGGTGTGACATCAAGACACATATAAGGTCTCACAGACATTGATGTATAACTGAGGTGTGACATCAAGACACATATAAGGTCTCACAGACATGCATGTATAACTGAGGTGTGACATCAAGACACATATAAGGTCTCACAGACATGCATGTATAACTGAGGTGTGACATCAAGACACATATAAGGTCTCACAGACATGCATGTATAACTGAGGTGTGACATCAAGACACATATAATGTCTCACAGACATGCATGTATAACTGAGGTGTGACATCAAGACACATATAAGGTCTCACAGACATGGATGTATAACTGAGGTGTGACATCAAGACACATATAATGTCTCACAGACATGCATGTATAACTGAGGTGACATCAAGACACATATAAGGTCTCACAGACATGCATGTATAACTGAGGTGTGACATCAAGACACATATAATGTCTCACAGACATGCATGTATAACTGAGGTGACATCAAGACACATATAAGGTCTCACAGACATGCATGTATAACTGAGGTGTGACATCAAGACACATATAAGGTCTCACAGACATGCATGTATAACTGAGGTGTGACATCAAGACACATATAAGGTCTCACAGACATTGATGTATAACTGAGGTGTGACATCAAGACACATATAAGGTCTCACAGACATTGATGTATAACTGAGGTGTGACATCAAGACACATATAAGGTCTCACAGACATTGATGTATAACTGAGGTGTGACATCAAGACAGATATAAGGTCTCACAGACATGCATGTATAACTGAGGTGTGACATCAAGACACATATAAGGTCTCACAGACATGCATGTATAACTGAGGTGTGACATCAAGACACATATAAGGTCTCACAGACATGGATGTATAACTGAGGTGTGACATCAAGACACATATAATGTCTCACAGACATGCATGTATAACTGAGGTGACATCAAGACACATATAAGGTCTCACAGACATGCATGTATAACTGAGGTGTGACATCAAGACACATATAATGTCTCACAGACATGCATGTATAACTGAGGTGACATCAAGACACATATAAGGTCTCACAGACATGGATGTATAACTGAGGTGACATCAAGACACATATAATGTCTCACAGACATGCATGTATAACTGAGGTGACATCAAGACACATATAATGTCTCACAGACATGGATGTATAACTGAGGTGACATCAAGACACATATAATGTCTCACAGACATGCATGTATAACTGAGGTGACATCAAGACACATATAAGGTCTCACAGACATGCATGTATAACTGAGGTGTGACATCAAGACACATATAAGGTCTCACAGACATGCATGTATAACTGAGGTGTGACATCAAGACACATATAAGGTCTCACAGACATTGATGTATAACTGAGGTGTGACATCAAGACACATATAAGGTCTCACAGACATTGATGTATAACTGAGGTGTGACATCAAGACACATATAAGGTCTCACAGACATTGATGTATAACTGAGGTGTGACATCAAGACACATATAAGGTCTCACAGACATGCATGTATAACTGAGGTGTGACATCAAGACACATATAAGGTCTCACAGACATGCATGTATAACTGAGGTGTGACATCAAGACACATATAAGGTCTCACAGACATTGATGTATAACTGAGGTGTGACATCAAGACACATATAATGTCTCACAGACATGCATGTATAACTGAGGTGACATCAAGACACATATAAGGTCTCACAGACATGCATGTATAACTGAGGTGTGACATCAAGACACATATAATGTCTCACAGACATGCATGTATAACTGAGGTGTGACATCAAGACACATATAAGGTCTCACAGACATGGATGTATAACTGAGGTGTGACATCAAGACACATATAATGTCTCACAGACATGCATGTATAACTGAGGTGACATCAAGACACATATAAGGTCTCACAGACATGCATGTATAACTGAGGTGTGACATCAAGACACATATAATGTCTCACAGACATGCATGTATAACTGAGGTGACATCAAGACACATATAAGGTCTCACAGACATGCATGTATAACTGAGGTGTGACATCAAGACACATATAATGTCTCACAGACATGCATGTATAACTGAGGTGACATCAAGACACATATAAGGTCTCACAGACATGCATGTATAACTGAGGTGTGACATCAAGACACATATAAGGTCTCACAGACATGCATGTATAACTGAGGTGTGACATCAAGACACATATAAGGTCTCACAGACATTGATGTATAACTGAGGTGTGACATCAAGACACATATAAGGTCTCACAGACATGCATGTATAACTGAGGTGTGACATCAAGACACATATAAGGTCTCACAGACATTGATGTATAACTGAGGTGTGACATCAAGACACATATAATGTCTCACAGACATGCATGTATAACTGAGGTGACATCAAGACACATATAAGGTCTCACAGACATGCATGTATAACTGAGGTGTGACATCAAGACACATATAATGTCTCACAGACATGCATGTATAACTGAGGTGTGACATCAAGACACATATAAGGTCTCACAGACATGGATGTATAACTGAGGTGTGACATCAAGACACATATAATGTCTCACAGACATGCATGTATAACTGAGGTGACATCAAGACACATATAAGGTCTCACAGACATGCATGTATAACTGAGGTGTGACATCAAGACACATATAATGTCTCACAGACATGCATGTATAACTGAGGTGACATCAAGACACATATAAGGTCTCACAGACATGCATGTATAACTGAGGTGACATCAAGACACATATAAGGTCTCACAGACATGCATGTATAACTGAGGTGTGACATCAAGACACATATAAGGTCTCACAGACATTGATGTATAACTGAGGTGTGACATCAAGACACATATAATGTCTCACAGACATGCATGTATAACTGAGGTGACATCAAGACACATATAAGGTCTCACAGACATGCATGTATAACTGAGGTGTGACATCAAGACACATATAATGTCTCACAGACATGCATGTATAACTGAGGTGTGACATCAAGACACATATAAGGTCTCACAGACATGGATGTATAACTGAGGTGTGACATCAAGACACATATAATGTCTCACAGACATGGATGTATAACTGAGGTGTGACATCAAGACACATATAAGGTCTCACAGACATGCATGTATAACTGAGGTGTGACATCAAGACACATATAATGTCTCACAGACATGGATGTATAACTGAGGTGTGACATCAAGACACATATAAGGTCTTACAGACATTGATGTATAACTGAGGTGTGACATCAAGACACATATAATGTCTCACAGACATGCATGTATAACTGAGGTGACATCAAGACACATATAAGGTCTCACAGACATGCATGTATAACTGAGGTGTGACATCAAGACACATATAATGTCTCACAGACATGCATGTATAACTGAGGTGTGACATCAAGACACATATAAGGTCTCACAGACATGGATGTATAACTGAGGTGTGACATCAAGACACATATAATGTCTCACAGACATGCATGTATAACTGAGGTGTGACATCAAGACACATATAAGGTCTCACAGACATGGATGTATAACTGAGGTGTGACATCAAGACACATATAATGTCTCACAGACATGGGTGTATAACTGAGGTGACATCAAGACACATATAATGTCTCACAGACATGGGTGTATAACTGAGGTGTGACATCAAGACACATATAAGGTCTCACAGACATGGATGTATAACTGAGGTGTGACATCAAGACACATATAAGGTCTCACAGACATGGATGTATAACTGAGGTGTGACATCAAGACACATATAAGGTCTCACAGACATGCGTGTATAACTGAGGTGTGACATCAAGACACATATACGGTCTCACAGACATGTATGTATAACTGAGGTGTAACATCAAGACACATATAAGGTCTCACAGACATGGATGTATAACTGAGGTGTGACATCAAGACACATATAAGGTCTCACAGACATGGGTGTATAACTGAGGTGTAACATCAAGACACATATAATGTCTCACAGACATGCATGTATAACTGAGGTGTGACATCAAGACACATATAAGGTCTCACAGACATGGATGCATAACTGAGGTGTGACATCAAGACACATATAAGGTCTCACAGACATGGGTGTATAACTGAGGTGTGATATCAAGACACATATAAGGTCTCACAGACATGCATGTATAACTGAGGTGTGACATCAAGACACATATAATGTCTCACAGACATGGATGTATAACTGAGGTGTGACATCAAGACACATATAAGGTCTCACAGACATGCATGTATAACTGAGGTGTAACATCAAGACACATATAAGGTCTCACAGACATGCATGTATAACTGAGGTGTGACATCAAGACACATATAAGGTCTCACAGACATGTATGTATAACTGAGCTGTGACATCAAGACACATATAATGTCTCACAGACATGGGTGTATAACTGAGGTGTGACATCAAGACACATATAATGTCTCACAGACATGGGTGTATAACTGAGCTGTGACATCAAGACACATATAAGGTCTCACAGACATGCATGTATAACTGAGGTGTGACATCAAGACACATATAAGGTCTCACAGACATGCATGTATAACTGAGGTGTGACATCAAGACACATATAAGGTCTCACAGACATGGGTGTATAACTGAGGTGTGACATCAAGACACATATAAGGTCTCACAGACATGGATGTATAACTGAGGTGTGACATCAAGACACATATAAGGTCTCACAGACATGGGTGTATAACTGAGGTGTGACATCAAGACACATATAAGGTCTCACAGACATGGATGTATAACTGAGGTGTGACATCAAGACACATATAAGGTCTCACAGACATGGGTGTATAACTGAGGTGTGACATCAAGACACATATAAGGTCTCACAGACATGGGTGTATAACTGAGGTGTGACATCAAGACACATATAAGGTCTCACAGACATGCATGTATAACTGAGGTGTGACATCAAGACACATATAAGGTCTCACAGACATGGGTGTATAACTGAGCTGTGACATCAAGACACATATAATGTCTCACAGACATTGGTGTATAACTGAGGTGTGACATCAAGACACATATAATGTCTCACAGACATGGGTGTATAACTGAGCTGTGACATCAAGACACATATAAGGTCTCACAGACATGTATGTATAACTGAGGTGTGACATCAAGACACATATAATGTCTCACAGACATGGGTGTATAACTGAGGTGTGACATCAAGACACATATAAGGTCTCACAGACATGCATGTATAACTGAGGTGTGACATCAAGACACATATAATGTCTCACAGACATGTATGTATAACTGAGGTGTGACATCAAGACACATATAAGGTCTCACAGACATGCATGTATAACTGAGGTGTGACATCGAGACACATATAATGTCTCACAGACATGCATGTATAACTGAGGTGTGACATCAAGACACATATAATGTCTCACAGACATGCATGTATAACTGAGGTGTGACATCAAGACACATATAAGGTCTCACAGACATGCATGTATAACTGAGGTGTGACATCGAGACACATATAATGTCTCACAGACATGCATGTATAACTGAGGTGTGACATCAAGACACATATAATGTCTCACAGACATGTATGTATAACTGAGGTGTGACATCGAGACACATATAATGTCTCACAGACATGCATGTATAACTGAGGTGTGACATCAAGACACATATAATGTCTCACAGACATGCATGTATAACTGAGGTGTGACATCAAGACACATATAAGGTCTCACAGACATGGATGTATAACTGAGGTGTGACATCAAGACACATATAAGGTCTCACAGACATGCATGTATAACTGAGGTGTGACATCAAGACACATATATTGTCTCACAGACATGCATGTATAACTGAGGTGACATCAAGACACATATAAGGTCTCACAGACATGCATGTATAACTGAGGTGTGACATCAAGACACATATAATGTCTCACAGACATGCATGTATAACTGAGGTGTGACATCAAGACACATATAAGGTCTCACAGACATGGATGTATAACTGAGGTGTGACATCAAGACACATATAAGGTCTCACAGACATGCATGTATAACTGAGGTGTGACATCAAGACACATATATTGTCTCACAGACATGCATGTATAACTGAGGTGTGACATCAAGACACATATAAGGTCTCACAGACATGCATGTATAACTGAGGTGTGACATCAAGACACATATAATGTCTCACAGACATGCATGTATAACTGAGGTGTGACATCAAGACACATATAAGGTCTCAGACATGTATGTATAACTGAGGTGTAACATCAAGAGACATATAAGGTCTCACAGACATGCATGTATAACTGAGGTGTGACATCAAGACACATATAAGGTCTCACAGACATGGATGTATACCTGAGGTGTGACATCAAGACACATATAATGTCTCACAGACATGCATGTATAACTGAGGTGTGACATCAAGACACATATAATGTCTCACAGACATGTATGTATAACTGAGGTGTGACATCGAGACACATATAATGTCTCACAGACATGCATGTATAACTGAGGTGTGACATCAAGACACATATAATGTCTCACAGACATGCATGTATAACTGAGGTATGACATCAAGACACATATAAGGTCTCACAGACATGGATGTATAACTGAGGTGTGACATCAAGACACATATAAGGTCTCACAGACATGCATGTATAACTGAGGTGTGACATCAAGACACATATATTGTCTCACAGACATGCATGTATAACTGAGGTGACATCAAGACACATATAAGGTCTCACAGACATGCATGTATAACTGAGGTGTGACATCAAGACACATATAATGTCTCACAGACATGCATGTATAACTGAGGTGTGACATCAAGACACATATAAGGTCTCACAGACATGTATGTATAACTGAGGTGTAACATCAAGACACATATAAGGTCTCACAGACATGCATGTATAACTGAGGTGTGACATCAAGACACATATAAGGTCTCACAGACATGGATGTATACCTGAGGTGTGACATCAAGACACATATAAGGTCTCACAGACATGTATGTATACCTGAGGTGTGACATCAAGACACATATAAGGTCTCACAGACATGGGTGTATACCTGAGGTGTGACATCAAGACACATATAAGGTCTCACAGACATGTATGTATACCTGAGGTGTGACATCAAGACACATATAAGGTCTCACAGACATGGGTGTATACCTGAGGTGTGACATCAAGACACATATAAGGTCTCACAGACATGGATGTATACCTGAGGTGTGACATCAAGACACATATAAGGTCTCACAGACATGTATGTATACCTGAGGTGTGACATCAAGACACATATAAGGTCTCACAGACATGTATGTATAACTGAGGTGTAACATCAAGACACATATAAGGTCTCACAGACATGCATGTATAACTGAGGTGTGACATCAAGACACATATAAGGTCTCACAGACATGCATGTATAACTGAGGTGTGACATCAAGACACATATAATGTCTCACAGACATGGGTGTATAACTGAGGTGTGACATCAAGACACATATAAGGTCTCACAGACATGCATGTATAACTGAGGTGTGAGATCAAGACACATATAAGGTCTCACAGACATGCATGTATAACTGAGGTGTGACATCAAGACACATATAAGGTCTCACAGACATGCATGTATAACTGAGGTGTGACATCAAGACACATATAAGGTCTCACAGACATGGATGTATACCTGAGGTATGACATCAAGACACATATAAGGTCTCACAGACATGCATGTATAACTGAGGTGTGACATCAAGACACATATAATGTCTCACAGACATGCATGTATAACTGAGGTGTGACATCAAGACACATATAAGGTCTCACAGACATGCATGTATAACTGAGGTGTGACATCAAGACACATATAATGTCTCACAGACATGGGTGTATAACTGAGGTGTGACATCAAGACACATATAAGGTCTCACAGACATGCATGTATAACTGAGGTGTGACATCAAGACACATATAAGGTCTCACAGACATGTATGTATAACTGAGGTGACATCAAGACACATATAAGGTCTCACAGACATGCATGTATAACTGAGGTGTGACATCAAGACACATATAAGGTCTCACAGACATGTATGTATAACTGAGGTGACATCAAGACACATATAAGGTCTCACAGACATGCATGTATAACTGAGGTGACATCAAGACACATATAAGGTCTCACAGACATGCATGTATAACTGAGGTGTGACATCAAGACACATATAAGGTCTCACAGACATGGATGTATAACTGAGGTGTAACATCGAGACACATATAAGGTCTCACAGACATGGATGTATAACTGAGGTGTGACATCAAGACACATATAAGGTCTCACAGACATGTATGTATACCTGAGGTGTGACATCAAGACACATATAAGGTCTCACAGACATGGGTGTATACCTGAGGTGTGACATCAAGACACATATAAGGTCTCACAGACATGGATGTATACCTGAGGTGTGACATCAAGACACATATAAGGTCTCACAGACATGTATGTATACCTGATGTGTGACATCAAGACACATATAAGGTCTCACAGACATGTATGTATAACTGAGGTGTAACATCAAGACACATATAAGGTCTCACAGACATGCATGTATAACTGAGGTGTGACATCAAGACACATATAAGGTCTCACAGCCATGGGTGTATAACTGAGGTGTGACATCAAGACACATATAAGGTCTCACAGACATGGGTGTATAACTGAGGTGTGACATCAAGACACATATAAGGTCTCACAGACATGGGTGTATAACTGAGGTGTGACATCAAGACACATATAAGGTCTCACAGACATGCATGTATAACTGAGGTGTGACATCAAGACACATATAAGGTCTCACAGACATGGGTGTATAACTGAGCTGTGACATCAAGACACATATAATGTCTCACAGACATTGGTGTATAACTGAGGTGTGACATCAAGACACATATAATGTCTCACAGACATGTATGTATAACTGAGGTGTAACATCAAGACACATATAAGGTCTCACAGACATGCATGTATAACTGAGGTGTGACATCAAGACACATATAAGGTCTCACAGACATGCATGTATAACTGAGGTGTGACATCAAGACACATATAATGTCTCACAGACATGGGTGTATAACTGAGGTGTGACATCAAGACACATATAAGGTCTCACAGACATGCATGTATAACTGAGGTGTGAGATCAAGACACATATAAGGTCTCACAGACATGCATGTATAACTGAGGTGTGACATCAAGACACATATAAGGTCTCACAGACATGCATGTATAACTGAGGTGTGACATCAAGACACATATAAGGTCTCACAGACATGGATGTATACCTGAGGTGTGACATCAAGACACATATAAGGTCTCACAGACATGCATGTATAACTGAGGTGTGACATCAAGACACATATAATGTCTCACAGACATGCATGTATAACTGAGGTGTGACATCAAGACACATATAAGGTCTCACAGACATGCATGTATAACTGAGGTGTGACATCAAGACACATATAATGTCTCACAGACATGGGTGTATAACTGAGGTGTGACATCAAGACACATATAAGGTCTCACAGACATGCATGTATAACTGAGGTGTGACATCAAGACACATATAAGGTCTCACAGACATGTATGTATAACTGAGGTGACATCAAGACACATATAAGGTCTCACAGACATGCATGTATAACTGAGGTGTGACATCAAGACACATATAAGGTCTCACAGACATGTATGTATAACTGAGGTGACATCAAGACACATATAAGGTCTCACAGACATGCATGTATAACTGAGGTGACATCAAGACACATATAAGGTCTCACAGACATGCATGTATAACTGAGGTGTGACATCAAGACACATATAAGGTCTCACAGACATGGATGTATAACTGAGGTGTAACATCGAGACACATATAAGGTCTCACAGACATGGATGTATAACTGAGGTGTGACATCAAGACACATATAAGGTCTCACAGACATGTATGTATACCTGAGGTGTGACATCAAGACACATATAAGGTCTCACAGACATGGGTGTATACCTGAGGTGTGACATCAAGACACATATAAGGTCTCACAGACATGGATGTATACCTGAGGTGTGACATCAAGACACATATAAGGTCTCACAGCCATGGGTGTATAACTGAGGTGTGACA
Source organism: Meghimatium bilineatum (assembly GCA_034231615.1). Lineage (NCBI taxonomy): Eukaryota > Metazoa > Mollusca > Gastropoda > Stylommatophora > Philomycidae > Meghimatium > Meghimatium bilineatum. Next base: position 115,005,652 of record CM067299.1, on the reverse strand, counting down.
TCAAGACACATATAAGGTCTCACAGACATGGGTGTATAACTGAGGTGTGACATCAAGACACATATAAGGTCTCACAGACATGGGTGTATAACTGAGGTGTGACATCAAGACACATATAAGGTCTCACAGACATGCATGTATAACTGAGGTGTGACATCAAGACACATATAAGGTCTCACAGACATGGGTGTATAACTGAGCTGTGACATCAAGACACATATAATGTCTCACAGACATTGGTGTATAACTGAGGTGTGACATCAAGACACATATAATGTCTCACAGACATGGGTGTATAACTGAGCTGTGACATCAAGAAACATATAAGGTCTCACAGACATGTATGTATAACTGAGGTGTGACATCAAGACACATATAATGTCTCACAGACATGGGTGTATAACTGAGGTGTGACATCAAGACACATATAAGGTCTCACAGACATGCATGTATAACTGAGGTGTGACATCAAGACACATATAATGTCTCACAGACATGTATGTATAACTGAGGTGTGACATCAAGACACATATAAGGTCTCACAGACATGCATGTATAACTGAGGTGTGACATCGAGACACATATAATGTCTCACAGACATGCATGTATAACTGAGGTGTGACATCAAGACACATATAATGTCTCACAGACATGCATGTATAACTGAGGTGTGACATCAAGACACATATAAGGTCTCACAGACATGCATGTATAACTGAGGTGTGACATCGAGACACATATAATGTCTCACAGACATGCATGTATAACTGAGGTGTGACATCAAGACACATATAATGTCTCACAGACATGTATGTATAACTGAGGTGTGACATCGAGACACATATAATGTCTCACAGACATGCATGTATAACTGAGGTGTGACATCAAGACACATATAATGTCTCACAGACATGCATGTATAACTGAGGTGTGACATCAAGACACATATAAGGTCTCACAGACATGGATGTATAACTGAGGTGTGACATCAAGACACATATAAGGTCTCACAGACATGCATGTATAACTGAGGTGTGACATCAAGACACATATAATGTCTCACAGACATGGGTGTATAACTGAGGTGTGACATCAAGACACATATAAGGTCTCACAGACATGCATGTATAACTGAGGTGTGACATCAAGACACATATAAGGTCTCACAGACATGTATGTATAACTGAGGTGACATCAAGACACATATAAGGTCTCACAGACATGCATGTATAACTGAGGTGTGACATCAAGACACATATAAGGTCTCACAGACATGTATGTATAACTGAGGTGACATCAAGACACATATAAGGTCTCACAGACATGCATGTATAACTGAGGTGACATCAAGACACATATAATGTCTCACAGACATGCATGTATAACTGAGGTGTGACATCAAGACACATATAAGGTCTCACAGACATGGATGTATAACTGAGGTGTAACATCGAGACACATATAAGGTCTCACAGACATGGATGTATAACTGAGGTGTGACATCAAGACACATATAAGGTCTCACAGACATGTATGTATACCTGAGGTGTGACATCAAGACACATATAAGGTCTCACAGACATGGGTGTATACCTGAGGTGTGACATCAAGACACATATAAGGTCTCACAGACATGGATGTATACCTGAGGTGTGACATCAAGACACATATAAGGTCTCACAGACATGTATGTATACCTGAGGTGTGACATCAAGACACATATAAGGTCTCACAGACATGTATGTATAACTGAGGTGTAACATCAAGACACATATAAGGTCTCACAGACATGCATGTATAACTGAGGTGTGACATCAAGACACATATAAGGTCTCACAGCCATGGGTGTATAACTGAGGTGTGACATCAAGACACATATAAGGTCTCACAGACATGGGTGTATAACTGAGGTGTGACATCAAGACACATATAAGGTCTCACAGACATGGGTGTATAACTGAGGTGTGACATCAAGACACATATAAGGTCTCACAGACATGCATGTATAACTGAGGTGTGACATCAAGACACATATAAGGTCTCACAGACATGGGTGTATAACTGAGCTGTGACATCAAGACACATATAATGTCTCACAGACATTGGTGTATAACTGAGGTGTGACATCAAGACACATATAATGTCTCACAGACATGGGTGTATAACTGAGCTGTGACATCAAGACACATATAAGGTCTCACAGACATGTATGTATAACTGAGGTGTGACATCAAGACACATATAATGTCTCACAGACATGGGTGTATAACTGAGGTGTGACATCAAGACACATATAAGGTCTCACAGACATGCATGTATAACTGAGGTGTGACATCAAGACACATATAATGTCTCACAGACATGTATGTATAACTGAGGTGTGACATCAAGACACATATAAGGTCTCACAGACATGCATGTATAACTGAGGTGTGACATCGAGACACATATAATGTCTCACAGACATGCATGTATAACTGAGGTGTGACATCAAGACACATATAATGTCTCACAGACATGCATGTATAACTGAGGTGTGACATCAAGACACATATAAGGTCTCACAGACATGCATGTATAACTGAGGTGTGACATCGAGACACATATAATGTCTCACAGACATGCATGTATAACTGAGGTGTGACATCAAGACACATATAATGTCTCACAGACATGTATGTATAACTGAGGTGTGACATCGAGACACATATAATGTCTCACAGACATGCATGTATAACTGAGGTGTGACATCAAGACACATATAATGTCTCACAGACATGCATGTATAACTGAGGTGTGACATCAAGACACATATAAGGTCTCACAGACATGGATGTATAACTGAGGTGTGACATCAAGACACATATAAGGTCTCACAGACATGCATGTATAACTGAGGTGTGACATCAAGACACATATATTGTCTCACAGACATGCATGTATAACTGAGGTGACATCAAGACACATATAAGGTCTCACAGACATGCATGTATAACTGAGGTGTGACATCAAGACACATATAATGTCTCACAGACATGCATGTATAACTGAGGTGTGACATCAAGACACATATAAGGTCTCACAGACATGGATGTATAACTGAGGTGTGACATCAAGACACATATAAGGTCTCACAGACATGCATGTATAACTGAGGTGTGACATCAAGACACATATATTGTCTCACAGACATGCATGTATAACTGAGGTGACATCAAGACACATATAAGGTCTCACAGACATGCATGTATAACTGAGGTGTGACATCAAGACACATATAATGTCTCACAGACATGCATGTATAACTGAGGTGTGACATCAAGACACATATAAGGTCTCACAGACATGTATGTATAACTGAGGTGTAACATCAAGACACATATAAGGTCTCACAGACATGCATGTATAACTGAGGTGTGACATCAAGACACATATAAGGTCTCACAGACATGGATGTATACCTGAGGTGTGACATCAAGACACATATAATGTCTCACAGACATGCATGTATAACTGAGGTGTGACATCAAGACACATATAATGTCTCACAGACATGTATGTATAACTGAGGTGTGACATCGAGACACATATAATGTCTCACAGACATGCATGTATAACTGAGGTGTGACATCAAGACACATATAATGTCTCACAGACATGCATGTATAACTGAGGTATGACATCAAGACACATATAAGGTCTCACAGACATGGATGTATAACTGAGGTGTGACATCAAGACACATATAAGGTCTCACAGACATGCATGTATAACTGAGGTGTGACATCAAGACACATATATTGTCTCACAGACATGCATGTATAACTGAGGTGACATCAAGACACATATAAGGTCTCACAGACATGCATGTATAACTGAGGTGTGACATAAAGACACATATAATGTCTCACAGACATGCATGTATAACTGAGGTGTGACATCAAGACACATATAATGTCTCACAGACATGTATGTATAACTGAGGTGTAACATCAAGACACATATAAGGTCTCACAGACATGCATGTATAACTGAGGTGTGACATCAAGACACATATAATGTCTCACAGACATGGATGTATACCTGAGGTGTGACATCAAGACACATATAAGGTCTCACAGACATGTATGTATACCTGAGGTGTGACATCAAGACACATATAAGGTCTCACAGACATGGGTGTATACCTGAGGTGTGACATCAAGACACATATAAGGTCTCACAGACATGTATGTATACCTGAGGTGTGACATCAAGACACATATAAGGTCTCACAGACATGGGTGTATACCTGAGGTGTGACATCAAGACACATATAAGGTCTCACAGACATGGATGTATACCTGAGGTGTGACATCAAGACACATATAAGGTCTCACAGACATGTATGTATACCTGAGGTGTGACATCAAGACACATATAAGGTCTCACAGACATGTATGTATAACTGAGGTGTAACATCAAGACACATATAAGGTCTCACAGACATGCATGTATAACTGAGGTGTGACATCAAGACACATATAAGGTCTCACAGACATGCATGTATAACTGAGGTGTGACATCAAGACACATATAATGTCTCACAGACATGGGTGTATAACTGAGGTGTGACATCAAGACACATATAAGGTCTCACAGACATGCATGTATAACTGAGGTGTGAGAACAAGACACATATAAGGTCTCACAGACATGCATGTATAACTGAGGTGTGACATCAAGACACATATAAGGTCTCACAGACATGCATGTATAACTGAGGTGTGACATCAAGACACATATAAGGTCTCACAGACATGGATGTATACCTGAGGTGTGACATCAAGACACATATAAGGTCTCACAGACATGCATGTATAACTGAGGTGTGACATCAAGACACATATAATGTCTCACAGACATGCATGTATAACTGAGGTGTGACATCAAGACACATATAAGGTCTCACAGACATGCATGTATAACTGAGGTGTGACATCAAGACACATATAATGTCTCACAGACATGGGTGTATAACTGAGGTGTGACATCAAGACACATATAAGGTCTCACAGACATGCATGTATAACTGAGGTGTGACATCAAGACACATATAAGGTCTCACAGACATGTATGTATAACTGAGGTGACATCAAGACACATATAAGGTCTCACAGACATGCATGTATAACTGAGGTGTGACATCAAGACACATATAAGGTCTCACAGACATGTATGTATAACTGAGGTGACATCAAGACACATATAAGGTCTCACAGACATGCATGTATAACTGAGGTGACATCAAGACACATATAAGGTCTCACAGACATGCATGTATAACTGAGGTGTGACATCAAGACACATATAAGGTCTCACAGACATGGATGTATAACTGAGGTGTAACATCGAGACACATATAAGGTCTCACAGACATGGATGTATAACTGAGGTGTGACATCAAGACACATATAAGGTCTCACAGACATGTATGTATACCTGAGGTGTGACATCAAGACACATATAAGGTCTCACAGACATGGGTGTATACCTGAGGTGTGACATCAAGACACATATAAGGTCTCACAGACATGGATGTATACCTGAGGTGTGACATCAAGACACATATAAGGTCTCACAGACATGTATGTATACCTGAGGTGTGACATCAAGACACATATAAGGTCTCACAGACATGTATGTATAACTGAGGTGTAACATCAAGACACATATAAGGTCTCACAGACATGCATGTATAACTGAGGTGTGACATCAAGACACATATAAGGTCTCACAGACATGCATGTATAACTGAGGTGTGACATCAAGACACATATAATGTCTCACAGACATGGGTGTATAACTGAGGTGTGACATCAAGACACATATAAGGTCTCACAGACATGCATGTATAACTGAGGTGTAACATCAAGACACATATAAGGTCTCACAGACATGCATGAATAACTGAGGTGTGACATCAAGACACATATAAGGTCTCACAGACATGGATGTATACCTAAGGTGTGACATCAAGACACATATAATGTCTCACAGACATGCATGTATAACTGAGGTGTGACATCAAGACACATATAATGTCTCACAGACATGTATGTATAACTGAGGTGTGACATCGAGACACATATAATGTCTCACAGACATGCATGTATAACTGAGGTGTGACATCAAGACACATATAATGTCTCACAGACATGCATGTATAACTGAGGTGTGACATCAAGACACATATAAGGTCTCACAGACATGCATGTATAACTGAGGTGTGACATCAAGACACATATAATGTCTCACAGACATGGGTGTATAACTGAGGTGTGACATCAAGACACATATAAGGTCTCACAGACATGCATGTATAACTGAGGTGTGAGAACAAGACACATATAAGGTCTCACAGACATGCATGTATAACTGAGGTGTGACATCAAGACACATATAAGGTCTCACAGACATGCATGTATAACTGAGGTGTGACATCAAGACACATATAAGGTCTCACAGACATGGATGTATACCTGAGGTGTGACATCAAGACACATATAAGGTCTCACAGACATGCATGTATAACTGAGGTGTGACATCAAGACACATATAATGTCTCACAGACATGCATGTATAACTGAGGTGTGACATCAAGACACATATAAGGTCTCACAGACATGCATGTATAACTGAGGTGTGACATCAAGACACATATAATGTCTCACAGACATGGGTGTATAACTGAGGTGTGACATCAAGACACATATAAGGTCTCACAGACATGCATGTATAACTGAGGTGTGACATCAAGACACATATAAGGTCTCACAGACATGTATGTATAACTGAGGTGACATCAAGACACATATAAGGTCTCACAGACATGCATGTATAACTGAGGTGTGACATCAAGACACATATAAGGTCTCACAGACATGTATGTATAACTGAGGTGACATCAAGACACATATAAGGTCTCACAGACATGCATGTATAACTGAGGTGACATCAAGACACATATAAGGTCTCACAGACATGCATGTATAACTGAGGTGTGACATCAAGACACATATAAGGTCTCACAGACATGGATGTATAACTGAGGTGTAACATCGAGACACATATAAGGTCTCACAGACATGGATGTATAACTGAGGTGTGACATCAAGACACATATAAGGTCTCACAGACATGTATGTATACCTGAGGTGTGACATCAAGACACATATAAGGTCTCACAGACATGGGTGTATACCTGAGGTGTGACATCAAGACACATATAAGGTCTCACAGACATGGATGTATACCTGAGGGGTGACATCAAGACACATATAAGGTCTCACAGACATGTATGTATACCTGAGGTGTGACATCAAGACACATATAAGGTCTCACAGACATGTATGTATAACTGAGGTGTAACATCAAGACACATATAAGGTCTCACAGACATGCATGTATAACTGAGGTGTGACATCAAGACACATATAAGGTCTCACAGACATGCATGTATAACTGAGGTGTGACATCAAGACACATATAATGTCTCACAGACATGGGTGTATAACTGAGGTGTGACATCAAGACACATATAAGGTCTCACAGACATGCATGTATAACTGAGGTGTAACATGAAGACACATATAAGGTCTCACAGACATGCATGAATAACTGAGGTGTGACATCAAGACACATATAAGGTCTCACAGACATGGATGTATACCTGAGGTGTGACATCAAGACACATATAATGTCTCACAGACATGCATGTATAACTGAGGTGTGACATCAAGACACATATAATGTCTCACAGACATGTATGTATAACTGAGGTGTGACATCGAGACACATATAATGTCTCACAGACATGCATGTATAACTGAGGTGTGACATCAAGACACATATAATGTCTCACAGACATGCATGTATAACTGAGGTGTGACATCAAGACACATATAAGGTCTCACAGACATGGATGTATAACTGAGGTGTGACATCAAGACACATATAAGGTCTCACAGACATGCATGTATAACTGAGGTGTGACATCAAGACACATATATTGTCTCACAGACATGCATGTATAACTGAGGTGACATCAAGACACATATAAGGTCTCACAGACATGCATGTATAACTGAGGTGTGACATCAAGACACATATAATGTCTCACAGACATGCATGTATAACTGAGGTGTGACATCAAGACACATATATTGTCTCACAGACATGCATGTATAACTGAGGTGACATCAAGACACATATAAGGTCTCACAGACATGGATGTATACCTGAGGTGTGACATCAAGACACATATAATGTCTCACAGACATGCATGTATAACTGAGGTGTGACATCAAGACACATATAATGTCTCACAGACATGTATGTATAACTGAGGTGTGACATCGAGACACATATAATGTCTCACAGACATGCATGTATAACTGAGGTGTGACATCAAGACACATATAATGTCTCACAGACATGCATGTATAACTGAGGTGTGACATCAAGACACATATAAGGTCTCACAGACATGGATGTATAACTGAGGTGTGACATCAAGACACATATAAGGTCTCACAGACATGCATGTATAACTGAGGTGTGACATCAAGACACATATATTGTCTCACAGACATGCATGTATAACTGAGGTGACATCAAGACACATATAAGGTCTCACAGACATGCATGTATAACTGAGGTGTGACATCAAGACACATATAATGTCTCACAGACATGCATGTATAACTGAGGTGTGACATCAAGACACATATAAGGTCTCACAGACATGTATGTATAACTGAGGTGTAACATCAAGACACATATAAGGTCTCACAGACATGCATGTATAACTGAGGTGTGACATCAAGACACATATAAGGTCTCACAGACATGGATGTATACCTGAGGTGTGACATCAAGACACATATAAGGTCTCACAGACATGTATGTATACCTGAGGTGTGACATCAAGACACATATAAGGTCTCACAGACATGGGTGTATACCTGAGGTGTGACATCAAGACACATATAAGGTCTCACAGACATGTATGTATACCTGAGGTGTGACATCAAGACACATATAAGGTCTCACAGACATGGGTGTATACCTGAGGTGTGACATCAAGACACATATAAGGTCTCACAGACATGGATGTATACCTGAGGTGTGACATCAAGACACATATAAGGTCTCACAGACATGTATGTATACCTGAGGTGTGACATCAAGACACATATAAGGTCTCACAGACATGTATGTATAACTGAGGTGTAACATCAAGACACATATAAGGTCTCACAGACATGCATGTATAACTGAGGTGTGACATCAAGACACATATAAGGTTTCACAGACATGCATGTATAACTGAGGTGTGACATCAAGACACATATAATGTCTCACAGACATGGGTGTATAACTGAGGTGTGACATCAAGACACATATAAGGTCTCACAGACATGCATGTATAACTGAGGTGTGAGATCAAGACACATATAAGGTCTCACAGACATGCATGTATAACTGAGGTGTGACATCAAGACACATATAAGGTCTCACAGACATGCATGTATAACTGAGGTGTGACATCAAGACACATATAAGGTCTCACAGACATGGATGTATACCTGAGGTGTGACATCAAGACACATATAAGGTCTCACAGACATGCATGTATAACTGAGGTGTGACATCAAGACACATATAATGTCTCACAGACATGCATGTATAACTGAGGTGTGACATCAAGACACATATAAGGTCTCACAGACATGCATGTATAACTGAGGTGTGACATCAAGACACATATAATGTCTCACAGACATGGGTGTATAACTGAGGTGTGACATCAAGACACATATAAGGTCTCACAGACATGCATGTATAACTGAGGTGTGACATCAAGACACATATAAGGTCTCACAGACATGTATGTATAACTGAGGTGACATCAAGACACATATAAGGTCTCACAGACATGCATGTATAACTGAGGTGTGACATCAAGACACATATAAGGTCTCACAGACATGTATGTATAACTGAGGTGACATCAAGACACATATAAGGTCTCACAGACATGCATGTATAACTGAGGTGACATCAAGACACATATAAGGTCTCACAGACATGCATGTATAACTGAGGTGTGACATCAAGACACATATAAGGTCTCACAGACATGGATGTATAACTGAGGTGTAACATCGAGACACATATAAGGTCTCACAGACATGGATGTATAACTGAGGTGTGACATCAAGACACATATAAGGTCTCACAGACATGTATGTATACCTGAGGTGTGACATCAAGACACATATAAGGTCTCACAGACATGTATGTATAACTGAGGTGTAACATCAAGACACATATAAGGTCTCACAGACATGGATGTATAACTGAGGTGTGACATCAAGACACATATAAGGTCTCACAGACATGGATGTATAACTGAGGTGTGACATCAAGACACATATAAGGTCTCACAGACATGTATGTATACCTGAGGTGTGACATCAAGACACATATAAGGTCTCACAGACATGGGTGTATACCTGAGGTGTGACATCAAGACACATATAAGGTCTCACAGACATGGATGTATACCTGAGGTGTGACATCAAGACACATATAAGGTCTCACAGACATGTATGTATACCTGAGGTGTGACATCAAGACACATATAAGGTCTCACAGACATGTATGTATAACTGAGGTGTAACATCAAGACACATATAAGGTCTCACAGACATGCATGTATAACTGAGGTGTGACATCAAGACACATATAAGGTCTCACAGACATGCATGTATAACTGAGGTGTGACATCAAGACACATATAATGTCTCACAGACATGTATGTATAACTGAGGTGACATCAAGACACATATAAGGTCTCACAGACATGCATGTATAACTGAGGTGTGACATCGAGACACATATAAGGTCTCACAGACATGCATGTATAACTGAGGTGTGACATCAAGACACATATAATGTCTCACAGACATGGGTGTATAACTGAGGTGTGACATCAAGACACATATAAGGTCTCACAGACATGCATGTATAACTGAGGTGTGACATCAAGACACATATAAGGTCTCACAGACATGTATGTATAACTGAGGTGACATCAAGACACATATAAGGTCTCACAGACATGCATGTATAACTGAGGTGTGACATCAAGACACATATAAGGTCTCACAGACATGTATGTATAACTGAGGTGACATCAAGACACATATAAGGTCTCACAGACATGCATGTATAACTGAGGTGACATCAAGACACATATAAGGTCTCACAGACATGCATGTATAACTGAGGTGTGACATCAAGACACATATAAGGTCTCACAGACATGGATGTATAACTGAGGTGTAACATCGAGACACATATAAGGTCTCACAGACATGGATGTATAACTGAGGTGTGACATCGAGACACATATAAGGTCTCACAGACATGGATGTATAACTGAGGTGTGACATCGAGACACATATAAGGTCTCACAGACATGGATGTATAACTGAGGTGTAACATCGAGACACATATAAGGTCTCACAGACATGGATGTATAACTGAGGTGTGACATCGAGACACATATAAGGTCTCACAGACATGGATGTATAACTGAGGTGTGACATCGAGACACATATAAGGTCTCACAGACATGCATATATAACTGAGGTGTAACATCAAGACACATATAAGGTCTCACAGACATGTATGTATAACTGAGGTGTAACATCAAGACACATATAAGGTCTCACAGACATGTATGTATAACTGAGGTGTGACATCAAGACACATATAAGGTCTCACAGACATGCATGTATAACTGAGGTGACATCAAGACACATATAAGGTCTCACAGACATGCATGTATAACTGAGGTGTGACATCAAGACACATATAAGGTCTCACAGACATGCATGTATAACTGAGGTGTGACATCGAGACACATATAAGGTCTCACAGACATGGATGTATACCTGAGGTGTGACATCGAGACACATATAAGGTCTCACAGACATGGATGTATACCTGAGGTGTGACATCAAGACACATATAAGGTCTCACAGACATGGATGTATAACTGAGGTGTGACATCGAGACACATATAAGGTCTCACAGACATGCATGTATAACTGAGGTGTGACATCGAGACACATATAAGGTCTCACAGACATGCATGTATAACTGAGGTGTGACATCAAGACACATATAAGGTCTCACAGACATGGATGTATACCTGAGGTGTGACATCAAGACACATATAAGGTCTCACAGACATGGATGTATACCTGAGGTGTGACATCGAGACACATATAAGGTCTCACAGACATGCATGTATAACTGAGGTGTGACATCAAGACACATATAAGGTCTCACAGACATGGATGTATACCTGAGGTGTGACATCGAGACACATATAAGGTCTCACAGACATGCATGTATAACTGAGCTGTGACATGAAGACACATATATTGTCTCACAGACATGGATGTATAACTGAGGTGTGACATCAAGACACATATAAGGTCTCACAGACATGCATGTATAACTGAGGTGTGACATCAAGACACATATATTGTCTCACAGACATGGAAGTATAACTGAGGTGTGACATCAAGACACATATAAGGTCTCACAGACATGCATGTATAACTGAGGTGTGACATCAAGACACATATAAGGTCTCACAGACATGGATGTATAACTGAGGTGTGACATCAAGACACATATAAGGTCTCACAGACATGGATGTATAACTGAGGTGTGACATCAAGACACATATAAGGTCTCACAGACATGCATGTATAACTGAGGTGTGACATCAAGACACATATAAGGTCTCACAGACATGGATGTATACCTGAGGTGTTACATCAAGACACACATAATGTCTCACAGACATGGGTGTATAACTGAGGTGACATCAAGACACATATAAGGTCTCACAGACATGGATGTATACCTGAGGTGTGACATCGAGACACATATAAGGTCTCACAGACATGCATGTATAACTGAGGTGTTACATCAAGACACACATAATGTCTCACAGACATGGGTGTATAACTGAGGTGACATCAAGACACATATAAGGTCTCACAGACATGCATGTATAACTGAGGTGTGACATCAAGACACATATAATGTCTCACAGACATGGGTGTATAACTGAGGTGTGACATCAAGACACATATAAGGTCTTACAGACATGCATGTATAACTGAGCTGTGACATCAAGACACATATAAGGTCTCACAGACATGCATGTATAACTGAGGTGTGACATCAAGACACATATAAGGTCTCACAGACATGGATGTATACCTGAGGTGTTACATCAAGACACACATAATGTCTCACAGACATGGGTGTATAACTGAGGTGACATCAAGACACATATAAGGTCTCACAGACATGGATGTATACCTGAGGTGTGACATCGAGACACATATAAGGTCTCACAGACATGCATGTATAACTGAGGTGTTACATCAAGACACACATAATGTCTCACAGACATGGGTGTATAACTGAGGTGACATCAAGACACATATAAGGTCTCACAGACATGCATGTATAACTGAGGTGTGACATCAAGACACATATAATGTCTCACAGACATGGGTGTATAACTGAGGTGTGACATCAAGACACATATAAGGTCTTACAGACATGCATGTATAACTGAGCTGTGACATCAAGACACATATAAGGTCTCACAGACATGCATGTATAACTGAGGTGTGACATCAAGACACAAATAAGGTCTCACAGACATGGATGTATAACTGAGGTGACATCAAGACACATATAAGGTCTCACAGACATGCATGTATAACTGAGGTGTGACATCAAGACACATATAAGGTCTCACAGACATGTATGTATAACTGAGGTGACATCAAGACACATATAAGGTCTCACAGACATGCATGTATAACTGAGGTGACATCAAGACACATATAAGGTCTCACAGACATGCATGTATAACTGAGGTGTGACATCAAGACACATATAAGGTCTCACAGACATGGATGTATAACTGAGGTGTAACATCGAGACACATATAAGGTCTCACAGACATGGATGTATAACTGAGGTGTGACATCGAGACACATATAAGGTCTCACAGACATGGATGTATAACTGAGGTGTGACATCGAGACACATATAAGGTCTCACAGACATGGATGTATAACTGAGGTGTAACATCGAGACACATATAAGGTCTCACAGACATGGATGTATAACTGAGGTGTGACATCGAGACACATATAAGGTCTCACAGACATGCATATATAACTGAGGTGTAACATCAAGACACATATAAGGTCTCACAGACATGTATGTATAACTGAGGTGTAACATCAAGACACATATAAGGTCTCACAGACATGTATGTATAACTGAGGTGTGACATCAAGACACATATAAGGTCTCACAGACATGCATGTATAACTGAGGTGTGACATCGAGACACATATAAGGTCTCACAGACATGGATGTATACCTGAGGTGTGACATCGAGACACATATAAGGTCTCACAGACATGGATGTATACCTGAGGTGTGACATCAAGACACATATAAGGTCTCACAGACATGGATGTATAACTGAGGTGTGACATCGAGACACATATAAGGTCTCACAGACATGCATGTATAACTGAGGTGTGACATCGAGACACATATAAGGTCTCACAGACATGCATGTATAACTGAGGTGTGACATCAAGACACATATAAGGTCTCACAGACATGGATGTATACCTGAGGTGTGACATCAAGACACATATAAGGTCTCACAGACATGGATGTATACCTGAGGTGTGACATCGAGACACATATAAGGTCTCACAGACATGCATGTATAACTGAGGTGTGACATCAAGACACATATAAGGTCTCACAGACATGGATGTATACCTGAGGTGTGACATCGAGACACATATAAGGTCTCACAGACATGCATGTATAACTGAGCTGTGACATGAAGACACATATATTGTCTCACAGACATGGATGTATAACTGAGGTGTGACATCAAGACACATATAAGGTCTCACAGACATGGATGTATACCTGAGGTGTGACATCAAGACACATATAAGGTCTCACAGACATGGATGTATAACTGAGGTGTGACATCGAGACACATATAAGGTCTCACAGACATGCATGTATAACTGAGGTGTGACATCGAGACACATATAAGGTCTCACAGACATGCATGTATAACTGAGGTGTGACATCAAGACACATATAAGGTCTCACAGACATGGATGTATACCTGAGGTGTGACATCAAGACACATATAAGGTCTCACAGACATGGATGTATACCTGAGGTGTGACATCGAGACACATATAAGGTCTCACAGACATGCATGTATAACTGAGGTGTGACATCAAGACACATATAAGGTCTCACAGACATGGATGTATACCTGAGGTGTGACATCGAGACACATATAAGGTCTCACAGACATGCATGTATAACTGAGCTGTGACATGAAGACACATATATTGTCTCACAGACATGGATGTATAACTGAGGTGTGACATCAAGACACATATAAGGTCTCACAGACATGCATGTATAACTGAGGTGTGACATCAAGACACATATATTGTCTCACAGACATGGAAGTATAACTGAGGTGTGACATCAAGACACATATAAGGTCTCACAGACATGCATGTATAACTGAGGTGTGACATCAAGACACATATAAGGTCTCACAGACATGGATGTATAACTGAGGTGTGACATCAAGACACATATAAGGTCTCACAGACATGGATGTATAACTGAGGTGTGACATCAAGACACATATAAGGTCTCACAGACATGCATGTATAACTGAGGTGTGACATCAAGACACATATAAGGTCTCACAGACATGGATGTATACCTGAGGTGTTACATCAAGACACACATAATGTCTCACAGACATGGGTGTATAACTGAGGTGACATCAAGACACATATAAGGTCTCACAGACATGGATGTATACCTGAGGTGTGACATCGAGACACATATAAGGTCTCACAGACATGCATGTATAACTGAGGTGTTACATCAAGACACACATAATGTCTCACAGACATGGGTGTATAACTGAGGTGACATCAAGACACATATAAGGTCTCACAGACATGCATGTATAACTGAGGTGTGACATCAAGACACATATAATGTCTCACAGACATGGGTGTATAACTGAGGTGTGACATCAAGACACATATAAGGTCTTACAGACATGCATGTATAACTGAGCTGTGACATCAAGACACATATAAGGTCTCACAGACATGCATGTATAACTGAGGTGTGACATCAAGACACATATAAGGTCTCACAGACATGGATGTATACCTGAGGTGTTACATCAAGACACACATAATGTCTCACAGACATGGGTGTATAACTGAGGTGACATCAAGACACATATAAGGTCTCACAGACATGGATGTATACCTGAGGTGTGACATCGAGACACATATAAGGTCTCACAGACATGCATGTATAACTGAGGTGTTACATCAAGACACACATAATGTCTCACAGACATGGGTGTATAACTGAGGTGACATCAAGACACATATAAGGTCTCACAGACATGCATGTATAACTGAGGTGTGACATCAAGACACATATAATGTCTCACAGACATGGGTGTATAACTGAGGTGTGACATCAAGACACATATAAGGTCTTACAGACATGCATGTATAACTGAGCTGTGACATCAAGACACATATAAGGTCTCACAGACATGCATGTATAACTGAGGTGTGACATCAAGACACAAATAAGGTCTCACAGACATGGATGTATAACTGAGGTGACATCAAGACACATATAAGGTCTCACAGACATGCATGTATAACTGAGGTGTGACATCAAGACACATATAAGGTCTCACAGACATGTATGTATAACTGAGGTGACATCAAGACACATATAAGGTCTCACAGACATGCATGTATAACTGAGGTGACATCAAGACACATATAAGGTCTCACAGACATGCATGTATAACTGAGGTGTGACATCAAGACACATATAAGGTCTCACAGACATGGATGTATAACTGAGGTGTAACATCGAGACACATATAAGGTCTCACAGACATGGATGTATAACTGAGGTGTGACATCGAGACACATATAAGGTCTCACAGACATGGATGTATAACTGAGGTGTGACATCGAGACACATATAAGGTCTCACAGACATGGATGTATAACTGAGGTGTAACATCGAGACACATATAAGGTCTCACAGACATGGATGTATAACTGAGGTGTGACATCGAGACACATATAAGGTCTCACAGACATGCATATATAACTGAGGTGTAACATCAAGACACATATAAGGTCTCACAGACATGTATGTATAACTGAGGTGTAACATCAAGACACATATAAGGTCTCACAGACATGTATGTATAACTGAGGTGTGACATCAAGACACATATAAGGTCTCACAGACATGCATGTATAACTGAGGTGACATCAAGACACATATAAGGTCTCACAGACATGCATGTATAACTGAGGTGTGACATCAAGACACATATAAGGTCTCACAGACATGCATGTATAACTGAGGTGTGACATCGAGACACATATAAGGTCTCACAGACATGGATGTATACCTGAGGTGTGACATCGAGACACATATAAGGTCTCACAGACATGGATGTATACCTGAGGTGTGACATCAAGACACATATAAGGTCTCACAGACATGGATGTATAACTGAGGTGTGACATCGAGACACATATAAGGTCTCACAGACATGCATGTATAACTGAGGTGTGACATCGAGACACATATAAGGTCTCACAGACATGCATGTATAACTGAGGTGTGACATCAAGACACATATAAGGTCTCACAGACATGGATGTATACCTGAGGTGTGACATCAAGACACATATAAGGTCTCACAGACATGGATGTATACCTGAGGTGTGACATCGAGACACATATAAGGTCTCACAGACATGCATGTATAACTGAGGTGTGACATCAAGACACATATAAGGTCTCACAGACATGCATGTATAACTGAGGTGACATCAAGACACATATAAGGTCTCACAGACATGCATGTATAACTGAGGTGTGACATCAAGACACATATAAGGTCTCACAGACATGCATGTATAACTGAGGTGTGACATCGAGACACATATAAGGTCTCACAGACATGGATGTATACCTGAGGTGTGACATCGAGACACATATAAGGTCTCACAGACATGGATGTATACCTGAGGTGTGACATCAAGACACATATAAGGTCTCACAGACATGGATGTATAACTGAGGTGTGACATCGAGACACATATAAGGTCTCACAGACATGCATGTATAACTGAGGTGTGACATCGAGACACATATAAGGTCTCACAGACATGCATGTATAACTGAGGTGTGACATCAAGACACATATAAGGTCTCACAGACATGGATGTATACCTGAGGTGTGACATCAAGACACATATAAGGTCTCACAGACATGGATGTATACCTGAGGTGTGACATCGAGACACATATAAGGTCTCACAGACATGCATGTATAACTGAGGTGTGACATCAAGACACATATAAGGTCTCACAGACATGGATGTATACCTGAGGTGTGACATCGAGACACATATAAGGTCTCACAGACATGCATGTATAACTGAGCTGTGACATCAAGACACATATATTGTCTCACAGACATGGATGTATAACTGAGGTGTGACATCAAGACACATATAAGGTCTCACAGACATGCATGTATAACTGAGGTGTGACATCAAGACACATATATTGTCTCACAGACATGGATGTATAACTGAGGTGTGACATCAAGACACATATAAGGTCTCACAGACATGCATGTATAACTGAGGTGTGACATCAAGACACATATAAGGTCTCACAGACATGGATGTATAACTGAGGTGTGACATCAAGACACATATAAGGTCTCACAGACATGGATGTATAACTGAGGTGTGACATCAAGACACATATAAGGTCTCACAGACATGCATGTATAACTGAGGTGTGACATCAAGACACATATAAGGTCTCACAGACATGGATGTATACCTGAGGTGTTACATCAAGACACACATAATGTCTCACAGACATGGGTGTATAACTGAGGTGACATCAAGACACATATAAGGTCTCACAGACATGGATGTATACCTGAGGTGTGACATCGAGACACATATAAGGTCTCACAGACATGCATGTATAACTGAGGTGTTACATCAAGACACACATAATGTCTCACAGACATGGGTGTATAACTGAGGTGACATCAAGACACATATAAGGTCTCACAGACATGCATGTATAACTGAGGTGTGACATCAAGACACATATAATGTCTCACAGACATGGGTGTATAACTGAGGTGTGACATCAAGACACATATAAGGTCTTACAGACATGCATGTATAACTGAGCTGTGACATCAAGACACATATAAGGTCTCACAGACATGCATGTATAACTGAGGTGTGACATCAAGACACATATAAGGTCTCACAGACATGGATGTATAACTGAGGTGTGACATCAAGACACATATAAGGTCTCACAGACATGCATGTATAACTGAGGTGTGACATCAAGACACATATAAGGTCTCACAGACATGCATGTATAACTGAGGTGTGACATCAAGACACATATAAGGTCTCACAGACATGGATGTATAACTGAGGTGTGACATCAAGACACATATAATGTCTCACAGACATGGATGTATAACTGAGGTGTGACATCAAGACACATATAAGGTCTCACAGACATGGATGTATAACTGAGGTGTGAGATCAAGACACATATAAGGTCTCACAGACATGCATGTATAACTGAGGTGTGACATCAAGACACATATAAGGTCTCACAGACATGGATGTATAACTGAGGTGTGACATCAAGACACATATAAGGTCTCACAGACATGCATGTATAACTGAGGTGTGACATCAAGACACATATAAGGTCTCACAGACATGGATGTATAACTGAGGTGTGACATCAAGACACATATAAGGTCTCACAGACATGGATGTATAACTGAGGTGTGACATCAAGACACATATAAGGTCTCACAGACATGGATGTATAACTGAGGTGTGACATCAAGACACATATAAGGTCTCACAGACATGGATGTATAACTGAGGTGTGACATCAAGACACATATAAGGTCTCACAGACATGCATGTATAACTGAGGTGTGACATCAAGACACATATAAGGTCTCACAGACATGGATGTATACCTGAGGTGTGACATCGAGACACATATAAGGTCTCACAGACATGCATGTATAACTGAGGTGTGACATCAAGACACATATAATGTCTCACAGACATGCATGTATAACTGAGGTGTGACATCAAGACACATATAATGTCTCACAGACATGGGTGTATAACTGAGGTGACATCAAGACACATATAAGGTCTCACAGACATGCATGTATAACTGAGGTGTGACATCAAGACACATATAAGGTCTCACAGACATGCATGTATAACTGAGGTGTGACATCAAGACACATATAAGGTCTCACAGACATGGATGTATAACTGAGGTGTGACATCAAGACACATATAAGGTCTCACAGACATGGGTGTATAACTGAGGTGTGACATCAAGACACATATAATGTCTCACAGACATGGGTGTATAACTGAGGTGTGACATCAAGACACATATAAGGTCTCACAGACATGCATGTATAACTGAGGTGTGACATCAAGACACATATAATGTCTCACAGACATGCATGTATAACTGAGCTGTGACATCAAGACACATATATTGTCTCACAGACATGGATGTATAACTGAGGTGTGACATCAAGACACATATAAGGTCTCACAGACATGCATGTATAACTGAGGTGTGACATCAAGACACATATAAGGTCTCACAGACATTGATGTATAACTGAGGTGTGACATCAAGACACATATAAGGTCTCACAGACATGCATGTATAACTGAGGTGTTACATCAAGACACACATAATTTCTCACAGACATGGGTGTATAACTGAGGTGACATCAAGACACATATAAGGTCTCACAGACATGGATGTATAACTGAGGTGTGACATCGAGACACATATAAGGTCTCACAGACATGCATGTATAACTGAGCTGTGACATCAAGACACATATATTGTCTCACAGACATGGATGTATAACTGAGGTGTGACATCAAGACACATATAAGGTCTCACAGACATGCATGTATAACTGAGGTGTGACATCAAGACACATATAAGGTCTCACAGACATTGATGTATAACTGAGGTGTGACATCAAGACACATATAAGGTCTCACAGACATGCATGTATAACTGAGGTGTTACATCAAGACACACATAATGTCTCACAGACATGGGTGTATAACTGAGGTGACATCAAGACACATATAAGGTCTCACAGACATGGATGTATAACTGAGGTGTGACATCGAGACACATATAAGGTCTCACAGACATGTATGTATAACAGAGGTGTGACATCAAGACACATATAATGTCTCACAGACATGGATGTATAACTGAGGTGTGACATCGAGACACATATAAGGTCTCACAGACATGGATGTATAACTGAGGTGTGACATCGAGACACATATAAGGTCTCACAGACATGTATGTATAACAGTGGTGTGACATCAAGACACATATAAGGTCTCACAGACATGGGTGTATAACTGAGGTGACATCACGACACATATAAGGTCTCACAGACATGGATGTATACCTGAGGTGTGACATCGAGACACATATAAGGTCTCACAGACATGTATGTATAACAGAGGTGTGACATCAAGACACATATAAGGTCTCACAGACAAGGATGTATAACTGAGGTGTGACATCAAGACACATATAAGGTCTCACAGACATGGGTGTATAACTGAGGTGTGACATCAAGACACATATAAGGTCTCACAGACATGCATGTATAACTGAGGTGTGACATCAAGACACATATAAGGTCTCACAGACATGGATGTATAACTGAGGTGTGACATCAAGACACATATAAGGTCTCACAGACATGCATGTATAACAGAGCTGTGACATCAAGACACATATAAGGTCTCACAGACATGGGTGTATAACTGAGGTGTGACATCAAGACACATATAAGGTCTCACAGACATGCATGTATAACTGAGGTGTGACATCAAGACACATATAAGGTCTCACAGACATGGATGTATAACTGAGGTGTGACATCAAGACACATATAATGTCTCACAGACATGGATGTATAACTGAGGTGTGACATCAAGACACATATAAGGTCTCACAGACATGGATGTATAACTGAGGTGTGACATCAAGACACATATAAGGTCTCACAGACATGGATGTATAACTGAGGTGTGACATCAAGACACATATAAGGTCTCACAGACATGGATGTATAACTGAGGTGTGACATCAAGACACATATAAGGTCTCACAGACATGGATGTATAACTGAGGTGTGACATCAAGACACATATAAGGTCTCACAGACATGCATGTATAACTGAGGTGTGACATCAAGACACATATAAGGTCTCACAGACATGGATGTATAACTGAGGTGTGACATCAAGACACATATAAGGTCTCACAGACATGGATGTATAACTGAGGTGTGACATCAAGACACATATAAGGTCTCACAGACATGGGTGTATAACTGAGGTGTGACATCAAGACACATATAAGGTCTCACAGACATGCATGTATAAATGAGGTGTGACATCAAGACACATATAAGGTCTCACAGACATGGATGTATACCTGAGGTGTGACATCGAGACACATATAAGGTCTCACAGACATGCATGTATAAATGAGGTGTGACATCAAGACACATATAAGGTCTCACAGACATGGATGCATAACTGAGGTGTGACATCAAGACACATATAAGGTCTCACAGACATGGGTGTATAACTGAGGTGTGACATCAAGACACATATAAGGTCTCACAGACATGCATGTATAAATGAGGTGTGACATCAAGACACATATAAGGTCTCACAGACATGGATGTATACCTGAGGTGTGACATCGAGACACATATAAGGTCTCACAGACATGCATGTATAACTGAGGTGGTGTGACATCGAGACACATATAAGGTCTCACAGACATGGATGTATACCTGAGGTGTGACATCGAGACACATATAAGGTCTCACAGACATGCATGTATAACTGAGGTGTGACATCGAGACACATATAAGGTCTCACAGACATGGGTGTATAACTGAGGTGTGACATCAAGACACATATAAGGTCTCACAGACATGGGTGTATAACTGAGGTGTGACATCCAGACACATATAAGGTCTCACAGACATGCATGTATAACAGAGGTGTGACATCAAGACACATATAAGGTCTCACAGACATGGATGTATAACTGAGGTGTGACATCCAGACACATATAATGTCTCACAGACATGGGTGTATAACTGAGGTATGACATCAAGACACATATAAGGTCTCACAGACATGGATGTATACCTGAGGTGTGACATCGAGACACATATAAGGTCTCACAGACATGCATGTATAACTGAGGTGTGACATCAAGACACATATAAGGTCTCACAGACATGGGTGTATAACTGAGGTGTGACATCAAGACACATATAAGGTCTCACAGACATGGATGTATAACTGAGGTGTGACATCAAGACACATATAAGGTCTCACAGACATGGATGTATAACTGAGGTGTGACATCAAGACACATATAATGTCTCACAGACATGGGTGTATAACTGAGGTGTGACATCAAGACACATATAAGGTCTCACAGACATGGATGTATAACTGAGGTGTGACATCAAGACTTATATAATGTCTCACAGACATGGATGT
Source organism: Meghimatium bilineatum (assembly GCA_034231615.1). NCBI lineage: Eukaryota > Metazoa > Mollusca > Gastropoda > Stylommatophora > Philomycidae > Meghimatium > Meghimatium bilineatum. The sequence continues at coordinate 114,981,680 of CM067299.1, read as the reverse complement.
ATAACTGAGGTGACATCAAGACACATATAAGGTCTCACAGACATGGATGTATAACTGAGGTGACATCAAGACACATATAAGGTCTCACAGACATGGATGTATAACTAAGGTGTGACATCAAGACTTATATAAGGTCTCACAGACATGGATGTATAACTGAGGTGTGACATCAAGACTTATATAAGGTCTCACAGACATGGATGTATAACTGAGGTGACATCAAGACACATATAAGGTCTCACAGACATGGATGTATAACTGAGGTGTGACATCAAGACTTATATAAGGTCTCACAGACATGGATGTATAACTGAGGTGTGACATCAAGACTTATATAAGGTCTCACAGACATGCATGTATAACTGACGTGACATCAAGACTTATATAAGGTCTCACAGACATGCATGTATAACTGACGTGACATCAAGACTTATATAAGGTCTCACAGACATGCATGTATAACTGACGTGACATCAAGACTTATATAAGGTCTCACAGGAATGATTGTGTATGATGATATATGGATGTCTATTTAGTCCACGAAATAAGGGGGACAGGGGTATTGCAGTGCTACAGTATCCTATGATAACCACATCTTTCAAGGAGCAAGGGACACATTTCTGCGGCAACCATCTTATCATTCTGTCAGATTTGTTGACGCAGATGGCACATATACTCTTCCCCGTCGCCCGTATGTTGTTTGGGCCCGAAAGGGGAGCAAAGAATAGCAACACTATTTAACTTCCATGCATGTCGTACGTGGCGACTAAGGAGATTATGGGATGGAGATTGCTGTCCCATCCCATATAGGGTCAGTGACCTAAATCGATGCTGAAATCGGGCGTGTCAGGCCGAAAGGCTCAGATATCGCAGCAATGCTGTAAACCATGACACAACGCATTCCGTTCTCCGGACTACATCCTGCTGATCTGCAGAAGAAGAATATTCCCCGTCATCTAGGAGTCTGCCACAAAATGACAAAGGTGCAATGCCCGCCCACCATCATCTCTTTGTCATCCACGGAATAACTTAACAGAAGATAATAGTAAGGGATTTAGGCAATGATGATTTTTTTAATCAGGTATGTTCTCAGCATATCCCCTTTTTCTTTAGTCCGCTCCTAATACATGTCTGGAAAGAAGACAGTGTCCTTTTCATTGCACTCAAACTCGTGATCTCTTGAGCACACAGCGAACTGCTTAACCACTACCCCAGAGAAATCACATATTCTGCTATTTACTAGCAGCTAACAAAACTGACTAACTTCCACATTAAAATATAAAACACGATTAACACATGAATGACACATAAAAAAGAAATATAATAAGACAGAACACTCCCAAGATATCTTAGTTTATTCTCAACTGTACATTTTCCAAAGATTTAGCATATACATGCATTTGCACATAACGAATACAACTTTCAAAACATAAAAAAAAACACAAAACAACAGAGATGCAACTCTCAAATCATGGAAACAAAACAGATGAGATACAAATAACAATATTATAATAACTGTTACCTGGAAACGAAATAGAATTGTCGCTACATTTTGTTCTATACCTTGTAAAAATGTTCCATATTTTTTGCAATACCTTGCCATAATGATTCATATTTTTTACAATACGTTGTCAAAATGGTCTATATTTTTTGCTACACTTTACCAAAATGGTTCATATTTCTTATAATACATTTTCAAAATGGTCTATATTTTTTGCTATACTTTGCCAAGATGGTTCATATTTTTTTACAATAACTTGAAAATGATCTTTTTTTTTTGCTAAGAGTTGCCAAGGTGTTGAAGATTTTTTTGTAATATATTCCACAATAGTCCATATTTTCGGCTATGCCTTGCCAAGATATTCCATATTTATTTCTATACCCGGCCAAGAAGTTCCATATTTGTTTCTATACACGGCCAAGAAGTTCCATATTTGTTTCTATACCCGGCCAAGAAGATCCATATTTGTTTCTATACACGGCCAAGAAGTTCCATATTTGTATCTATACCATGCCACGAAGTTTCATATTTGTTTCTATATCCTGCCAAGATGTTCTATATTATTTTCTAGACCTTGTCAAGATGTTCCATATTTTACGTTTCCTTTGAGATACTTCCCAATATGTTATATCTTAGCAGCTTGACTTGTACATCTTCTATTTAGTATCTACAAGCATATGCTATTTCATCTTTTCTTCTAATTAATATTCTTATGTCTATGAAGATAGAAATTACCGAAAGACTTTATGTGATGTGGCATCCATACAACCCTGCCAAGTTACAGTTTATGTGATGTGGCATCCATACAACCCTGCCAAGTTACAGTTTATGTGATGTGGCATCCATACAACCCTGCCAAGTTACAGTTTATGTGATGTGGCATCCATACAACCCTGCCAAGTTACAGTTTATGTGATGTGGCATCCATACAACCCTGCCAAGTTACAGTTTATGTGATGTGGCATCCATACAACCCTGACAAGTTACAGTTTATGTGATGTGGCATCCATACAACCCTGCCAAGTTACAGTTTATGTGATGTGGCATCCATACAACCCTGCCAAGTTACAGTTTATGTGATGTGGCATCCATACAACCCTGACAAGTTACAGTTTATGTGATGTGGCATCCATACAACCCTGCCAAGTTACAGTTTATGTGATGTGGCATCCATACAACCCTGCCAAGTTACAGTTTATGTGATGTGGCATCCATACAACCCTGACAAGTTACAGTTTATGGATAGATGCGTATCTGCTAATTTTTCGTGATAGATGTTCGAACTCAAACTACAATATATTAGCAGAATGTAGTCCATTGAACTGAGATGTGTTGTGTTCACAGATTTATGTTCTATGATATATACACTTTTCGGCCTGAAACATCCGATTTCAACACGGCTTCTGGTCACTTTGACCTTCTATGGGATGGAACAGACAACTACACTCCTCCCAAAATCGTCTTAGTGTTTCGTATGATATGCGTAATAGTAGGCTAGTATTTGGTAATACTGCTAGTATCTGCAATTGATAATGTTTCATATCATGAACATCATTCACAACGTTTATATATAGGGCAAGAAACGCATTTCTTAGGTAATGAAGCAATTTATAACAATCAAGAACTAACACATCTATATCATTTTTATACATAAGATGTCACCCCACTCACTATCCATAGAAAAGTGTGACCAATCGTTCTGTGGTTGTCACACTATTCTACTGGACGTAGCCTTGGATATCACACTATTCTACTGGACGTAGCCTTGGATGTCACACTATTCTACTGGACGTAGCCTTGGATGTCACACTATTCTACTGGACGTAGCCTTCGATGTCACACTATTCTACTGGACGTAGCCTTGGATGTCACACTATTCTACTGGACGTAGCCTTGGATGTCACACTATTCTACTGGACGTAGCCTTGGATGTCACACTATTCTACTGGACGTAACCTTGGATGTCAGACTATTCTACTGGACGTAACCTTGGATGTCACACTATTCTACTGGACGTAGCCTTGGATGTCACACTATTCTACTGGACGTAACCTTGGATGTCACACTATTCTACTGGAGGTAACCTTGGATGTCACACTATTCTACTGGACGTAACCTTGGATGTCACACTATTCTACTGGACGTATCTTTGGATGTCACACTATTCTACTGGACGTAACCTTGGATGTCACACTATTCTACTGGACGTAAGCTTGGATGTCACACTATTCTACTGGACGTAACCTTGGATGTCACACTATTCTACTGGACGTAACCTTGGATGTCACACTATTCTACTGGACGTAACCTTGGATGTCACACTATTCTACTGGACGTAACCTTGGATGTCACACTATTCTACTGGACGTAGTCTTGGATGTCACACTATTCTACTGGACGTAACCTTGGATGTCACACTATTCTACTGGACGTAACCTTGGATGTCACACTATTCTACTGGACGTAACCTTGGATGTCACACTATTATACTGGACCTAACCTTGGATGTCACACTATTCTACTGGACGTAACCTTGGATGTCACACTATTCTACTGGACGTAACCTTGGATGTCACACTATTATACTGGACCTATCCTTGGATGTCACACTATTCTACTGGACGTAACCTTGGATGTCACACTATTCTACTGGACGTAGCCTTGGATGTCACACTATTCTACTGGACGTAACCTTGGATGTCACACTATTCTACCGGACGTAACCTTGGATGTCACACTATTCTACTGGACGTAGCCTTGGATGTCACACTATTCTACTGGACGTAGCCTTGGATGTCACACTATTCTACTGGACGTAGCCTTGGATGTCACACTATTCTACTGGACGTAGCCTTGGATGTCACACTATTCTACTGGACGTAACCTTGGATGTCACACTATTCTACTGGACGGTTGGATGGATCAGCACATGTATTTAAGTGTACGATAATGAATAATATGGTCCACCAAAATTGTGGCGTAGTATTTTGTAATTGCCACGATGTAAGTGCTCTAGGTAACACTAGTCTAAACGTTTATTGGTCAATTACTGGCTATCAGTTAAATACTTATGTTTATCATCGTTTGCTATGACCACGTATGTTGACACGTCGTGGAGATATGTGGAGGATATTGGGACACGAGAGAAGCTCAAACTGTTCACAGAAAACAAGATCATATTTATGACAAGTTCAAGCAATAGAACTCCTTACTCCACAATCCTCTTACGGTAGAAATATTTTGAAAATATTTGTCTAAAATATTCGCAGATCCTGTAAAACAAAGTAGAACGTTTTTTTTAATAAAGAGCACATCCCTTTCTCATATCTACGGCCCCCCTGTCTATTAGGCTAGTTTACAGTTTTTCTGCCTCAACATTCGCCATGAATTAATCATTGTCTGGCAATGACATTAGGAATTCATCATTGTCCTACTCACTTATGAGATATTCATCATTGTCCTACTGACTTATGAGGTATTCATCATTGTCCTACTGACTTATGAGGTATTCATCATTGTCCTACTGACTTATGAGGTATTCATCATTGTCCTACTGACTTATGAGGTATTCATCATTGTCCTACCTACTTATGAGGTATTCAATATTGTCCTAATGACACATGAGGTATTCAATATTGTCCTACTGACACATGAGGTATTTAATATTGTCCTACTGACACATAAGGTATTCATCATTGCCCTACTGACTTATGAGGTATTCAATATTGTCCTACTGACACATGAGGTATTCAATATTGTCCTACTGATACATGAGGTATTCAATATTGTCCTACTGACCCATGAGGTATTCAACATTGTTCTATGAGGACAATGTTCAATACCTCATCTGGCCGCAGAACAGATGTGGTTTTAAAAATCGACAATAAATTAGAAGATTGTTATGAACTCCAAATTCGTCTTCTTCATCCCTTCTCGAATAATGTCTGTATCTGCCCTGTTTGTTTCTTGTATAATTTGGCGTTTTTTCCATTTCTTATTTTGTGCCACAGCAGAGTTTAACATTCATACGTGTACCCAGTATGTGCACTTTAGTGTGCAGTTTGTACTTTCTTGAAGAATATGCTCTGAAGTTTGGTTGGCTTTCCCACATGTACTCTTTGTGGATCTAATTCCCTCGTGTCCATCATGAACTTCTGTTTCTATCTTATTTTGCATTCTCTTCATTATGACATGTAACAGTATTTTCCGCGATCACCTTGGCGATATGGAACTAACCTCACTCGAGGATGATGAGTATGAAACATTAAAAGGGAGTTAACCATTAAAAACAATTGCTAATAAATCTTCAAGAATTTTAAAGTGTGTAATAGTGTGTGTTTAGCAACACATCACACCTAGGAAGAAAACCAGTCCGTGTAGTGATTTCTCTCCTGACACGACCGTTCCTCGGGTCGACTCAGCTATAAATGTGTACCTGGCGTATGGGTTCGGGATGGTAAACACAGCCAGGAAAGGAATTGGCCAGAACACCTAAATATTGCTGCGGCTTGGTACATGAAGAATTAGCTTCATCCTGACTGCAGGTTTACCTTAACCTCTAGGAATAATTCCACAGAAACGTCCGTATGTGCGGCAGACCGCGACGATAACACCAGTATTATTATAGAGGTCAGAACTTATAATTTCGTTTGCTGGTAGGAACTTCAATTTAAATAGCTAATATAATGTTACATTCTGAATATTGTCTCTGCGCTTCCCTTATTTTATATACAAAAAAGAGTTTCAGAATTGGTAAAAAACAGAACACACATTTAGTAGAATGACGCTAGCGTTGAATTAATTATTTAGTTCCTTTCGTGCCGCTGGTAGGGGCAGAGGTTTTGATTCTCCATGTGTTGCGATCCGCTGCCTCTAGTGTTATTTCCTATATGGTATTGCAGCCTATTATTTTCCATTCTTTAAGTATGGTGTTTTTAGGATTTCTTTACGCCTTTCTCGTTTTCTTTACCCTCAGGTTTTCGCGTAAGTGAATATTTGGTTTATTGGCATGCAGAAAGTTAAAAACACATCCATTAGTTCTTCAATTGAACATGGTCATCTTCTGCCACGTTTGAATGCAGAAAGAAATAGTTATTGGCATACAGTTGCTGTACCTTAGCATTAGTTAGTTAGTTATTTAGTCGTCGGATCATCATCACTGCAAACTGGACACATCCATAGTTGCTCCGATCTCTCCTTGAGTGTATCCGCCATCACACTTCTGCTGACAGTACCGGTCCTATGCTGGTTGACCATCATTCTTCTGCGTCCTCCAAAATGTTCACCTCTAGCAACACCGCATTTCAATCCCTGATCTTTAATCCTAGCCATTGAAAAGGAATCATCATCCACATTAGTCTCACTCTCGCGTGTTATATCTCTTAAGGAGTTCAAAACGTCAGCGCGATCCATTGCCCCATCGCCCTGTGCCAGAATCGCACACGATGCCAGTTGATCCGCTCTTTCATTGCCTCGAACGCCCACATGTCCCGGCACGAAAATAAATGTAACCGCTTTCAAGCTAGCATTTCTTAAGGCCTCAATCCACTGTTCGCGAACAAGACCCACTTGTACCTTCTTAATCATACTCATAGAGTCACTCAAGATGCAGACCTGCGTTACTTTCTGTGTGCGTAGCCACTCAAATGCCTTGGTCACCGCCATAGTCTCCACGGTCATACTACTCGTAGTGACCGCAAAGGCACCACTTTCCTCCTTGATCGTTTTACCTGCGCACTGAGCTGTAAAGGCCCAAGCACTGCGAACATGCCTAATTACAGATCCATCAGTGTATATAATCACATCCCCCTCTTTGGTATTCTCACTGATTAAAGCCTGCACTTCTTTCTCCACAGCTGTGGGACACCATTCTCTGCATTCCCTGCTAAGTGATATTACTACTCTCAAACAAGTTTCGAAATCTGTGGGTAGACCTATCCATTCCGCACCTGCTGCCACATCCTGTAATCTGCACACGCTTTGTATTACATCCTCAGCACGTCCCATCCACGACCTTCCTCTCTTGAGTCTGCTGCCTTTAACTTTCTGTATTTCGGAATGCAACGGGTGTTCCTTATCTGCATGTATTTGAAGGTACGCCCGTGCACGGCAATACTGTAATCTATGCTCAGCTGTTGGGCAGTCAAGTAGGTATCGCATAGCTCTTGTCGATGTGTCTCTTGTGCATCCCAGAATGATACGCATTGCTGCATTCTGGGCTCTATCCAGTCTTTCGATCTGAGTTTGGCTAAGAGTCAGAATTGCCAGTGCATATTCCACCACAGCCACAACCAAACCTTGGTACAAAAGAAATAACAATCTTTGCTCACACTGCGCAGCAGCCATAACCTTCATTGCTGCCAAGCCTTTGCCTGCCCTTATGATAATGTGGTCATCATGTTCCCTGAAACTCAGGATTCTGTCAAAAAGCACACCCTGATAACTCATTGTGCTAGTTCTTTCTAAACTTTTCCCGGACAACGAAACTTGTGGCATGGGTGTCTTTACCATGTGATTGTTCAAGGAAAACCACGTCACGAATGCCTTAGACGGATTAACCACTGCTCCCGTATCTCGACACCAATTTGTCAGTCTGTCCAGCTCCTTCTGTAGTTTCACGACGCACTCTTCTCGATTTCTGCCCTGTCTATACACCAGGATATCGTCGGCATATGACATCGTTCTGCCAACACCTGTGATTTTATTGCCAGCGATATGTACTGTGTATACATTGAAAAGTACAGGAGATAGAGGCGATCCCTGTGGCAGGCCAGGGCTAATAACCGTTGGTGTAGATATCCAGTTACCACACTTAAGAACTACAACCCTGTGCATCAGGTCGGCGCCAACCCAACGCACGACAAAAGGATAAACTGCAAGATTTAACAGCTGGTGCATCAAGATATCCAAGGACACCCTATTGTACGCATCCTCAAGGTCTATTGCGACCGCACATGTCTCCATGCGCGAATCGAACCCCTCAAAAACATCCTGCGCAAATATGGCTGCATTCTGCCATGTCTTCTTTCCTGGACGATATCCTCCTAACAATGTTGGTAAACACTTATTTCTTTCAAGATAACACGATACCTTCCGGGCCACAATTTTTTCCAAAAGCTTGCCAATCGTATTCTGCATAGTTATTATTCTGTAGCCATGTATCCTGGTGTGGTCCTTCCCAGGTTTGTGTAGTGGAACTAAATAGCTGTGCAACCAGTCTTCTTTCACTGTGCCCTTTAGAAGGCTATTATTGAACATGTCCGCCAACTCTCCCAACTCCTCATCCGTTCTTCGACTAATGTCATCGTATCTAATGCCATATGGCCCTGGTGCTATGTTTTTTTGTACTTTTCAGTGCCTTCCTGATTTCTTCAACTGTGATTAGCATATGGTTTTCCATGCTCAAGTTCTTACACGTGTCTGTGAGCATTTTCCTGATTTCTTGATATGCCTCCACATTTCTCTGACCAATTTGTGAGGTGTAGTGTGCCAGCAACGCATCACCTTTTGTCTCGTCCGTCTTCTGCCAGACGGTATCGTCGCTCTGGAAATCGGCAATAGTCACGCGTCTTGTCAGACCATTCATGGACTTGTGTAACCGCCAGAACAATTTTAGTGACTTTTCGCGTGTGATCTCCTTGCAAAATTCGTCCCATTTTGACGCCTTTGCTGACTTTGCAATATCTTTGAATGTTTGGACTAAGATATCTTTCTTCCGTTTCCATTGTGCTACCTCCATGGGCTGAGCCGCAACACGTTTCCGTGCCCTTTGCCATAGTGATACTGCTTTCCGTTTCTCGCTCCACGCCCTTTGAACCTCTTCGTTCCACCAGGGGGGGGGGCCTATCCCACACCTAATTTCCCACTACTTGAGCCTTACGTTTGTCTTGTCGAATTCTGCTCACAACATCCACTCCTCTGCGATCATACTTAAAGGATCTTACCTTTGGCCTTATCTGCTTACTTTTGTCATTTTTAAGAGAACAACACATGGGAGGTGGTCACTGCCATGATGCCCCAGCACGTCCCATTGGCAGATAGCCACAGAAGCTGATGACACCAATGCCAGGTCGATAGCGCTATCATCATCACCATCCCTGCTTGCCATCCTTGTTATACGGCCATCGTTATGGCACACCAGGTCCGTATCTGTCAGAGCCTCCTCAAGTTCTCTTCCCTGTTTGTTCGAAGCACTATTGCCCCATGATGTACCTTTCGCATTGAAGTCACCACAAAAGAGGATCTGCTTTTCCTGTTCCATTATCTCACCTAGGATCTTCCAACCCTGAAGATCAATGCTCGTGTTGCAGGCATACACATTTACAATCATGATTGGGTGCTGGACCCTCACTGCCTGTAACTGGATATTGTCACTATCCCACTTGGACATATCAACCTCGCATACACTAAAACTCTCGCGTACTAAGATTGCCTGTCCAAGATGTCGCTTGTTGTAGAAACACTGAAATCCGGCTATCCTGATATTACCACTTTCACCTAGCTGTGTTTCTTGCAATGCAATGACGTCAGCCTCATACATAGTGCGTGCATCTGAGCTGAAGTCTTCGTGAGTGTATTCGCTGTCACACTGTTTGAAAAATGGCGGCCAATATCAAGCGGCCTAAACGAGGTGGCTCAAAAAGGAAAAGTCACCGGGCGGGTGCTAGAAGAACGAGATCAAAAACAGCAAGGCTAGGAATTAAAAACGTGCGTGTGCTGTTTTGGAATGTGGTCAGTGTACACAAGCGTAGAACCTTAGCATTGACATTGACAATGATTGTATTTCTAAATAGATATTAACATGTGTAAACAAATGGATTTATGAACACAATACGACGTTGTTGATGTTAAAATTGTAATTATCCAGCCTTTTTTAACAAGTGTTCAACTTTGTCTGACTCTAAATCCCTAAAAATTAGTTGGTGTAATTTGTGTACGGTTATTGAGCGGTTAAGCAACAATTAGGGAGGAAGTTAGAAAAGTACTGACAGTTTTTAACAAGGGTGATTGTGTGTGTGTGTGTGTGGGGGGGGGAGGCTTGACAAAGATTGACATCTACAACAATGGTTCTCTATGCCAATTAAATTGTTTAAATGAACAAACATTGTGAATAACGTAGTTTGGTAGTACCTTTCCTGCAAAATTACATGGGGGGGGGGTAATTTTGTGAGATATAATTAAGCAGGGGGAAAGTGTGTCCCTGAAATCTATATAGTTGTTATGGAGAAAGGGGGGGGGGATGTGGGAGTAAAACATTTGATATAGATGTTTAACGTATTAACCGATAGCCCCTAATAACAACATTCTTTCACACAAGTTTTATTTTCTGGCATGTGCACTTTGTGTATTGAAATGTTCTGGACCCCCGGCCATCACAGAAAGTACAAGACTTCTGGGGAATCAAGTCAATCACTAATTTTCCGCTTCGAGTCGTTCTATGCCATTTATAACTTCTATTTTTTGAGTAATGTAGAAGTGTTGAAAGAGTCAAATGCGAAAAGGACCTTAATCAACAATATAAGAAAAAGGCAATCTTCTTTTTTTTGGCCACTTCATGAGACAGGCAGGTTTAGAGAACATAGTCACAACAGGCAAAATTGAAGGCAACAGAAACAGAGGGCGACAACGTGAGAAAATATTAGGCAGTTTGACAATCAGGCACGGCAAGGAAACAACAACGACATTGATACATAATACTGTGGACAGCTGGGGAGAGCCAAGACCGCCTACGCCAGCCGGCATGGCACCTGAAGATGATGATTGTTTGACTTCTACAATTTCTTCTGTACTTTACTTCTATTTACCCGTGGGTTCCATGTTAATGCATATTTTTTGCTATCACCAGAGTGTATGCAATGCATTTCCATTTCTTCCGTAAGGGTAAAGGTATGTTCCATGGCAGCAACCTACTGTCAATATTTTATGGTAGTGTGTCCTGATATAACCTAATTGGACTTTGTCCGCTGGTTGAAAGTGGCACGCCTCTCCAAAAGAGAGGCAAACTCATTAACTACCTACCGCAACCTACTGTCGGGGTTGAAGATAACTCTTCATGCACTAAGTCGAAGCAACTATAAGGTGCGGTGGCCAGTTCCTTTCCCTGCTGTCGTTACCTCCCCTAACTCATGCGTCTGGTACTGATTTGACATTTTTTTAAAATATTTCGAAAGCAAGTCTTCACACATATTTATATGTGTAATCTATGTTGTATTGACTATCTTAATGACATATACTGGGCTGTAAGTTAGCATCAATCATCCGTGTAGGACATATTCTCATGTATCTGATACATACACAACTGTCTTTATGTTTGTGTTGAGCAGTCTTAGTTTCGAATATAGCTAAATCTTATCTGAAGCATTTGTTGTCTTAAGATGTATTAATGCTGATTACATTACTTATACTACATGAGAAGAGCTACTATTTCAGACTACTACTCTTCTCCGCGAAGGTAAAAACCATCACAAATGTGTTGACGACTGTCAGCTTACTGCCACTTCCAAAAATAGATTGTCAGCTTACTGCCACTTCCAAAAATATATTGTCAGCTTACTGCCACTTCCAAAAATAGATATTTACGTCATCATGGACATGTTTTCTACAGATTGTCATATGTTTTGGCTGGCATCAGCACCGTGAACAATGAGGTAACATCTCAGCTCTCTATCAGTAAACAGTACCATGATCCCGACATCCAGGCCAATAACAATTTTACTATAACAATGAATCTTATGAGTCGCCAGATTTACTTATCTCGGCAGTACTCCTTTCAGAGCTGATGGTAGCGATGCTGAAGTAACAAGCAGATTTGAAAAGCGGTTGTTACATCAGGTAGACTGTAGAACATTGTGTAGGAACGGCGGAGCATTAACATCGCGAGGAAATGAAAAGTCTATTGCGCTAGTCTGCTCACTATATTGCTATCGCCACATCTCTGGATCTCGACACTTGACAAAATATATCATCATCATCATCAAGTGCCGTCTCCGCAACGAAGGTTGGCTGCAACGTATCTCCAACATCTCCTTCTCTTGTCTTGGTGGTGCACTCTGCTAGACTGTAACCTGTCCATCGTGTAATGTTACTCTCCCACTTGTATCTCTGCCTACCTCTTGCTCGCCTCCCTTTGACTTTACCCTCAAGTAAGGTCTTCAAAAGGGTGATATATAGCATCTTAATATAAAATATATGACAAAATATATAGCAGTTTGTTAAATCACTTCCAGGCATGATGTATGTGTTGAGGTCTTATAATAAAGTACATACGTCGTACGTGATACTGAAGTTCTCACTAGAACCACTGTCCCTAGTATTCGCACAACTATGAAGAAGACCTTGCTTAGATGGGTTGGACATGTCAGTATGTCTAACAAACCAATCCCAAAATAATTTATATAAGCTGAATTCTTAAGGCAAAACGACTGGCAATTAACAGTTGTACCGCCTCAAGAACTTTCAACGTGTTGGTACAGTATCAGCCATGGACGTAACTTTCTGTGAATCCGTCTCTCAGAATATACCAAAATGGCGCAGAAACACACGCAAATGAGCCTGTATTGCTGAGAATATTAAAATCTCTGAGACACAAAGAATATGTGCTGACCGAAAAGACAGAGCAGCACACACACAGGTGTTCAACTTTGATTATGCGTGTCCCAAAGGATATTCTATGCTAGAATTAGACTTTTAAGTCACATCCTGTACGCACTTAAAATATACAAGAACACAAGTTCTGAAACTGTTGTCATCGTCGTCTGCATGGTTGAATATTATTATAATGGCTGATCTCGATTTAATAATTTTTATGAGATATAACCATCTATGGAGATGTATGGAATTCAATGATGGACACTGAAAAAGATAGGGAAAATTTATATTGAGGCAAAAAGAGATGTGGTTTATAGAAGAATATTAAGAGCACGCTGGACAACATAAAAACAGCGTAATGAAGATATCTTGAAAGAATTTAATTAAAAATTCAGAGATGCTTAACTGCATCAGAAAAAGATAGTCAACATTTTTTTCCGACACATCATAAGAAGAGGACAGATGGAATACATTGCAACATCAAGCAAGTTAAAGAGCAAGAGGGGTAGGGGGATACCAAGAGAGAAGATGCTTGACAATCTAACATTGTGGCATGGGAGAAGAGCGGCATATGAAACGATTGACAGCAAGCGACATAACAGGCCATGGAAAGACATGATAATCAACGCCACACGGCATGGACGATAATAAGCAAAATCTCCATCTAGCCATATATTAAGTCAATGATAATACCCAGGCACGTGAAATAGCCAAATTGTCCAGTTGGTACACTTAATTAACCTTTTAGCTACCTCTGAACCCCTGGATCTCATCAGGACATACGGGTTATGGGTATATTGTGATTAAATGTAATGAGAAGAAGAAGCATGTCTGCTTCTAAAACATCTAGTCAGAGAGTTTCCGATGGGTACATCAAAGTAATTGACGTTTATCATCGAACCATTGTTGAAATCACACTGAAATTGATGACGTAATTATGCTGTAATAAGTTGCCCATTTATTGTAACCGAACACTGAGATTGATGACGTGATAAGGCTGTAATAAGTCGATATTATGTGTGACAGGAGTAGGACCTGGCAGAATAAGGCGTATTTGTTATCAAGCTAGTCACGTGAACCAACACTATGTTTAAAATAATTCGCCATCTTATGAGGAATATTCAGCTTTTATGTGTCTACCAAGAGTGCTCTGATGTCGGTTCACAAAACAATAACTAAATTGTATTTTCAAGTATTTATCCATATTCAGGAAAGAAGACCTGAGTTAGGAGCCGTCATGTCATCTGATGGGGAAGAATAGCTCAGTCTGTATACATCTGAAGTGTCATTATTCTGAGAATTCGTAATCTGAATATCCGTTAATGGTACATCAGTTCTGATATTCTTCGCAACAGATTTCTTGGACCGATTCCTGATAATCAGGAAATGAACTTTATTTTTGGATTGTGTGTTTTCCTGTCTGCCATTTCTGCCATTCTCGCAGATGGAATGCACGATAGTACCGTTAGTAACTGTGGCATCCCTGCTTGTAGTGCCATCAACCAGATGTGGATCTATCTGAAGAACGAACTCGCTGTTGCCTGATGACAGATCAGCGAGTGTGGAAGACAACAGCATAGATCTGCGTCTTGAGTGCAAAGACCTGTATGTAAGAACATAGGTGAATTAACAAAAATAATTGCAATTACTACTCTTGGTAGATTATCAGAGAGTGAGAGAGAGAGAAAGAGAGAGACAGAGAGAGAGGAGAGGGGAGTGGAATACAACTATTAATAATCCACGCAAACACCAACATCAATGGAGATTGTGTTCCCAGCTCTCTGTTGTATCTCAAAGACACACGACACGGATATCATACTGCAGACATAATATATTGACATCATACTCTAGACATAACACATGGACATCATACTTCATGACATAGAGTGAGGCGTGGCAGGCAATATAACAGTAACAATAGGTCGGCTGGTTAGTTACAATTAATGTTTATTTCATTTCCGATACTTACCAAAAAAAATATTATTTTATGGTCAACATACGATGGCTACTCTAAATATGAACAGACAAACAAGTTGTCATTGTGCTCATCGGAACAGTACACTTCCGACTCTACAGCCACAGGTATACAATGTTAAAGATTGACACAACATCCATGCATACATGTGGATAGGCACCTCAGACAAGAGTCCATGTATTCAAGTGCTCCAAATATAAAATGTTGTATCAACACGCACTGATTCATAGAATCAAAACTACACACCAATTGTACGGACGTCAGTACAAGTTACAAACAGCTAAATATATAGAAAAGTTAACTTTTGATATACGCTCATTCCAAGCTAAAGAAAGAAAACAGTCTTTGCTTTTTAGATACCAGTATCATGAATTATATATATATTCTTATCTCCTTAGTGTTTTTTTTGTTCGCGATAAACTCTGAAACCACTACACGTAGACGGCTGAAATTTGGCAGTCTTTAATGATTTTGAAAGTTATCTCGTGTTCCGGCAAATCTGACCAGTAATACGATTGGGCAACCTTCTTACATCTGAACGATACAAAAGATTAAACGGATGAAATTGGTCCATATGCCTAAATATTATATGTTTATTATATGTTGCATTTCGATCGGCGTTTACTGTGTTTTAATGAATTCAATACTGTTCCTCCATGCCATTTGATAATACCGTGTATATTTCTGGTTGTGAGAGAATGACATAATACTGTTTATACCTGCATTTCTGTTGTATTGTTAAAATTGAAATTGTTCAGACAATTCATTCTCAGAAGTAGGCCTAACGGTTACAATACTGGCAACGCTTGTATATAAGAGGCCAATTTTACACTCTATGACGATAGTCTCTTTAGCGAAAACGATAGGAACTCGACTCTTGTCACGTACCTTACTTTGTCAATCCGAAGTATAATAGTTTTGTCTTCGCAGTTTGATTCACACAGACTGTGCCCCCCCCCCCACTCGCATGTGATGTAATGTCGTGAACCCCAAAGCTTTATGGGACAAATTAATCCTAAATGATTTGTCAGAGGATTTTAAATACCAAGTTCAGCTTGCAATTCCAAATTCTGAAGTTGTATTTACATATAAAATATATAATAGAGCGTTGCTTGCAATAGAAGATTAAATATTATCAATGGAAGGTCAACTGTTGCCAACTTTCGACCTCCCACAAACAAATCAAACACAGATTGCCAATTTATCACAGACTTCATATGACAATAGGTCCTTAGCAGCCATGTATGTACAAGAAAATAAACTCAAATTGCTACAAGATCAATAAAGTGCTTATTCTAAAATAATATATAATACAATCCTTGTAAGATCATGTGTTTTCCCAGTGGCAACATATGAATGCGTGACTTGGACTTTAAACACGACAATTTCCAAAAGAATAAATCCATTTGAAATGAAATGCTACAGAAAAATCCTGCGAATATCATGGACAGAGAAAAAGAAGACAATGAAACTTTGAAATTACTGAAACTAAATGATGGGTGTCTTCTATATACCATCATAAGATGGAAGCTACAGTATTTTGGACACTTAAAGCGACATGATGGTATCGAAAGGCTGATTATTGAGGGCGGATTGTCGGTCGAGGGAAGAAGAGGCAGATTAAGAAGACGATCGACCAGCTACATTGAAGAATGTTTGCACATGTCTCTGAATATTGCAGGCCTGCTTGCCCGGAACAGAGAGGCGCGAGGAGCATCCACGCTGAAGACAACGTTTTGGAAAGAATATGTTACTTGATTTATATATATATATATATATATATATATATATATATATATATATATATATATATATATATATATATATATATATATATATATATATATATATATATATATATATATATATATATATATATATATATATATATATATATATATATACATATACACATAAAATGCTACTAAACGTATTTGGTATCTACAAATTCGAAGAAAACTGGATACGCTTCCATACTTATTTTTGAAGATTAGCAAGTCTTACCGAATATTATGTTCCACGAAGTCGGCACCAATCTCCTCTTCTTCCGGTGACATCCGTAGTCCCATTGTCATGTCCAAAATCTTGAGGACGAGTCCGGACGAGAGTATTGACCAAACTGTAATGACCACGACTGCAAGTGATTGTACTCCCAGAAGGTAGAAATCTCCTCCCTAGTAACACATGGCAGCAACAAAAGGTATTCATGCTATTGTTTACATTTTAAGAGACAACAAGTAACAACCTGAAACAGCACAAAACAATATATAACAACAAAAAATATCAAGATACAACCTGAAACAACATAAGGCACAAGTAACAACCTATAAGAACAAGAAACATCAAGATAAAAACGGAAACAGCAAGAAAAGACAAGTAACTGCAAGAAACATCCAAATATAACAAGAAACAACAAGTAACAACAGAAAACTGCCTGAAACAACAGGAAACATGAATAAGCAGCACGAAACAGCACGAAACAGCAATAAACAACAAGAAATATCAGGAATTCAAGAAGCACCAAGAAACATCGGCATATTTCTAGTATAGGTCTCCGTTGGCCTATAATTAGCGCAGTTTACATGAAAGTCATGGATTTTCCTTGAAAAACCGATCATATCGATGTGCGCCTTAGACGAGAATTCTTAGAGAATTAAACATTTAATTCTAAGCACTAACTCTAATCCTTTTTACCCCCCACCCCCCCCCCCCCAATAAATAAATATATGAAATAATTCTAATCCTCCACGGGCCCCGAATCTATAACCTTACGCAACTTACTTAACACTGCAAAGGTTAGGTATACCTCGAAAGTAGAACAAAGGTCACAACGAAGACCTATACTAGAAATTAACCGAAACATCAAGAATACAAGAAACATCAAGAATACAAGAAACATCAAGAATACAAGAAAGAACAATACGGTAGAAATTTCACACATAATTTATTCTTCTTTACGCGTGCAAGCTGTGTGGGTAAGGGGAACGTGTCTCAGAAACAAAAGACTGCATGTTCAGATAGAACTAAAGATCTTTGGGGAGAAGGGCAGCTTAGATAAGAATAGTAACATACTGAACGTAAATATTGTCTAAAAATCACAATAATAAACACAAATGATGGATTGATGGCTACGTCCTGATAAAATATGATATCAACAATATATGCGCCAGGTTCTAGAACATTGTGCTTTCTTTCCACCTTATTATCATACATTCAAAACTTCTGCAGATTGGCAGGATATAGCCCAGTGAACAGATTGTCTCAAACTCTTGCAGGTTAACAGGATGTAGTCCAGAGAACAGAATACGATGTGCCTTGGTTTACAGCTTAGTTGTGATAGCTTCATCTTTCGGTCAGACATATCCGATTTCAGCCAGATATATTGATCATTTTGTCTCTATATGCAACAGGACAACCGAAATTAACACCAAACCTCATTAATCTCCTCTTATGACATGCATGGAAGGTAAATTTTATTGGTTATTCATTACTCTTCTTTCATGCTCGCAACACGCAGATATTCATTTCCAAAACAATAGAAGGTGTCAACAAAACAGGAACAGTTACCTTAACTAGACCATGTCTCCGAGAAAAATTTTGTGTGATGGTATCTTTGTGAGTAAAGAGACCTGCTGCTAACAGTCCCCATACTCCACCAACACCATGAACAGGGATCGCACTGACTGGATCATCAATATGAAGTTTGACCAGCAAGGAGTCGCTTAACATTACAAGGACACTGCCCACAGCTCCAATAACTAGAGATTCCCATATTCCTGTAACAGCACATGTTGCTAGGAAAAGAACTTGTAAGATTAGATGAAGTAATACATACTGAAGGAAAAATACAATTGTGTGAATATGTGAACTTAAACATATTGAAGGAAAAATACAATTGTGTGAATATGTGAACTTAAACATATTGAAGGAAAAATACAATTGTGTGAATATGTGAACTTAAACATATTGAAGGAAAAATACAATTGTGTGAATATGTGAACTTAAACATATTGAAGGAAAAATACAATTGTGTGAATATGTGAACTTAAACATATTGAAGGAAAAATAAAATTGTGTGAATATGTGAACTTAAACATATTGAAGGAAAAATACAATTGTGTGAATATGTGAACTTAAACATATTGAAGGAAAAATACAATTGTGTGAATATGTGAACTTAAACATATTGAAGGAAAAATACAATTGTGTGAATATGTGAACTTAAACATATTGAAGGATAAATACAATTGTGTGAATATGTGAACTTAAACATATTGAAGGAAAAATACAATTGTGTGAATATGTGAACTTAAACATATTGAAGGATAAATAAAATTGTGTGAATATGTGAACTTAAACATATTGAAGGAAAAATAAAATTGTGTGAATATGTGAACTTAAACATACTGAAGGAAAAATAAAATTGTGTGAATATGTGAACTTAAACATACTGAAGGAAAAATAAAATTGTGTGAATATGTGAACTTAAACATATTGAAGGAAAAATAAAATTGTGTGAATATGTGCATTTATACATAATTAAGGCTAAATAAAACTGTGTGAATAGGTAAATTTATACATACCGAGGGAAAAGTAAATTAGGTACAGGCAAGCATGGAAGAGAGAGAAAGAGAGAGAAGGGAAAGAGAGAGAGATGGAAATAAAGTGAGAGGTGGAGAGATAGAAAGAGAGAGAGAGAGGAGGAAGAGTGAGAGAAAGAGTGAAAGAGAGAGGGAAAGACGGATGAGGTGAGCCTAGCGAAGAGTAGATACGGATATTAGAGTGACGGAATTACAAGGTGGACAGGATACATTCTATCAGAGTGCACCACTCATGCAAGATATATATGGTAGTGCAGCCAAACCTTGGAAGTGGAGAACGTTCCTGGTAATTATATATATATATGGGAGTGTATGTGTGTTTGTATATATAGATAGAAATGTCGATAAATAATAGATAGATAGACAGATAGATAGACAGATAGATAGACAGATAGGTAGACAGACAGACAGACAGACAGAAAGACATACAGACAGATAGATAGATAGATAGATAGATAGATAGATAGATAGATAGATAGATAGATAGATAGATAGATAGATAGATATATATATAGATAGATAGATAGATAGATAGATAGATAGATAGATAGATAGATAGATAGATAGATAGATAGATAGATAGATAGATAGATAGATAGATAGATAGATAGATAGATAGATAGATAGATAGATAGATAGATAGATAGATAGATAGATAGATAGATAGATAGATAGATAGATAGATAGATAGATAGATAGATAGATAGATAGATAGATAGATAGATAGATAGATAGATAGATAGATAGATAGATAGATAGATAGATAGATAGATAGATAGATAGATAGATAGATAGATAGATAGATAGATAGATAGATAGATAGATAGATAGATAGATAGATAGATAGATAGATAGATAGATAGATAGATAGATAGATAGATAGATAGATAGATAGATAGATAGATAGATAGATAGATAGATAGATAGATAGATAGATAGATAGATAGATAGATAGATAGATAGATAGATAGATAGATAGATAGATAGATAGATAGATAGATAGATAGATAGATAGATAGATAGATAGATAGATAGATAGATAGATAGATAGATTAGATAGATAGATAGATAGATAGATAGATAGATAGATAGATAGATAGATAGATAGATAGATAGATAGATAGATAGATAGATAGATAGATAGATAGATAGATAGATAGATAGATAGATAGATAGATAGATAGATAGATAGATAGATAGATAGATAGATAGATAGATAGATAGATAGATAGATAGATAGATAGATAGATAGATAGATAGATAGATAGATAGATAGATAGATAGATAGATAGATAGATAGATAGATAGATAGATAGATAGATAGATAGATAGATAGATAGATAGATAGATAGATAGATAGATAGATAGATAGATAGATAGATAGATAGATAGATAGATAGATAGATAGATAGATAGATAGATAGATAGATAGATAGATAGATAGATAGATAGATAGATAGATAGATAGATAGATAGATAGATAGATAGATGAAAACATAGGTAACTGAAAAAGAAAGAAATAAGTACCTGGTGATTAATGAGTTTACCTCTTTTTTGAATAATCTCAACCCTTTGAACCAGCGAGCAACAAATTCCAATTAGGTTATATAAGAACATACTGCCATAAAATATTACAGATAAGAAACACACCAAGTTTTAAAAAAAACACATCTATGTATCTATCATGCAAGTTTTTAACCATATTGTCTAATGTTACCTGTAATAGAAACCAGACCTCCAAGAACACCGTTGATGATTTGTGGAATATAGAACTTCTTTTTGTTAAAGATGTAACTGTTATTTTAATAAGACAAGAACAACACATTTTTTTACAATGACAATTTAACAATGAAATATAAATGTTATAATTGTAAATAAAATAACAAATTTAAAATGTGTTTATGAAATATTTGCTATATGTTTGTTATAAATGACAATATTTGGTACTATGATCGCAGTCCAACACCCGTTTTTTGTTCTTGTTTCCCATTAGTGCCTACCTATGTTTTTTGTGATTAATTGATCGAAATATTATATCAATAAATAATAAATATATTAATTTAAATATTCATTTTTAGGGTTTGGGTTCTTTACGTTTTATTACGAATTAATCCCAACTCTAACCTTAAATATAATTATATTTAAATTACTAAAGTATAAACATAAATTGATAAAAAAATACAAGAGAAATAATCACGCAGTAGGCACTAATTGGCGAAACGGGAGGGGGGGGGGGGTTCAACTGCAATCATAGTACCCAATATTTCAAATATAATCCAATATTTAAAGTTTATATCACTAAATAAAACACCGAATAAAGGCTTATATTATTAGGTATCAGCGGACAATCATTCATTACCATAGTTGTTATCGCTTATATCACTCAAGTATCACTCAAGCATCGCTTGATAATAATTGTATCTGAAAAGTTAGATTTGGTTCAAATTCTTAATGAAAGTTTTCTGTTTCTTGAGGCTTACCTCCAGGCGAATCCTATGACGCCTCCAGCTGATGCTGACATAAGAGTTGTCGCTGCAGCTCTGTCAACAGGAAAAATTAAATAAATTATCGTACATCCTTCAGTGTCCTACTCATAATCACATTACACATCCTTCAGTGTCCTACACATAATCTCATTACACATCCTTCAGTGTCCTACTCATAATCACATTACACATCCTTCAGTGTCCTACTCATAATCACATTACACATCCTTCAGTGTCCTACACATAATCTCATTACACATCCTTCAGTGTCCTACTCATAATCTCATTACACATCCTTCAGTGTCCTACTCATAATCACATTACACATCCTTCAGTGTCCTACTCATAATCTCATTACACATCCTTCAGTGTCCTACTCAAAATCACATTACACATCCTTCAGTGTCCTACTCATAATCTCATTACACATCCTTCAGTGTCCTACTCATAATCTCATTACATATCCTTCAGTGTCCTACTCATAATCACATTACACATCCTTCAGTGTCCTACTCATAATCTCATTACACATCCTTCAGTGTCCTACTCAAAATCACATTACACATCCTTCAGTGTCCTACTCATAATCTCATTACACATCCTTCAGTGTCCTAATCATAATCTCATAATACACCCTTCATTGTCCTACTCATAATCTCATAATACATCCTTCATTGCCTATTCATAATCTCATAATACATCTTTCATTGTCCTACTAATAATCTCATAATACATCCTTCAGTGTCCTACTCATAATATCATAATACATCCTTCAGTGTCCTACTCATAATCTCATTATGCATCCTTCAGTGTCTTACTCATAATCTCCATCCTTCATTGTCCTACTAATAATCTCATTATACATCCTTCACTGCCCTACTCATAATCTCCATCCTTCATTGTCCTACTCATAATCTCCATCCTTCATTGTCCTACTCAGAGTCTCATTATATTCTTCATTATAATTTCTCGTACTTTATTTCTTGTTTATGTCTTAATTTGTTTGTTCTTATTTTTCTTAACACTTTAGAAGGAGCTTCTTCTTATTTTTAATGCAAAGATTTCGCCAAAGACGGATGCATCGGGCCATTGACGTAAATAAAACTGGTGACACAACGTATTTCTATTCACTGGATTACATCCTGTTTGAAATTTAATAGGACCATGGACTGGCTGGTAACTTTTCTTTTCTGTATGCTGCTTTTTTCTTGTAACTCCACGCTTTACGCCGAGGTCATGTACTCTCAGGTCCTGTATTCTAGCCGTAAACACCTGCTTCTCCAACTCATATAACTCATTAACTCAAATTATCATCATCATCCATTGAAATATCACTCGCAAGTCGGTCAGCTCTTTCATTTCCTCCATCGGGGTGAAACACAAAAATGACTTCAACACTCTTCAGCACAGATTTTGATATAAACTCTAGTTAATGACAGCATAGTCAGCCTGGCTGAATATTTCTTGCAACGTTTGTGATAAGTAATAACTATACGGAGATCAGAGTTTCCCTCGCGAAGAGGTCCAGGAACTATACAATCTAGCTACTGCATACGGAGATCAGCTTACCTCGTGAAGTTTTGCAGGAACTATACAATTTAACAACTGCATGTTTTAACACTATGTAATAAAAAGGGGTATTTGTGACTGTGTAATTAATGTCCTTAACTAAAGCTCTTATTATCGCCACGACCTGTATAGGGTGGGTTTTTATAATTTACCGTGGTGTAGAAACAAATGTAATCTTTACCAGAAGTCGAACATTGGAGTTCACGACGTGAGATCAACTCTGTAACCTCTTGATCATGTACCACACCTACATACACATCGTGCAAGCTACATATAAATAATATTTTAAAAAGTTGTTAGCATATCCTATTCAGGACGTAGCCATCAGCCCAGCATTTGTTTGGTTGTATTGCTTTTCTATGTTATATAAATACGTTCAGTAGTTTGCCATTGCTTCTGCACGGTCCGCATGCACTATTGCCTATAGTGAGGATCGAATTCGGTACCTTGGCCGTCACAGACGAGCTCTGTATCACTCCGCCACGAAGCCGATAGGTAGTATACACATATCTAATTAAAAATCACACAAACACATATAAAAGTATACAAATATATACATACATTTCTATTAGAAATCGAGCTTGCCAATCCTATCTTGACTATGTACTCTTTGATGTACTAAAATACTACAGATAACTTCACGTTAATTTACCTGGCTGCCATTTTCCACTTTCCTCCTGAAATCCCATAAGTGCTGCCACAGTTAAAGGCCAACCAGCCCCACCTGATAGACAAATGTAATAGATCATGATCTAAACGCCAAGGCTAAAATGGTTCGGTGGTTCGGTTAATGACAAATAAAATACGTTTAATGATGGAGAAAATGTGCTCCTGAACAGATGATGTTGGCAATAATGATACAAACATAGCTTGATCCACTTAATGATCACATGAACATCAATGGAAACAGATACGTAACGCGGATGAACAAATAATTCCCTAGATGGAACTAGGTTTAAAGTATTCAATAGAAGTAAGTTACTGAGTGAGAAAACTGATTAAATCACAGGGAAACGTTATAGCAGGAACACAAGTGTAGAGGTAGCCAGTAGAGGGAAGAAGACCAGTGTTGCTAGGACACTGTGTTCAATTAGGGACTGCCAATTAATTTAATTACGTCAATAATTACGGGGCTGGGGTCTGAAAAAGTTTAATGAATGTTGATAAAGGGAATTGGTTGGGGGGGGGGGTCAACAAAAGTTCACGTCAGCAGTACTGTTCTTTACGTCAATATAATTGTTTGAATTTGAAAAAATTGTTTTTAAATATATGGGGAAAAATCATGTAGTTTTTTTCCTGAGTCATAATTAAGTAAGTCCGTGGGTCCGTGAAATATTGCAAGTTGTTGGTTGACAAGGAGAAGGGAGTGTTGTAAACAAGTGTCTAAACATTGTTAACATCATTTATGAACAACCTTAGGACGATACATTCACTTATAGTACACATGGTGTCTAAAGTAGTGACACACTTATATCACACATGGTCTAAAGTAGTGATACACTTATAGCACACATGGTTTAAAGTAGTGATACACTGATACACTTATAGTACACATGGTCTAAAGTAGTGATACACGTATATCACACATGGTCTAAAGTAGTGATACACTTATAGTACACATGGTCTAAAGTAGTGATACACTTACAGCACACATGGTCTAAAGTAGTGATACACTTATAGTACACATGGTCTAAAGTAGTGATACACTTATATCACACATGGTCTAAAGTAGTGATACACTTATATCACACATGGTCTAAAGTAGTGATACACTTATAGCACACATGGTCTAAAGTAGTGATACACTTATAGCACACATGGTCTAAAGTAGTGATACACTTATAGCACACATGGTCTAAAGTAGTGATACACTTATAGCACACATGGTCTAAAGTAGTGATACACTTATAGCACACATGGTCTAAAGTAGTGATACACTTATAGTACACATGGTCTCAAATAGTGATGTATTAGATTCCCTAGTTTAACCGTGAAGACATAAGTCTACATTAAAATTGGCGAACGGAAATTCTGAGTTGGCCTAGCGTTAAAAATAGCAAACAATCTCACCTGTAAGCCCTTTGATGTTGATTTTTAGCAAGAACGACATTCTTGGAGTATCTATACATGCGCATTCACAGCACACATTTTTATTTTAAAAATATTGCAAAATAATTCTAGAAAACAAATCAACTGCTAATTTTCAAATTTCTTACTAAGCTTTACCCCTTCCTACGAAGATATCCTTAAGGATTCGATGAAAAGTTATCTCTATTTTGCGGACATCTCCTTAAGAAGCGATGGGCCGTGTATTCATGTAATTTATCCCTGAAAGCAACTTAAAGTGTTCAAATACTCTGATTGGCTAGTTCAAGCTGCCTAAAGGTCAACTAACAATTGACATTCCGTATTTGCATACGTTTGGACGCATAATTATTACTTTCAGCATGCTGCTATTGGTAGCCTTTCTGTGTAAAGCAATTTCTTTGACCATACTATGGTGACAACGTACACTGAATGAATTTCAAAATTATAAACATTTGGAAGAAATTTTCTCGGATAATTCTAGCATTCATTATCTGATTTAGAAAGTGATTTAGAAAGTAATAATTTGCATAATGATACTAATTTGGTAAGTCAGATAATATGCCATATATATACAGCGGACGGGAATTGAATCAGGTCCGTTCTAGCAGCACCGAGTCGCAACACAAGTAAACATATTTTTTCCGTACATGACCAACCACATCCCCACAAAACAAGATGTGATCTCGTCAAGACTTTCAGCCTGTGTACTCAAGTCACTGAGAACGGACCAGTCGAAACAAGGACTATTACAACATCAACGAACATCCCGTACAAGTATTAGATTATCCTCAGGAACACAAACACAGAACATTCACATTCATGCACAAGGACCTAAAGACCTTCATGTAAACATAAATAACATAGAGAAAGAACAATGTTGCTTCAAATAATATCTTATACAAGTAAACTCAAGTAAGAAGCATGAGGATAAATGAAAAAAATTCGTACAGCTGACGGGAATTGAACCAGGTACGTTCTTATTATCATTTATCCTCACGCTTCCTACTTGAATTTACCTATATACAGCCCACGTGTTTGAAATTCCTGATACGGTAAGGTAAACATGTTCCTATTCTGTCAATAATTGTATAACGATTCAAAACATTGATCATGCAAACGCTTTCGGAATCTTTGAAAGTGTATCACGTGATACTAATATACCACATATATGTCATTCGACAAATAAATATGCTGACAAGTACACTCATTCATTCATCCATTCATTCATTTTCCTTTAGCGCTGAAGTTAGCGCATAGGGCAGAGGTCAGACATCTCAAATTCTGTCTGTTCAAAGCTATTCTGTGCAATTCGTGAATAGTATGGATATTGATTGTTTTACTTTTTCTAAGTATTATTCTTCTGAGTGTTTCTTTTGGTACCAAAAGACAAGTATATTACTGTTTGGAAAAACTTTGCGTATGGAATAAAACGGGTTATTATGATTAGGTCTATTTGATTGAAATAATGTTCCATTTTGCAAGTTGAATGTATATTAAGGTTTTCACGTCTCCTCCTGAAGAATGACAATACGGATGGGGGGGGGGGGGGGGGGGGGGAGATACACCGAAAAATATCGGAAAATGTCGATTTTTGAATTGAACGAAGAGTTTGGTACCCTATTATGATTATCCATTTATGCACATTTTCTTTAAAAAATTTTGGTCGTAGCATTAATAGTTTTTGAGATATAGACTTTTAAAATAGGTGGGGGCGGGTCAGGAAATTGTAAGAAATATTGCAAAAATGTTGTGTGTTTTAGTCAAACAGTTCGTATTAATTAAAACAATTAACACCTCACGATAGGCTTTGTTATCGTAGCCTCGTTTTGGCGAAAGGGGGAAGCCATTCAATAGTTATTTTCAGATGCAGCATATGTGAAGTATTTGTTTCTATTTGAAATTAAAGTCATTAATAGAAATGTCAGGAAAACAAATATTCCAGACACTCAAGAAAACGTAAGTTTTGTGGACATAGATTTACTAATACAAGCTGTTAGTTCAGCGAAGTTGATGTAGGTACAAATATAAACAATTCCACTGACCATGCGTGTATTGTAATGCTAAAATTAGTACAGGGTGTATCGATTGATAATATTATTAATAAATTAGAATTTGATTGTTCACATAGTCATACATCTACTCATAAGGACACGCCCCCTTCAAGCAAGTCAGAAAGAAATCTAAAAGGGATGTATGGATTATTATATGACTCTGACAGTGAAGGTGAGAATATACAAGACATAGAGTCTATGATAGACCTAGCTAGTGAAAACCATTGTAAGGAATTGTATTCAAACAGGATCATTAATTTTGAAATCTTACAACAACAAATATCTTCACATCTTGTATGTCAGTACTGCTTCAGCATTGTTGATTTTGTGGGAACAGAGAGGCATGGGCTAGGCAGTAAGTTTGTATTTAGTTGTAGAAATAAGAAATGCACTAAGTAAATACCTTTCAAATCAACAAATATCAATAAGCTATAATCTACAAATACATTCAATCAATCGTAGATCTGTATTTGCTATGCGCTGTGTCGGAGGAGGACTTGCTGCTTTGGAAACATTTTGCGGAATGATGTGCGTACCACCACCAATTAAAAAGAGTTCATACAAACTAATCAAGGAATCCATTGCCAAATCTGTTTTATCAGCTCAGTGTGAAAGCATGAAGAAAGCAGCACAGATAGAATATAAATTACCAGAAGTTCCAGATATAGAAGATGTATGCAGAAATATTGATGTATCTGTTGATGGAACTTGGATGACTAGAGGTCACACATCACAAATTGGAGTCACATCACTGATTGGATGTGTTACTGTCAAAGTTTTAGACACAGCAGTACTTTCCAAAGCATGTAAATCATGTGATTATTGGGAAAAGCAGGACAAGAAATCACAATAATACCAGCTGTGGCAAAATAAGCATGAGTCTCAATGTACGGCTACACATAAAGGTTCATCTGGTAGTATGAAGGCGTCAATAGCCGTGAATTTATTTTCTAACTCCGAAGAAAAGTATAGATTGAGATATATAAGATTTGTAGGAGATGGTGATACCAACAGTTTTAAAAGTGTTTCCAATTCAAACCCATATGGCGATGTAAAAGTGGAGAAAATAGAATGTGTAGGACATGTACAGAAGAGAATGGGCACACGATTGCGCAAGATAAAATGTGCATGGTCAGGTAGAAATTTAACAGATGGAAGAAAAATAAGAGGTAAGGGTAGACTACAAGACAATCAGATAAAATTCAAAACTATTATGGGAATGCTATTAGAGGAAATAGGAATAATTTGAAAGGAATGAGAGAATCTGTGTGGGCCATTTATTTTCACAAGTTATCAACTGATAAGAAGCCGATGCATAACCTCTGTGATGACAGTTGGTGTCCATACAAGATAGCACTTCTGCCAATAAGCCATTCAAACATCAAAACAGTATATCAGAGGCAGTATTGGATGTAATCAAACCTGTGTTCAAAGATCTCAGCCACCCAAGCATCTTGCCAAAATGTTTAGAATGCTACACTCAAAATGCAAATGAGTCCTTCAACAGTATGATATGGCAGATCTGCCCAAAGCACTTATACCATGGTTTGGCTGCTGTTAATATTAGTGTTGGCATTGCAACCTTAGTTTTTAATGATGGGTCACAAGCTCTGCAAGCTCCACTTAGGCTGTTGGAAGTGACTTGCGGGAAATTCATGTTGGATTACTTCGCAAGAACAGATTCTAAGAGACTGTTAAATGCACAAAATAAGGTTACAGAGGCAACCCTAGAAGTAAGAAGAGCCAGGAGAAGAAGGAGATTGGGTCTAGATGAAGAACAAGTTGAAGCGGAAGGATATCCTTACCTTGCAGGAGGCTATTAAGGTAAGAAATTATATTTTTAATGTGTAAATTTTCTTTTCGTTCGTTTGCGAAATTTTGATGTTATTAACAAATCCGTTCTCATAACTTTTTTAAATATTAACCAATATTGATAAAATTTGGCATGCATATTCCTAACATAATTCCATATAGCGCAAACTAAGAACTTTGCTATCTATCTATATTTACAATTTTTACAGCCATTCAAATTTGGAAAATTTACGCCCAAAATTGGTGAACTTTGAACCAGCCTGTATGAAAAGTTTGAAAATATATTCTAATATCCTTAGTTTGCGCTATAGCTATTCCATTTCTATGCATATATTTTAAATTTTAACTCATTTGTGCTTACTATTTTCTCAAAAATTTTACCGTTTTGACCATACCATTTTGAACATGAAAATTTTAACATTTTTATTAAAGACCAAATAATGTGTATTTATTTTCATACTGAAAGAAATATTTTACATTAACATAATAGGGTATTCATTCAGGTATCTACTGTGAAAGTTGCAGCCTTGTAACTTTAACGGTTTTTTTAATATGAATTTTTGTGTGCCCCTACCGTCTCCAAGGTGTACCTCCCCCCTTTTAAGAATCATCAAGAACATATACTGGCAGCAAACAGCAGCAACGAGAGTAGGAAATCAATTTGGCCCTTTTCGACAAATAAAACAAGGAGTCAGACAGGAATGCGTACTTTCACAAGACATGTTCTCTTTATACCGTGAAAACATAATGCATGCAATAGTAGATATCCCAGGAATATCAGTGGGAGGACATAACATAAATAATTTGAGATATGCAGATGACACTGTTCTGATTGCAAAACGTGAGGAAGACCTTCAAGTTTTAATTAATGCAGTAGTCACAGAAAGTAAAGAGAAAGGCCTCCTCCTACATATAAAGAAAACAGAAGTAATGGTTATTTCAAAGAAACAAAATAACACACCTTGCAAAATCAAAGTGAATGATATAGTATTAAAACAGGTCCACCAATTCAAATATTTAGGTACAACGATTACAGCAGATGGAAGAAGTTCAACAGAAATAAGAGCGGAGGACAGGCAAAAACAACATTCAGAAAAATGAATAATATATTGTGTAATATGACCTTGTCATTAGAGAGTTCTGCAGTACTATATAACTTCTATACTAATATATGGGTGTGAGTCTTGGACATAAACAAACTGAAAAGTGGGAAGTTAGAGGCAATAGAGATGTGGTTCTATAGAAGAATGCTGAGAATACCATGGAATGCAAGAAAAACTAATGCAGATTTGTTGAAAGAGTCAAATGCGAAACGGACCTTAATCAATAACATAAGAAAAATATAATCTTCATTTGTTTGGCCACTTCATGAATTAGGCAGGTTTGGAGAACATAGTCACAACAGGCAAAATTGAAGGCAACAGAGACATAGGGCGACGACGTGAGAAAATATTATACAGTTTGACAATCTAGCACGGCAGTGAAACAACAACGATCTTGATACATAATACTGTGGACCTAGAGCTGTGGAGAGCCATGACCGTCTACGCCAGCCGGCATGGTACATGATGATGATGACTTCTTCTCCATAATGTAAAGAAGCATTATGCTTGTAAATTTATAAATTAGAGTATACATCAGTAATAGCCATACACTCACATTTCTTTACGTGATAATGTTGTGGGCAAATTGGTTAGAGTAAAAAATTTAACAGCCCTTTAAATTTCCCCGTATTGCCGTTACGATTTGAGCTTTTTTATTCAGCGCAGATGAGGGGTTAAACAATACCGACATTCTTTAATTTTTTTTTATACTTGTTTTCTAGTTGTATGTACCAAATACGATTTTCAATCTAAACTTGAATTGTTTTTGAAACACTTGACTTCTATATAGAATCATCCTACGTTAATAGGTACCAAATCTAAACTTCAATTGTTTTTGAAACACTTGACTTCTATATGGAATCATCCTAAGTTAATGGGTACCAAATCTAAACTTGAATTGTTTTTGAAACACTTGACTTCTATATGGAATCATCCTAAGTTAATGGGTACCAAATCATCTAACAGTGTAAAGTCGATGGTCATCATGCTGACCGCATCATCATTAACTATGTATATCGACAGTTGAAATACCAGTTCTAACATCGAGTTAGACTAAACATCTCCAGTTTGGTAGTGTATCATTTTACATGTGTGCTCCTGGGACGAGAGAGGGGAGCATATAATAATAATAATACTGTCACTTTCCATGCATGTCGTAAGAGGTAAGTAAGGAGACTGGGTAGTGCGTTATTTTACCCCACATCCGGATGTTACATATCATGAAGCATTATTAAGTAGTGCGTTATTTTACCACACATCCGGATGTTCCACATCCTGAAGCCTGATTAAGTAGTGCGTTATTTTACCCCACATCATGATATATGATGTCATGAAGCCTGATTAAGACCGTGAACAAACTAAAAATACATTGGCAGGATATTCTATTCAGGACGTAGCCATCAACCCAGCAATATAAATACGTCCAGTAATTAGCCATTTTTCGTCGTAGCGTGCCAGCTAATGGGAATCAACTCTTCTATATGTAGTATTCATCGAGATTGTAAGAAAGTCATGGCAATGTTCTCTTAAGACTGCCAAGATCATTATATTTTACTGTCCGTACACATGATACAATTGTAAGTATACACACAATGCTTATGACGTTACAGACATGTTGGGCTGCTCAAATCGTGAGTCTCGCAACGGAAGACCTACGCGCAGGATCAAAACACGCCTTCTTCGTGACGCTTATGATTATAGTCATGCCATTGGTTGGTCTATATGTATATACTTCGGGTCGGTTGTGACCGATGACTAACAAAATGAATGGAAATAATTAAAACATGGTAAAAAAAGGGCTATTTAGATTCTGTTCGTAGGTCTTGTTTTTGCGAAAGTCCCGGTTAAACGACCAATGTGCGTGAATTTGGTCTCCGAAAAAGGAAAACATTTATACCAACTTCAGCCAGGAGGACAAAGATCTTCGCAAGGAACTACGTAATTATTTTAAAGACAGGCTTTAGATATCACTAGCTCACATCAACATAGACACTTATTCACGTAGAGACTTGCTTTAGACACATCAGACTGGCATCGCAGAAACAAGAGTGATGCAACTGCTGTAGTGAACCTCATAGAAAAAGCTGCTAAAGAAAAGTGAGAGTAGAACGGCATGAGCTGATCAATGTTTGACAGACTTCTCCCACATAAGCTCAGAGTCTGGAAGACATAATTTCAGACACTTAGTCACATAGTCGTCAGTCACAGACGTGCACATCTCAGTAATCATTAACTTCATCACCATCCAGGTTGAGCTAAATGGTCATCATCGACATGGACGGACAGGCAACATTTTACAACCACATCGAGTAAAACAGTCTTACGGGATTTACTAAGGCTGTGGAAATAATACCTACAATGGATATATCAACAGAAATCTTGAAATAAAAGCAAAACACCATCTCCTAGGAACGAGTGATAAGCTCCTATTTATTGGCCAGAGGAAACAACACTGGAATCAAAACTCTATGGGACACTGTATGAACTACAAAAGACAGTGAGTTTTATTAAGGAGACAGAATTACAGATATAGACATGTTTCAAGTGAACGAAAGAAGAAGAAGAAGAAGAAGAAGTTATATCATTATCATCATCATCCTCACCATCAACATCATCACCATCATCATTACGAACATCACATCATCACCATCATCATATGTGTACATCTATTAAGAGTAAACATCAGTTTCAGAACGTTACAGTAACAAAAATTGTTACATACTCAAACATCACGTAATTAAAAAAATCAACAAAACAATTGATAAACATCATTAACCCCTGAATAGAGATTGACCAGACCATATCTTTTACTCAAGTCCAGTTTAGTACAAAACAATTAAGATATCGATTTTATGGCGTCTGCTGTAAAAAATATTCAACAACCACATATTCGCTAATTGTTCTAAAGAGGCACTTTGGCATATCTCAATAACAGTCCATGAAGGCTAAATATCAGTTATCTTTCAATAACAGTCCATGAAGGCTAAATATCAGTTATCTTTCAATAACAGTCCATGAAGGCTAAATAACAGTTATCTTTCAATAACAGTCCATGAAGGCCACATATAATTTTACTTACATTGCTAGTTAATGTAGAAAAAAATAAAGAATAGTTGTACTGGAGAGAATGGCTTGTGAATTTTCTTTAATAGTTATGTTCATAGTTGAAATTCCAGGATAATATGGGAATTATGTAGAGCTGATATGGTGTCAAGGCCGACATTCTCACGAAATGAGTACTAGAATAATTTAGAAAAGTAATTGCAGCAGGCGTAATAATATAATAACTGATCAAAGAATACCATTCTAACACCACATTTAACACACATGACCACTGCTTTAGATGGACAGAATACCATTCTAACACCAATTTCCCCAGACACAATCACGACTTGACAGGAAAGAATACCATTCTAACATCATATTTCCATCACATAATTATCGCTTGACAGAATAGAATACCATTCTAACACCATATTTCCAACACATAATTATCGCTTGACAGGAAAGAATACCATTCTAATACCATATTTCTCACACATAATTATCGCTTGACAGAACAGCATTCTAACACCATATTTAACACACATGACCACTGATTTAGATGGACAGAATACCATTCTAACACCATATTTAACACACATGACCACTGATTTAGATGGACAGAATACCATTCTAACACCAATTTCCCCAGACACAACCACGACTTGACAGAAAAGAATACCATTCTAACATAAATTTTCTCGGACAGAACCACGACTTGACAGGAAAGAATACCAATCTAATACCATATTTCTCACACATAATTATCGCTTGACAGAACAGAATACCATTTTAACACCATATTTTCTACACATAATTATCATTTGACAGGAAAGAATATGATTCTACCATATTTCCCACACATAATCACGGTTTGACAGAAAATGGTAGGGGAACCATAAAGCTGTTTTATAAGTCCTTTGAACCCACGTAGAATTCTCTGATTTCTAGAACGATAAAGCTGTTTTATAATTTATCTGGACATTGACGTAGTGCTCTGATTTCTGGAGACATACAGCTGTTTAATACTCATTCGGACCTCGACGAAATTATCTTTGATTTATGGAATGAGCGCATATAGTTCTTTTAGGTCAGCCATCCTGGCCAGAGAATATGCCATAGCGTGCCGTATTTGACACGCGAACAGAATATTGCCCACAACAACACTAGAACAAACAAAACATGAAACTATACAGGAAAGTCCCAACTGAAATGCTTACTATTGAAGTCTGGGACATGTCAGCCATAAAATTGATATAAATATGTGCGGAGACAAGATGCGCTGTTTCAATCAAGGCAACATGAGACCAATGACATTGATACTCGATACGAATTTGTTAACACTAAACACTAATTACCGGACGAGAATTAAATTGTATAGATTCCGGTCCTTTCTGAACTTTCACACACATACTAACTAAAAAAACACCCTGTTTTCGGTTCTCTCGTGCATATACATACACGAACACACAGACCAGCTTACAAACACACGTAATCGGTTGTATTTTCTCATCCTGTTGATCAAAGTTAGAATTTCTTGATTGGAGAGTCGGAATTAAAAAATATTAACCTAATTCACCAAGCACGTGCTGCCAACTGTAACCTTGATATTTTCAAATATTGACAACTTCATTGACCTGTTTACGTGACCGAATATTGAACAAAGTCACACGTTTACAAGGACAATTTTCAACATTCTGTCGTGGACATTAGGTTTCTAGGAAATATAGACATCCGCCATGATTGTAATGTCAACAAGGGTACTGTGAAGGTAGTTGTGTCACTGACGTGACGGAGGCGGTACGGAGTGCATCTCGGACCGGAGTTGTACACGGTTTAAACCCCACCACATGCAACTGTGAATCTGGATAGAAAGCAATGGCGACCTAATGAACCGCTTTATATAGTCTAGAAAATAAATACAGACCAAAAATTGTGGATGATATCTAAGTCTTAATTTGTGATCATGAAATAATCTCTTTATCTGTGAGTAGGCAGCTCTTGACACATGATGATGATGAAATAATCTCTTCAGCTGTGAGTAGGCAGCTCTTGACACATGATGATGATGAAATAATCTCTTTATCTGTGAGTAGGCAGCTCTTGACACATGATGATGATGAAATAATCTCTTTATCTGTGAGTAGGCAGCTCTTGACACATGATGATGATGATGAAATAATCTCTTTATCTGTGAGTAGGCAGCTCTTGACACATGATGATGATGATGACATAATCTCTTTATCTGTGAGCAGGTAACTCTTGATATCCTATAGTCTTTCTAACAAAAGTACAGGTTTTTCTCAGTTTTTCTCTGAGGTGACACCAGAGCTCATATAATGTTGCCTCAAATGCTGGGTTGTGTATGGAGTGTTTATAAATTAATGTTTCGTCTACAAAAGGAGGCATTCTTGTGATCCAGTATCCCAGGATTACCACGTCTTGCCATGAGCCCAACACATACTTCTGACTCTACTAACTAATCGTTCTTTTGTCAGGTTTAGATGAACTATAGATACTTGCCATGATTGTAAAGTCAGGAAATATATTGTGAAGATAGTTATTTCACTGATTTGATGGAGGGCGTCGTTATGACACCTCTATAATTTCCCTTCACCCCAGGAGCCTGCCACGAAAGGACTAAAATACAACGTAGGCTGACCAGCATCACTTCCTGATCCAGAAGGATTATTTCATAGAAGACAAACATAAGAACTCAAGACAGAATATAACAACAATGTTGTTTTAACACAAGTAACATGTTGTCAGCCTATCCCTTAACGTCCCTTAGTCGCCTGCTATGACATGCATGGAAAGAGGACAGTGGCCAGATTTTTTTGCACCCTAGACTAGAAGTCTATGCCCTGGTTAACACACGGACGCTACATCATGGGTAGGATATGCTATCATGCTTACATTTCTCAAAGGGTCGAACACATGTCGAATGTCAAAGAAAGATAAAATAGATTTAGCTTACATAACTGTATAACTTCCAAATATACTGATTCTATAGTGGTTTTTCTTCTTCTTCTTTCGTTCACTTGAAACATGTCTACATCTGTAATTCTGTTTCCTTAATAAAACTCACTGTCTTTTGTAGTTCATACAGTGTCCCATAGAGCTTTGATTCCAGTGTTGTTTCCTCTGGCCAATATGTCTGCCTCAGCGTTTCATGCTCAGAACACTCTTGAAGTATATGTTTGCCACTCTGTGCTGCCTGTCCACATGTACACATGGCAGTGTTTCCAATCTTGAACTTTGTATACATGTGACTGCGGAGTCGGTTGTGTCCTGTTCTGAGACGTAGAATTATAACTTGTTCTGATCTGTTCATAATGTGATAGTCATCTTGTGTTGGTGTTTGTGGCTTTCTTATTGACTTGATCATCTGTTTTTTCTGATGGTAGGTGATTGGTATATCTGGTTGGTCTTCGGCAGCACATTCCTTAGCCAGTTGGTCTGCTTTTTCATTTCCTGATATTCCACAGTGAGAAGGTATCCATTGCATGGTTACCCTATACTGGTAAGACCATTCACTAGGTAGTTTTTTCAAGTATTTTAGTTTTCCAGACTGGAGAGCTTGAAGCACTGACCTTGCATCTGTCAGGAATACCACAGGCTGTAGGTCAGAGTTGGAGTTCAGCAGTTTTCAGTTGCCACACTAATTGCCTGGATTTCTGCACTATAAATATTGCAGAATTTCCCAGTCCGTGTTCTGACTGTATCTCTAGGCTTGTGTGGATATTCTATATATACACCTGCACCTCCATTCCTTACTGCATTCTGTGCTGACCCATCTGTTTATACTCTGACCCATATATCTTGTGGATATTCCTCATCCAGGAAACTGAGAGTGACTGTCCTTCGCTGCACACTGTTCTGTTCGTCCTCGCTTAGTATTCCTATCACATGGGTCTGAATGTATATTTGCATTCCATGCCTTTCACTCCACGGGGTTTGGTTTGAGACAATTAGTAACTTTCTTACTAAACATACACAGGATAGACACGGGTACAATAATACATTTTTTTATTCTTCGGCTTTCATTCTCAAACTCCTGCAGATTAGCAGGATGTAGTACAGAGAGAAATTCTCAAACTCCTGCAGATTAACATGATGTAATACAGAGAAGAACTACAATAATTGTTTACAACTATAGAAGAAGAAAGCGCAAACAAAGGTCTCAGCTTGAACACCAAGAAAACAGAGGTAATGGTTACATCTAAAACATCCAATCCTTCCAAATGTAACATCAAGGTCAACGGGACAGCTCTTAAACAAGTATATAAATTTAAATATTTGGGCACATTTATTACTTCAGATGGTAGATGAGTCACTGAGATAAAAAGTCGAACAACTCAGGTAAAAGCAGCATTCCAGAAGATGAGGAACATCTTGTGTAATAATTCATTATCAATAAAAGTAAGAAATAACATACTAAAAGGTTACATAGAACCCATTCTCTTATACGGTAGTGGAGCATGGACAATTGACAATATTGTAAGAAAACATCTGGAAGCCACAACAATGTGGTTTTATAGAAGAATGTTAAAAATATCATGGACAGTTAAAGAGTAATGCTATAATTTTACAACTGGTCAACTCAAATAGACAACTTATTAACTGTATTAGAAGACGACAATCACACTTCCTGGGTCATGTCATGAGAAGAGGTGGACTGGAGAACATCGTAACAACTGGAAAAATCGAGGGTAAGTGAGACAGAGTAAGACAACGTGCGAAAATGTTGAATATCTTGAAAGCCTGACATGATACAGAATCATCAGAAACTATATTCGAACATCGCAGCAAAGCTGTAAACTACAGGAGTGTGAGAATGTCTCTCTGTATTTTTATTCATTTATTAATACCATTTGTACTCCTGTAGTTTACAGCTTTGCTGCAATGTTCGAGTCTTTCTGTTTGACACATTCGATTTCAACATGACATCCGGGTGACTGATCCTATATGGGATGGGACAATCAACTCCACCCCATAACCTCCTGAGTGGCGTCTTACGGCATGCATGAAAAGTAAACAGTGTTGCTAGTATTTGTCATATTAAAACACATATCTTGTTGAAGACCTTACTTGAAGGTACAGTTGAAGGGGAGACGATCACGAGGTACGTAAAGATACAAGTAAGAGGGAAATATCACGAGATGGAAAGGATACCGTCTATTAGAGGGGACAACCAAGGCAGTAGAGGACCTTGAAGGTATATTTCAGCCAATCTTCGTTGCCGAGACAGCACTTGATGATAATTAAATACGTCCTCATCCTCGAGTGGTTAATACAAACTAAATGTGTTGACATTGTCTAAGCCAGCTTATTGATTTAAAAGGTTCCATTTTTTCTTGGAAAAACCACATCAAGTCATCTACTACTAGACCAGTGTTTCCCAACTTTGGGCCCACGACCCACATGGGGGCAATTTGATTGTTTGAGGGGGCAAGTCAAACAAGTTGTAATTAGCCTTCATTTAGGGAATAATTAAATGTTTGAATATTAAAATATATCTATGTGTTACATAGGAGGCATCAGAATTTTAGTAGACTTTGGTCGGGCATTGTAAAAAAAAAGGTTGGGAAACACTGGTCTAGACGGCCAGTCAATTAGTCACACATGTAAGGGCTGTCCGTAAATTACGTTGACACTATTAAGGTAGGGGTGGGGGGAAGAAGGAGATTGAAAAAAATGTGTGACAAAGAGGAAGGTGTTTGCACAAAATTTATCGTTGGTTGGTGATTGGTTGTTGCTGATCCAGCGATCCATGGGCTCATGCCCATTGACCCAATGCCATTGTGTGATATATGCATGTGTTTGTGAGCTGTTGTTTTGTTCCATATAATGTGTTCCATTTATCTGGCCCTGGAGGTAGAAGCATTTTCCTGATGTCATCCAGCACTGGACATTCAAAAAGATGATTGGCAAATTATATAAGGATGAGTGCACAGCCGGCACTCTGGATTGTGTTGTGGTTGTATTCTGTTCAGGTGATTGTTAAGCTGTGCATGTTGTGTGCGCAGTAGGAAGATGATACTCTGGTCTTTCCTTCCGAGGAAAAAGTTATCGTCAACAATATTGTTTTTGTAAACGGACATTTTAAAAATAAAAATAACTTGTATTTGAAAGGAAACGTATTTTACCCATACGTCTCATGGCATTTTTTAACCGTAGGTCTATGGCATCAACCAACTATCGTGGATGAAAATAACCATTCATATACTCACGTAAAGGTATATCTCATGGCATCAACAAGCCGTCGGGGATGAAAATAACCATTCATATACTCAAGTGTTTAGAAATGACTATAACAGCACTCCCCATAGTCTTCTGAAAATTGGTACTGATTAATGAGTTAAACCAAATATTGCGATCATTAAAGCTTTTCCCTTGATAACAAACAATACGATTACTGAATGTATTAAAAGTAATGGGTTCAGATATGCAGAAAATGTAACGTTAATGTGGAATAGTTGTATATTAATGTTGATATGGGCTGGCACCCTTTTCTGTAAAATGTAATTGTTTGAGAGAAAGGAGTATATGTCTCTCTCAGAAACGTAATGAAAATATAAAATAAAATAGTATCAATACTATATATTTAAATAAGAAAAATATACCTTGTATAATTGCACAAGAAATATATATTTACACAATTTAAAAAAAATTGCTTTCACAAATTTGAAAGCATGCAGAGTATCATACAAATCATGTATTATCTTGAAAATTTCAAGGATACACTAAAACAAATCTAACTTTAAAGGAAATAACCGTTAAAATTGGGAACAAAATTGGCAAAAGATATTTTAGTCGAAATTATTTGTTGTACATTAAAGAAAAAACACCGTGTAATATAGGGTTAATATACAAGGGAAACAAAGAGAGACATTACCATAAAATAAATAGACCAAGCAGCGCCCCTGTTGGAGATCCCATTTGATGATCGTCTTCGGGGGTGAATCTCTTTGCTCTTGGCTTGATCATGATCGTAGCTATGAGAGACGTAGCTCCGCCTACTAGATGCACAGGTCCGTCTCCAGCGACATCGACCACACCCAATTTGTTCAGCCAGCCATGCTTAGACCACACCCAGTGAGCCGGGAAGCAGAAGACGAACGTGTTGAAGAAAGAGAAGACGATGTAGGCGAGGTATTTGGTTCGTTCTGCGATAGCTCCTGCGTATGAATGTACACAAATGTCAACATATGAATGTACACAAATGTCACCATATGAATGTACACAAATGTCAACATATGAATGTACACAAATGTCAACATCGTACAGTAGAAAAATGACATTTACTACATTATGTTTGAGAGAAGAGAGAAGTGAAATAAAGATTATCCCTGACGAAGATTATTGTTTCGATACAATGTTTTATTACCTATTTGAACGTTAGTCTAACATACTTTCCTAAGATACTTTTTTCAATATTATCAAAATAATATTGAATGTAGACATTTAAGTAACACTGTAACCACTACGTTCGATCGTTTTTTAGAAATAAAGGCTGAAATGGTGTAGAGGATTGACCTCATTGTACTAGGGTTTCCCTATACGGCTATATTTTCCACCCTTCTCAACAACATTGGCCTGCCGTCTGTCGAAAGCACAGCTGATAGCTAGTAACTCCGCAGTTTCAAGATAATCTCCAAAAAACATTAGCTACTAAACAAGACGTCACTACAATGGATCGATCAAGCGAACTCTTGAGCACAAGAAAGAAATGCTTTAACTACTAGACTATCCCAGGTGACCCCGAGTTATATTAGATAAGGGTTAATATAATAGAAAGAAATTAACCGGATTCATACATCTGGAAGCTTCAGTGTCAAACGCTTCATTTAACTTTGAATTACAGCTGGTAAACAAATGTTAAATATGTAACTATATAGGAAAAAGGAGATTAAAATTAACCGATATCTACCTATCGATAACAAATCAAGTAATGAATATGGACTGGATATAAATAATCAAAGAAACACAAACAATGTTAATCAATCAATCAATATCAATAAACCCATAACCCTTCAGGGTCGTAGGGGTACCACATTGGATGCTTCAGCACACAGACTCCTGCCGCGAATTCTATCCTCAGCGATGCGGATGAGTGTGGAAATATCTAGCCCTGTCCATTCCTTGATGTTGTCTGTCCATGTCTTTATTTGTCCTCCTCTGCTTCTTCCACCCTCGACAGTTCCCTGCAGTTTTGTTTTTGACAAGGAATCGTGCCTGCATACATGTCCGAACCATGCTAGTTTTCGTCGTTTCACTATTGAAAGCAATGGCTCCTGGACACCTGCACACATCTCTACTTTATTTCTTACATACACATTGGTCTTACGTTCCCTATAGGAAATTCGTAGAATTCTTCTGTAGCATTTATACTCGAAAGCCTGTAATCTTCTCTCCATGTCCGCAGTGAGTGTCCAACTCTCACAACCATACAACACAACAGAAAGCACCAGCGACCTATACAGTTTGATTTTCACTCCAACACTGATGTTGCTTTTCCAAATCACAGTTAGCCTTGACAAGGACGCTAAAGCCATTTCCAGCCTTATTTTTAGTTCTGCTTTACAATGATTATCCATTATAGTATTTCAGTGGGCAAAAGGTTTAGCTAGTGGTGCCCATCTCCTCTCCAGCTGTCCCTCTGATGTGGTTATATGGATGTGTCTTCACTCTCCATCTCCAATGCACTTTTCTGATGTTGACACTACATCACATTTGAACTTCGCGCTGAGCGCATCGCTACCAATTCACTAGGTCTCAACCTTACTTCGTACACATCCACATTAATATTTCTAAACTTGATAATACCTTCACTATGTTGTTATCTTTTAATCCATTAACGAGTAACCTTCAAGATATTATCCCGAATTGACATATTTTCCACTGCACACTAATTCACTGAATGTTAATCAGCAAAGACACAGAAGAATAACAGCTAAACATAAACGTACATGGAGAGAAGTACAACAAGTAAAACATCAATATCTTGGACACATAGTCACAAATGATGGCAGATGTGAAACAAAAGTTAATAGGGGAATAGGAATGGTTAAAAGTACCTTCAATGACAGGAGCAAAATAGCAACATCTAAACAAATTACAAACAAGTTAAAATGAGAATTATAAAATGCTACAGCTATTCTATATTAATGTATGAACGGACTGGTTCAATTCGCGTTAGTCTCAAGAATTATGGTTCAGATACATGGACACTAAATAAACAATTAGAAGACATAATTGATGCGTTTGTGATGTGGGTATATAGAAGAATAGGGAGGACATCATGGAAAGAGAAGAAAACAAATAAAGAGGTTCTAAAAACACTTAATATGAAGAAAGAGTTACTAAGAGACATAAAGGTCAGGCA
The DNA here is from genome assembly GCA_034231615.1 of Meghimatium bilineatum. Taxonomy (NCBI): domain Eukaryota; kingdom Metazoa; phylum Mollusca; class Gastropoda; order Stylommatophora; family Philomycidae; genus Meghimatium; species Meghimatium bilineatum. The sequence goes on along the minus strand of CM067299.1, from coordinate 114,938,478 downwards.
AATAAAATATTTTGGACATATTAAAAGGCATGGCACCTTAGTGAAGTCCTTAATTGAGGGTAAAGTCAATGGGAAGTATCTAGAGGTGAGGGTAGGAAAAGTAATTTATTTTTGAAAGTTCCGAAGATCACACAAGCAACACCTGACCGGGACTCTGAGACTACATACACTGGGATGGCTGCTGGAACGGAGGGCGGATCACTTATAGGAGTGCCCCACGTGCTGTGAAGCCAGTTTCTAATCAAGAACCATGTCTCTCTTTGTGAATTTTCTCTCTATCTCACTCACTCACCATCTCTACCTTCTTTCTATCTCACTTTCTCTCCATGTCTCCCTCTCTCAACCTTCTTTCTCTCACTTTCTCTGTCCACCCTCACTTCTCTCCCTAAAATTTGTATTAATGTGTATGTTGTACAACAAGAATAAATATCAAACCTGAGACAATGGTTGTAGCCGTTGTAGCAAAGGAACTCTGAAAGACAAAACGTGAGAACTCCTCCCCCATAACTGAATCATCCGGATCTATAAAAAACTTGCCTACTCCACAGAATCCATTGGTGCCACTTCCATCACCAAAACTGAAACCGTATCCCAGCATCCAGTAGGAGATTCCACCAAATATCACGTCAGCCACATTCTTGGCCATAATGTTCACCTCATTTTTTGTACTAACTGAGCCACTTTCCAGCAAACCAAATCCTGTCATAATTTCAACCACAACAATCAAAGTCATTATCATTGCTAACTAGCAACTAATTACATTAATGAAAATAATTATCATTGCTAACTAGCAACTAATTACATTAATGAAAATAATTATCATTGCTAACTAGCAACTAATTACATTAATGAAAATAATTATCATTGCTAACTAGCAACTAATTACATTAATGAAAATAATTATCATTGCTAACTAGCAACTAATTACATTAATGAAAATAATTATCATTGCTAACTAGCAACTAATTACATTAATGAAAATAATTATCATTGCTAAATTAGAAAAGAATGACATTGACATTGTTCCTGTTATCTAGCAAATGTTTAATTAATAAGTTGTTCATCTGCTCCTTCAGTAGGAATCATATTAATGAAATTCATTTTGTTTGATAACTAGCAATGATAACATTAATGAAATTCATTATGTTTGATAACTAGCAATGATAACATTAATGAAATTCATTATGTTTGATAACTAACAATGATAACATTAATAAATTCATTATGTTTGATAACTAGCAATGATAACATTAATAAATTCATTATGTTTGATAACTAGCAATGATAACATTAATAAATTCATTATGTTTGATAACTAGCAATGATCACATTAATAAATTCATTATGTTTGATAACTAGCAATGATAACATTAATAAATTCATTATGTTTGATAACTAGCAATGATAACATTAATAAATTAATTATGTTTGATAACTAGCAATGATAACATTAATGAAATTCATTATGTTTGATAACTAGCAATGATAACATTAATGAAATTCATTATGTTTGATAAATAGCAATGATAACATTAATGAAATTCATTATGTTTGATAACTAGCAATGATAACATTAATGAAATTCATTATGTTTGATAACTAGCAATGATAACATTAATAAATTCATTATGTTTGATAACTAGCAATTATCACATTAATGACATTTATTTTAAACTACCCACTATCACATGAATAATATTCCTTATTTTTATTAAATTATCGTCTATTACATTAATGATATTCTTTATTTTTATTAACTAGCATCTATGACATCAGTGAAATTCATTATTTATGTTAACTAGGCTCTTTCGCATTAACGAAATTCATATTCAACTATCATCTATGACATTAACGAAATTCATATTCAACTATCATCTATGACATTAATGAAATTCATTAATATTTCGTAGTTACATCAGAGGTTATGGTTCATAAAGAACATCCTCCTTTAATGTTTTGGGTAAAAATCTCTGTTATAACCAAATTGGACTAACTCCTGAGTTGAAGGAAACGCACCCCACCATACGAGATACTTTTATGTTAATTATTATTGCGAACTGGCAGCAATAATATTCCAACTGTATTGTTTTATAACAACGGTTGTTCTGTTGCAGATTGAGACAGATGATCCTGACATCTTGCACAGATAATAAAATAGTTACTAGGTTAAGAAGGGCAAAAAATCTTTTATGTAAAGATTGGGAGATTATGTTATGAAATTGGATGTTACCTTGTGATAAGACTTGGACAAATATGTATGGATGATCTAACGCAAAGTATATATTGAAAGTACTATATGAAAGTACTATATGAAAGTACTATATGAAAGTACTATATGAAAGTACTATATGAAAGTACTATATGAAAGTACTATATGAAAGTACTATATGAAAGTACTTATTGAGACAGTGTTCTGTGCTGTGATTCTGTTTGGATGATGTACCAGGAAGTATATATTAAAAGTACTATATGAAAGTACTATATGAAAGTACTATATGAAAGTACTATGTGAAAGCACTATACAAATGGAGAAATTTGTATGGATGATGTAACGGGAAGTAAAAATATTGAAAGTACTATATGAAAGTACTATATGAAAGTACTATATAAATAGACAGATCTGTATGGATGATGTAACGGAAAGTATATATTGAAAGTACTATATGAAAGTACTTATTGAGACAGTGTCTTGTACTGTGATACTATATGGATGATGTAACGGGAAATATTTATTGAAAGCAATGGCAAACTACTAAAATTATATATATTGCCTATAAAATCGCTACAGAAAAAACAAGTTTGGATTGATGGCTACGTCCTGAACGAGATGTCATGTGACGTATTCCTTCCAGAACGTTGTCTTCCCAATGAACTCTCTGAACCTCTCTGTCTTGGGAGATATGGCTTGCATTTTCTAGCAATGTATTAATGTTATCTTTAATGTCGTCAGTCCATCGTCTTCTTGGTCTGCCCCTTCTCCTCCGCCCAGGTACTCTTCACTCCATTATTTGTCTTTCTAAACAGTTATGTCTCTTTATATGACCAAACAGGCGTAGTTTTCTTTTTGTTATTGTGTTTAGTAACCAACACTCTGGAATATTCAGTGTGTTTATAATATCTGAGTTTCTGATTTTATCCTTCCATGATATTCTAAGCATCTTTCTGTAGCATTTCAGCTCGAGAGCGTTAAACGGGATGTACTATCAATAAAACTTATTATGAATTCTTTGAAGTCCGAAGACGTTTTTCATGATATATGAAATCTTCAGATGATCTAGGCTGGCAAGAAAAATGACTTGACGGGCCAATTTTGGCCCACGTGCTATATTTTACTGACCACTGCACAATAAAATGAATATCTGCCATAAGTAGGCAAATTCTATATATATTTTACATAAATTATACAAAAATTATAATTTAAAACAATTTGATTATTATATAATATTAGAACAATATGATTACAGATTAATGTTGTCCTTGACTAAATGTAGTCAACGGTTTTATCTCGTGACTTGTAAAGTGTTTACAAGATTTAAAGTGACATAAACTTGCGAGGCCAAACACGAAAAATACAAACTCAGCAATAAAATTAGTTATCTGGAAAAAATCCCAAATTAATTCTCTAAAAGATGCAAATTGAAAGCGCTAACATACCAAAATGCAGCTATTATTGCACTAAAAGATATTTAATAGAATCGTTAGCTAGACTAAGTTGTTTATATATTAATCTTTTGAAATTGCATTTCTCTTGTATAGATAGCACCTAGTTTTACTGTTAGTCTCAGTCCATTATCAAGTTCATGAAATAAGTTTTAATAGATTTTCTCTTAGACGTCTTGAGAAATTATAGTAACATTTTGCATGCTGTCTGAAAATAACAATGACATTAGGAAATATTTCTTTTGCTCTTAGAATACGTGCACGTTAAAAGTTTGTTGTTTCTTTATTTTATATAAAAAGTGCATCAACTTCTCGTGAAGATAAACGTCTTTACAGTATCTATGTGAGCATTCTCATTTGGTCTCTGTTGAATGGAAATTTAGAATTTTTGTTTTCAAAGCACAAAACAATTACTTTATGGAGACCTGGCTATTGTTTCTCCAAATCCAGTATCACCTTTCTGCTGGGGTTCGAAAGTTGGGAATCAATACCAATGACACTTTACATGGCATGCATGTAGTAAAAGACTACTAAATTCGTTTTAATGTGGAGTTGGTGTATTTTTATCTCATAGAGGGTCAAAGTAACCAAGAGTTATGTTGAAGAGCATCCATTTCAGCACGTGCGTGAGTCAAAATAAATCTGATCAATACTTATGTTCTTAAAAAAAGTGAACGTTCTTCAAGGTTCAGGTAACCATGTCATCACAATCTCTGATATTAATAAATTAACCATATACTAGATGCATCAATCGTTAACCTTAAATATTTGATAGAAATTTGAATGACTGTATCATTGTCTTGTAAGATTGTCAATATTATTGTTGATGACGTCAAGATTCTACTGCTTGTGCCATTTTGATGTCGACGAATAACGTGGCTTCATACTATCATTATGAAAGTGTCACCATTTATTGATATGCGTCAGAGAGGGGCAACATTTTGTTATCCGTTGTTTAGGTAATATTTGTGAGACTAATACAAATGTATAGGTCAATGAAGGTCCAGTAAGGTGATGCATTCCTGTCTCCCCAGCTAGTGCATGCCTGGAGTAGGAAGTTTCAAAACAGATTCAGGCACGTAGGTCTTGAACAGTGTATCACATATCTCAGAATACATAACTAAGATACACATTGCGGACAATTTTTGCCATAATTAAGAACAATATTGGCAGTATATTGCACATACCTGATTGCATTGTAAAAATAATGAATGCGCTTGTGAGAATCCATGTTGCATCGTCCCATGATGCCGCGTCGCGGGCTTCAAAGATAGAGTCTTTAGTGGTCATGTTATAGACTAAAGTCACACCAGAGTTTGAGTGATCTGTTTCGTTCAAATAACTTGGAAATGTTTGATCTTCTGCCATCATTCTGTGGAAACATAAGAATAGAATAATCATTATTGGTTGTTTCTTTGTTTCAATTCCAAGAAAGTACGAGCAATAGAGCTCTTAATTCCTTTGTGCAATGGGATGGTGAAACTCTCGTCTGTAGAAGACTCCTGTACCAGAATTATTTATGACTTTAATCGTTACGTTTTTGATTATTGTCTTGTTGTCGTTGGTCACTAAATATATATATGAAAGTATATATATATATAAATATATATGGAAAAGCAAGATCAAGCTTGGGCTGATGGTCACATTATATATATATATTTACTTGGTGTTATACGCAAAAAATATTCAGGGCGACTCAGTCAGTTCCTCTTTTGCCACGTTTGGCACATAGGACGGATGTCATAGTTCTCCATGCCTGTCAGTCAGTTGCTAAGGGTTGCAGGTCTTGTGCATTTATGCCTGTTGATTTTAATTCATTCATAAATGTTCTTCTTAGCGTTATTTTTGGTCTTCCCTGTTTTCTTTTTCCCGTCTGGTGTCCACATGAAGAAATGTCGTGGAATTCTCTCTTCCTTCATTCTAAGTACGTGGCCGATGTATTTCCAGCGGCATTTTTTGATGATGTTCGTCACATATTCTTGTGTTGTCTCCTCTCTTAGTATGTCGTTAGATTTGAAGTCATTCCAATTAGTATTTGTGATTTTTCTGAGGCATCTATTCTGGAAGGTAAACGAACGTCTTATCCATTATTGCGGTAGATTTCCAACTTTCCCATCCATATGTCAATGATGGAATCCCACTTGCCTTGAATAGTTGCAGTTTCATGTGCTTACTTGCGATCTTCGATCTTCAGATGGTTGAGAGTTTGTTAAAGGCGTTGGAGGCGAGAGCGATTCGAGCCTTGATTTCTGAGTTGATATCCCCGTCTGCTGTTATCTTGCTTCCCAAATATATGTAATTTGAAACGTTGTCTAGTATGTTACCATCTAGTTTAATTGATTCTGTCAGGCCGGTAAAGTTCATGATTTTCGTTTTATGCGTGTTTATTTGAAGGCCTATCTATTGTGCCAAAAATTTGAGTCTTTTTGTTTTTTCTTGGAGATCTTGGTGTGTTGAACTCAGGAGAGCAATATCATCTGCGAAGGTTAGATCTTCCAGGGTCTCGTTGTTTACCCATTTGATTCCTAGCTGTTTTTGATATGTGCATTTCCTCATCACCCAGTCAATCGCGATGCAAAACAGTACTGGGGACAAAACACATCCTTGTTTTACTCCGCTTGTTACTGGGAACCAGCTGGAAAAGCCACTTCTGTTCTTACACAACAAGCCGTATCGGAGTAAAAAGCTTTTATGATATTGATGTATTTCGTCGGGATGCCGTAAAGTGTAAGAATTTTCCAGAGAGATGGTCCGTGAAGACTATCGAAAGCCTTCTGGAAATCTACAAAATTGTATTTCTGTGGATTCTTCTATTATTGTTGTTAAGGTGTAGATGTGATCTATTGTTGAGCGGTTGGGTCTGAAGCCAGCTTGTTTTTTTCTGAGAGCTTCATCAATATAATTTCTTAGTCTTTGTAGTAATATACCGAGAAAGACTTTACCAGGGATGGATAGTAGCGTGATACCTCGCCAATTGTTGCAGTCAGACAGATCTTCTTTCTTTGGTAATTTAACAATTATTCCATTTTTCCATTGTTGTGGTGGTGATTCATTCTGCCATATTTGGTTGAATAGAGATAATAAATGGTTTAGAGAAGTATCGTCAGCCCCTTTTAACATTTCTCCTGAAATGTCGTCAACTCCAGTGGCTTTATGGTTTTTCAAATATTTTATAGTTGATTTAATCTCCTCAAGTGTTATATTCTCACATGATGTATTTAATAGTGGCATTTGGTTATCCTCCGTTGTGGTTGGGATGTTTGTGATTATTGGTCTGTTCAAAAGTTCGTTAAAGTGTTCAGCTCACCTTAATTTTTGTTCTTCTTCTGATATCAGTGTTTTGCCGTGTTTGTCTTTTACAGGAATGTTTGTTCTTGGTGGATTGTTACCTAATTGTTTTATGATATTATATAGTGTTCTGCTGTCGCCTATTTTTGATGCGTTTTCCGTTTCAGTTGTTAGATTTTCGATGTAGTGGTGTTTGTCCTTTTTAATGCTTGACTTTACTTCTTTTTCTAGAAGATTGTATTGTTGTTTGCTGAGTTCTTGTGTGGTGGTTGATCTTTGCTGATAGTAAATTAATTTTAGCTTGTTTCCGTTCTGGAAATTTTGGACCATATGCTATTACTAATCCAATGCGTCTTTTTCTTTTGTATAAACCCTACAGTGTTTGTTACTGACTCTATTATAGCGGTTTGTAAGCACTTCCATTGAGTCTCAATGTTTTCTTTCTCATTCCTATCTTGTCCGATCAAATTTTTGGATGTAGATATAGATTTTTGAATTTCTGTGTTGTATAATTCTTTGAGATTTTGGGACTGTCAGATTGCAGTCGTTGGGAGTCTATCTTTTTATTGTCAGTTGTTTTTGTTTTTTTAAACTTGATGTTGATTTTCGCGATGCAGAAGTTATGATCGCTATTTATATCGGCTCCTCTAAATGCTCTATTATCTTGTACTGCCGATACACATTTTCTTGAGAAGCAGAAATGATCGATTTGGTTTTTTGTTTTATTATCAGGAGAGTTCCAGGTGATTTTATGGATGTTTTTTTGTGAAAAAAGGTACTGGCTAATGCAAGATTTGACGTTTCACACAGTTCAAGTAGCCTCTCCCCGTTTTGATTAATCTTCTTCTTCTTCTTCTTTCTGTCCTCATGTACCTTTCGATGTTGAGGAGAGAGTGAGTGCACGGTCTTTTGCCCTTCTATTTGCCTCTTCCACTGTTATATTTCTGAGTGTCTCTAATACACTATATATCCACCTTTTACGAGGGCATCCAATAGGTCGACTGTTATCGTATCGTTTGTTAAGTGTTTTTTGGATAATACTTTGCTCGTTCTGGCTGGTTATGTGGCCGTACCATGTAAATTGTTGTTTCTGGATGTATTATATTGTTGAATTGATCCCTAATTGTTTCCTTAGTGTTTCATTCCTGATTTTGTCTCTCAAGCGAACTACAATAATACGTCTCACACATTTCATTTCAGTGGTGTTTTGATTCATATTATCCCTTACTCCGTGTTTGCCCTTGTACTTTTCATCACATGTGTTACCGAATCCCGCTTTAGCATTTATATCGCCCAAGACAATAATAATTTCATGTCTTGGGGTCATGTTAGTTACGTTAATTAAGTTAATTATGTTAATTAAGGGTGACTCCAAGTGTATTAATAGTGACCAGCAAAAATCACGACAATAATACAATAAACGTAAATGAAGTCCTAATTAACTCTATACAGAAGTCTTAAAAAGCACGGTTGAAGATCACGGCTTCTCCGGAGATGTACTTTATTCTCAGAAGAAGTATAAACTCTCAACCCTTTCATATGCAGCCTCCTACTCAGAGTGGTTAAACCATAATTATATATATTAAATGCTGTGAGGTTTCCATAAATGGGAATCCTGATTATATATACATTTTATCTAATAGTGGCGTATTGTTGAATGACGCCAGAACACCTTGGACGAAGAGAAAGGGCAGACTAAGAATACGATGGACATTACAGATAACGTGAGTACGTCGTTGGAAAATACAAGCCGCATCGCACAAGACAGAGAAGGTTCAGGGAGTTCAATGGGAATACAACTTTCTGGAGAGAATACGTCACATGACACACACACACACACGCACACACACACACACACACACACACACACACACACACACACACACACACACACACACACACACACACACACACACACACACACTACTAGTGGATTATTGTTGAATAATGTTAGGTCTAGTAGGTCATTAATGGTGTCAGGTCTAGTGGGTCATTAATGAGACCCAGTGTTGAATGATGTCAGGTCTAGTTGGTCATTAATGGTGGCCAGGTATAGTAGGTCATTAATGGTGCCAGGTCTAGAGGGTCATTAATGAGACCCTGTGTTGTAAACGCATTCCCAGCAAGGTGAGAGTTTTACCTGTGAAAAAGTAATTCTTCCGTTTCGTCCTCGTGTGTAGTTACCTGGTTTATGTAATGAGAAATAAGATAACTTTTCTATGATAATTCATCAAGGGAGTGGTTTTACTCATATTGGCTACTTTCCTAGTACTAAGTCAGGTTTTGATTTGCCAAGCGGTTCAATATCACAAATCCCCTTTTATCTATTTGCTTGAGGAGACCTCCTTCTGACTTTCCGCTTGTTGAATCATTCGTTGTATGTGTATATGCCATGTACTGTGAGTATATGTGTGTGCGTGTATATGTGTGTGCTTGTCTTGTGTGTGCGTGATTAAGTACGAGCACGTGTTCATTGATTGTGGCAGTATGGGTACAAGTACGGTTGGGCACTTGTGTGCGCCTTCTGTTTGCCCTCTTGCCCAGAGTATCGCTCATAGCACGTAAAACAAAGTTTGAAGCGATAATTCCCAGGAATCTCCGAAAAATAAATTGTCTAAACAAGACTCGTACGTGGGGTTCGAACCTACGGCCTCTTGAGCACAATATTAATGGTTTAATCACGACGCCAGGGAGATCTTTCTTCTTATTTTACATTAATTCTCAAATTCTTGCAGATTAACAAGATGTAGTCCGGAGAACGTTCTCAAACTCCTGCAGATTAACAGAATGTAGTGTCATTGACTACAACTAAACTGCGATTTCTTCGCCTTTCAACATGACACGTCTGAAATCAGCATGGCCTCTGATTCACTTTTACCCTATTTGGGATTAAATAGGCAACTCCACCTCATAATCTCCTTAGTCTATTATTTCAGACCACGGCAATGCACTAGTAGATTTCATTAAGAAATGTTAATTCTCCGTTCTACTCGTTCACAAATACAAGAATGGTATTCCAATGTATCGATCTCTCGCAGCTGGTGACATGAATAAATGCATGTATAATTCTCTTCCCGTTGTATCAGATACAACAAACGTATTGAATGTTCTTATTATCATTATTACGATATGTCATATGCACTTGTCGAAATGCTTTTTAGTGCTTATAGGTATGTACTCAATAAGATAATTTCACATGTTTTCAAAGCAATCTCAAACAAGACAGATTGGACCCGTGTGACCGTTTAAGTTTGAGATTAAAGATTACATGAGATTAGGAAAAAAAAAGGTGGTGGATGCCGACAACCAGGTAGTATGATATTCACAAACACATTGTCCTAATAATTTGAATATCCGATTTCCAATTTCCCGATTACTTGAAACCCGAATAGATGGATAGCCGTTTTTCTGATATCTTCCCGGTGACATAATCAGTGACCAAAAATGCTAGAGTTCGTCAATGTTTGAATCTGCTAATACCGAAATCGTCAATGTGAAATAGCATATGTAGGACTGTATCTTTGAATGATTCTTTGAAAATAACTGTTATTAGCATGTACAGTTCAGGGCCGTGGATACAATTTCTCTAAAGGAGGAATGGAGTTTCCGATCAAATAATATTCAGAAAACCGTATCCTTCCGTTTCACAGAACTTTATTCGGGTAATAACTCTATGTTCAGTCCAGCAGAGCTATGGTAGTAGTGATTTCACTATTTAAAAAAAAAATGTATTTTATAGTGCTAAATATCTTGTTCGATTTTATAGGGGTGGTGGTGTTTAAAACGTATAACCCCCCCTCTCCTTTTGTGTATATGAGTCAGTATAAATTATAGTTTAAAAAAAATAGTACATGGAATTATTATTTAATTCAGTAGTTAAAATGTTAATGAATCTTGAGAAGTCAGACACAAGAACGTATATTTAGTATTCGCCTCTATTACCATACTTGTGTATACGTACGTCGTTGTTAACTTGAATGTCTGTGATATTACATGTCTGCCGTCTAATACTCGAAACTTGGCTGTCTGTGATATTACATGTCTGCCGTCTAATACTCGAAACTTGGCTGTCTGTGATATTACATGTCTGCCGTCTAATACTCGAAACTTGGCTGTCTGTGATATTACATGTCTGCCGTCTATTACTCGAAACTTGGCTGTCTCTGATATTACATGTCTGCCGTCTAATACTCGAAACTTGGCTGTCTTTGATATTACATGTCTGCCGTCTGTTACTCGAAACTTGGCTGTCTTTGATATTACATGTCTGCCGTCTGTTACTCGAAACTTGGCTGTCTCTGATATTACATGTCCGCCGTCTAATACCCGAGACAAGAATTCAAAAATACAACTACGTAAATTATGAACGTACACTAATTTTAAAATATAATACTATCCCGATGGAAAACAAAAGTCAAATCATAAACTCATTATTCTACCAAGATTGTGTTATCAATGTCAAGCATGGACACTAATTAAAGAACAAGACAGAAAGCTTACTATGTATGAAATGAGATGTCTAAGAAAAGCAGCAAAGAGAACAATAAGAGATCTTGTGAGAAATGAGATGTCTAAGAAAAGCAACAAACAGAACAATAAGAGATCTTGTGAGAAATGAGATCACAATAACTGTTGTAACAACATCTGTGATCAAATATATTTAAAAACAGAGATTAAAATGGTTCGACCCACTAATGAGAATGAACCCTTATTGGCCAGCGACAAGAGCATGCAACATGATACTGGAAACAGCAAGATACATAAGAATACAGAGGAGAAGATGGTTTGAAGAACTTAAGATATACTGAGAAGTAACAATGTGACTGCATTTTAAGTGACCAAGTGTCCGAAAATCGATCGTCATTAAATCCTGCTCTGCCCTCACAGCAAGATGGATGGATGAATATATATATATATAGCTATGTATAGATAGATAGATATATATATAAATATATAGATAGATAGATAGATAGATAGATGATAGATAGATAGATAGATAGATAGATACATATATAGATAGATAGATAAATAGATAAATAGATAGATAAATAGATAAATAGATAGATAGATAGATAGATAATAGATAGATAGATAGATAGATAAATATATATATATATAGATAGATAGATAAATATATATATATATAGATAGATAGATAGATAAATATATATATAGATAGATAGATAGATAGATAGATAGATAGATAGATAGATAGATAGATAGATAGATAGATAGATAGATAGATAGATAATATATATATATATATATATATATAGATAGATAGATAGATAGATAGATAGATAGATAGATAGATAGATATATAGATAGATAGATAGATAGATAGATAGATAGATAGATAGATAGATAGATAGATAGATAGATAGATAGATAGATATATAGATAGATAGATAGATAGATATATAGATAGATAGATAGATAGATAGATAGATTATAGACCCCCACTGAGTAGAAGGCTCAATAAGCATTGCACTAAGCCGAAAGCTGAAGTCTCCTGGGTATGAAAGAAAGCTCAGAAATACCACCCCACTGTACGTATGAAGTAAGAGCTAATCACTCGCAATTCCTTGGGTTCTCAATGAATCCTTGAAAAATACCTTAGGGTCGAAACGTTGAAACTGTCTTATATACTGATGTGTATATGTTTTCGTATGCATCCTGCACATCCTGATAGTCTGTGTGTTCATTGTAAAACTGATCGATCTTGTGTTTTACTCAAGTATTGTTGTTATAAAGTTGTCTCATTTTTTATCGATTGTTCTGTTCATGACACTTGATGTATTGTTTATTGATCTCATGATCTGCCTTTTCTCTATCTTTCACTAGTATACACAATACGTACATTTTTTATTTGTAAAGTGTTGTTTGTTCATCTTGTTTTGTTTATCTGCATTCGATGCCAGGCAAATGTAGCTTACAGGATTTATTTCGAAGTTTAGAATGTGATGTGTTATATTTTACATAGCATGTGTTGTGTTGTTTTACATAGATTGTGGAGTTTAGTTTTACATATAATGTGGTGTGCTATAATTTACATAGCATGTGTTGTGTTGTTTTACATAGAATGATGTGTGTTATATTTTACATAGCATGTGTTGTGTTGTTTTACATATAATGTGGTGTGCTATATTTTACATAGCATGTGTTGTGTTGTTTTACATAGAATGTGGTGTTTCATGTTTTACATATAATGCAAGCTAAAGTTCAGGATGATATAGAGTTATCTGAAACATTTCCTGTCTCAAATGGAGTAAAACAAGGATGTGTATTAGCACCTACCCTATTTATCATCCTGTTCTCTCCTATGTTGGATGATGCTTTCAGAGATCTAGACCTGGGAGTAAACATTATATATCGCATAGATGGAAAATTGTTCAACCTTCGGCGGCTCCTGGCAAAAACCAAAGTTAAATCACACACAATCAGAGATCTTCTATTTGCTGATGACCGTGCCTTAAATGCCAACTCTGAGGCTGATCTACAAAGTATTATAGACAGATTCTCCACAAAGAAATTTACAGCTGGAATAGGAATCATTAGCCATCTACTGACTAGTATGCATGGTCATAATTCTAACTGAATTTTCAGAAGTGGATATAAAAAAATAGTGATCATCACTTGTGATGGACGAACACACATATAATGTGGTGTTATGTTTTATTTAGAATGTGGTGTTTTATGTTTTACATATATCGAATCCTGTGTTCTACGTCACGCTAATATGGCGCTGTATTCTAGTGTCACTTGTGATACTGTTTTCAAAGCTTGTGTTATTACCATAGTCATAACATCAAGTGTGCTTTCTAGGAATAACTAGTTGTGCTTGTCAAATAGATATATCTATTCGATTATAAACAAGTGATTCTATATAATAATTATGAAGTTTATGTGACGAGTTACTTTACTTCAGTATCAACAACACATTGAATCCCTCGCAATGTAGCTACAGTAGACCTAACGTGTCGTGTGAACACATCACCAGTGGACTGCCTGAAGCGTGTCTGGCTCCACTCTCGACTGACATTCTATTAGGCAGCAATAAAGTTGTCAATGTCATGCTGACTGTTAAAAAACATACCGGTCTTTCTAACCACCACACGTAAAGTCTGATGTTCGGCGAATTTACTCGTATGTGGTTAAAAGGCAATAAAGGCAATACAAGCCTTCCTGTCACTGAAAGACAATACAAAGTTTAGCGAATATATAGAGATAGATTAACGATAGTTGGTAGGTAGTTAATGAGTTTGCCTCTCTTTTGGAGAGGCGTGCCCCTTTCAATCAGGGGACAAAGTCCAATTAGGTTATATCAGGACACACTACCATAAAATATTAGAGGTAACAAAGACCCCATCTTTTATAGACTACGATAGTTTATCGGCCCACCGGGATATGTAGGCGACCACCATCAACGCTGTGTTGACCGCATCGGACAGGGTGAAACACGTAGACAATTATGGTCATCCACTGTATTGTACTTCACTTCCAGTCGTTCTCGATTCGTCTTGTCATTGGTTTCACATGAGGTCCGACAAGAGAGTGAAATCGACGCTTTGCACATATTCTCCTCACCTTAATCAAAATCCCCAGTGCAAGTCATGTTCACATCCACGACATAAATAAATGAAGTAGCTATCACCCGACTACCTCAGGTTTCTCTGAATTCTGTTATTTTGTGAACATAATCAGACATTTTATTCCATTTTTAGATTCCTTATATATTACATACTTTACTATTTTTGTGCAAATCAAGACTTGAAGCAACTGCTATGTCTGAGGGCATAACGTATCACTTCCAATAGTTTGGCTGCTCACTTTGCACACGACAATATATTGTATTCGTATTATGAGTTAGATAATCATCATCATCATCATCTTAGTCATCATCAGGTAGCATATCCTGAACATGATGTAGCAGTCATTACAACATGTCGAAACTCCTGTCGATCTTCATTCAGTCTTCCTGCTTCTGTTACTGCCATGTATATGTGTTCTTTGATATCTTCCGTACATCTTCTTGGTCTGCTTCTCGTTCGCCATGCTGGCATTATCCCCTCCATTATGGTCTTCTCTAGGCTGCCATGCCTTTGATATGGCCAAAATATTGTAATTTTCTGGAAATAATCATGGTGTTTGCCCAGTTTTCTTTTACATTCATTATTCTTATTAATGATCTGTTTGGTTCGTAGTATTCCAATTTTGTAACATTGTGTTTCAAATGTTGCTATTTTGTTGTTCACGCTGTCGGTGATTGTCCAGGATTCACACCCATATAATGCCACTGGGAAAATGCAAGCTCTTGGAAATGTTGCTTTTGCTGTTTTGCAGCAACTCATCCATATGATGAGTTAGATAAAGAGACAAAAACTAATTTATGGAACTGATTTATATCTTGGACGCTAGATAAAAAATAAACGAGTTGGTAGAAGTTGGCTAGATCGCAAGTCAATTCATCAAATGTGATGCACTTTTGAAGATCTGTTTCCTTTAATTGAGATTTGTGTCCGATAATACACCGCTTTAAAAAATAACTAGGAAAATATTCTTGTTTTGATCATGCTTGTGGTAAATAGTGGTAAACTAACGATATTTTAGACCCATCTAACTTCTCCTACACTACAATAATAATAGTCGCTGGTTTGAGGAACATTGGTTTTACGGTGTCACTTGGACCCTCTAGTCCAACATTGATAGCTCGCCCATATATAAAATTAGTCTTGCGAATTGAATAAATGTGTATTGAAACGCTGCTTTTCAGCATCCACCCCATTCTATAGCAAAACGCCGATGAATAGTAATAGGTGCTATGTCATATGAAAACAATATCGTGCAAAGAATACATAGACACTCAAAAACCAACAGGTAGGTCACCTAATCAGAATGGAAACACGTCACATTCCATCCATAGCTTTCAATAGACGCTCATCTGAAAAGAGAAACAGGGGAAGATCCATACGACGATGGATGGATGGCATCAGAGAAAGACTAGAAAATCACGGCTACACTATGTCAACGGGGCACAGTTAACAAAAATACAGAAGACTTCGGCTCCTTATTACATCATCGGCACACATAGATAGGACAAGACAACCCCTCCAGAAACTCTACACTAGACTATTTGTTTATTAGTCCGTCTGTTAACTATGTTTGCTGTCCCACTGAATCCGTAGTATGTTCGCATCTATTGGTAGAGAAAAACTTCAACAGGTGCTTTTCACAATATAAGACTGAATTGCTCATTTTCGTGATTTTCATTGGTCACTATATTTATACTGTATATGCGGCTAACGAAAATCAACAGAACAGAAAATGAGTAAATTAAAAAGGCTGTATTCTCTATTAGTTAATAGGTTTCATAAAGTGGATGGTCATGTTCCAACACATTACTTTTATTATAGCACTCTGCTAAACCAACTCTGATATCTAAAACCTGCAATTATTGACTCCAACGGATAGCACTACTATAAATTAGAGATCTATTGTCGGTTCAGTTTCAATTAGTACATTTCTATTTATGTCGTATTTCAGGCTCACCACTCTATTTTTGTTAGAACATCGAGTGGATTCTGAAAATAACAATTTATAGATTTTTAACGAGTGTACATTTACAATTGTAAAGAGCTATTCACGCATCAGGTAAGCTTCATCGTCTGTTGTTAATATTAAAGAAGTCGATGGTAATTAGGGATCTCGAGATCTAGTTCAGGATGCAAGGAATGGAACCACTAGCTTCGACATCTACTTCAGCAAAGAATGGAACCACTAGCTTCGACATCAAGTTCAGCAAAGAATGGACCACTAGCTTCTTGTTACCATACATGTCGTTGGAGGCGACAACGGGAATTTGGGGAAATCTCGCAACCTCTCACATTTGAAAATGCGTACTTTTAAAAATTTTATATTTGTTATAACATCATGGATGTATACATTTAAAATTGTATATCTCCCATGTGTTGCTGGGGCCCGAAAGGGGAGCAAAGAATAGCAACACTAATTACATTCCACGCATGTTGTAAAAGGCGACTAAGGAGATTATGGGATGGAGTTGGCTGTCCCATCCCATATAGGGTCAGTGACCCAAAACAATGCTGAAGTCGGATGTGTCAGGCCGAAAGGCGCAGATATCGCAGCAATGATGTAAACCATGACACAACGCATTCCGTTCTCCGGACTACATCCTGCTTTTCTGCAGTAGTTTGAGAACAAACGCAGAAGAAGAAGAAAAAGAAATTGTATACATCATCGATGTTTTGTTTCAATTTTATATTTCTGTTTTTATGATCACCATGGAAAACGAAAAAAATGTAGTCCGGCAGATATCGCAGCGTTGAATTATATTGATAGTCGTCTCAGTGGTGACTAATGCACAAATTGGCTCAGATGCGTGTTCCGATCTCCGGGCAGTACTTGTGATCCTGAAATACTGTAATATTTGATGCCTTCTTCTAGGACTAAACATGTATCCACAGTTCCACCTTCAGATAACCATTCCTTAGAGACAGTAAACATTATACGATTTTTTTGCTGTCACTTAGCTGGGGATGTCTTCACTCTGCTGGGGATGTCTTCATTTAGCTGGGGATATATCGTCACTCACCTGAGAATGTCTTCACTCGGGGATGTCTTCACTTAGCTGGGGTGTCTAAACTCAACTGGAGATGTCTTCACTTAGCTGGCGATGTATTCATTTAGCTGGGGATGTCTTCACTCAGCTGGGGATGTGTTCACTCAGCTGGGAATGTCGTCACTCAGCTGAGACTGTCGTTACTCAGCTGGGGATGTCGTCACTCAGCTGGGGATGTCGTCACTCAGCTGGGGATGTCGTCACTCAGCTGGGGATGTCTTCACTCAGCTGGGGATGTGTTCACAGCTGGGAATGTCGTCACTCAGCTGGGAATGTCGTTACTCAGCTGGAAATGTCGTTACTCAGCTGGGAATGTCGTCACTCAGCTGGGAATGTCGTCACTCAGCTGGGGATGTCGTCACTCAGCTGGGGATGTCTTGTGCTTTTGTCAGAAAGACTAGGGGCTTCCGAGAGCTACCTATTGCACAGTTAAGGGGATTATTTCATCAGCAGCATCATCATCATTACTAGCATCATCATTATCATCATCATCAGAATCATTCATCATTACAAGTTTCATTATCATCAATATCGTCATCAGAATCATCATTTCAAGCTACATTATCATCATCAGAATCATCATCGTTCGTCATATGAAAGAAGTAAACCACAAACACATCATTTCACATCATTTCAGTTTTGAACAATTTCTTCTGTGTTCCACGATCTTTTAAAACCTCCCTGAGAATCTCCAAGTCAAACTGATTATTTCGTTCTCTTTGTTCTCGAGAAGACAAGTTTGAATCTCTCAACGACCTGTTTACTAAGTGTTTTTGTCTGGAGATCCTTAGAAATTATCGCTTGAAGCTACGGAGTTACATACTATGTGTGATACTATTACCTTATTTGTATATAGTTTACTTCACATCTCTAACTTAGTTGCTTCTTGCGTAAAATATTATAAGTTGTATTGTTACTTATATATGTTCTTATGTCCAGCAGCAGGGACGGGATTGCGAGATATATGAATATTCTAACTTGCCCCAAGCACTGCCGCCATAGTTCTTCATACAATAAAGCTTTACCAATCTTCTTGTTAGGTGTCATGTCCTACAATATCCAATCAATACAACTCACAAACAGCTCTTCACGTGTCAGTTGTTTCAAGTTAACGATTTTGTAAAGAAGAATAGCTTGATACCTGAGATACTAACCAAGTGTTTCCGTATAATATTTCGACAACGTTTGGATAATCCAATTTAACTGGAATACAAATAAAGTTGTGATTGTGACTTAGCGAAATTCTCTAATTTCCCGGGGACACTGCAGACATATCTTTCCTGGGGATCTCTCTGGCGTAGTGGTTAATCTGTTCGCCTTGTGTTCAAGAGGTCACGTTTCCAATCCGGCTATGTCGTCTTGTTTATAATTGGATTCTTTTCGGAGATCCATGTGGATTATCACTTGAAGCTACGTGCTATGAGTGGTACTCTCGGCAGGCGTCGTGCCGCTTCGTTGAGAGTGATGGAAAACCGAGTACAGTGAAGTCAGTCTTCTACGGCTTTTAAATCTCTTTTTTAAAACTCTATTTTCCACAGTGATGCAGAAGTCTGAGGTGTAGAATGAAATTTGTAGATAACGTCGTCCAGCTGCAAATCACGATACACTCAATATCGTTCTCCGTCGAACTGCAAATCAGGATACAATTGGTAACTTTAAACACTGAATGACTTCATAAATGAAAAAAAAAACTGAGCGAAATAAGTTGAGAAAAATGGTTCCACGTGCTTGAAAAGAACACTACATCTATTTTAAACCACATTGACGTGCTCATCTTCGGTTCGCTGGCTTCACTCATTACCATGTATGGCTTCGTGTGAACACTTGATGTTCTAAGAAGACCAAATTATAGCTTAATCATGACAGACAAGGTAATTATAGCTTAATCATGACAGACAAGGTAATTAGTAAACTTTGGTCCAGCAATAGGAATACCATTTTGTTTTTATTATGCTGTATATTGTTCACAGTATCTGTCTGTGAGCCTAAACACCTGTATGTCGTTGTGACTAGATTACGAGAACAATCGGATGTCGTTGTGACTAGATTGCGAGAACAATCGGATGTCTTTGTGACTAGATTACAAGAACACCCGGATGTCGTTGTGACTAGATTACAAGAAACGCGAAATCCACTATTTTATGATGGTTGTGAAGCTCTGATATAACCAAACTGGACTAACATCTACGGCTGAAAGGAGCGTACTATACATAAGATATGCACTTGACATAACTAAACCAAGCCTGGGAGTCTTCTACCAGTCTTAGCTGTGTACTGTTGCATAAGTTGTAGATGATGTCATTGATGACGATGCGGGAAACACGTGGAAGCTCTCTTTAATAGTGAAAGTGGTTTTGTGGAATGTGACAAACTGGGTATGGGTGACAAGGTCTTTCTCCACGGAAACCTTTCACTCCATTAACACTGCTGACCGCTATGTCCTATCCCGGCACTGTCCTCTTCTTCAGTCGAGTCCCAAGACTCATGATGTGTTTTGCAACCCACCTTCCCCCCCCCCCCAGGTTGTTTACAGACGTGACAACAACCTCCAGGATATACTGGACCAGTGTCAACTCCAGCCTAACGTTCCTAATCATTTTGACAACACTACCTGCAATCGTAGTAAATGCTACACTTGTGTTTCAGTCATTCAGACCCGGTCTGTCACTTTACCCAAAGCTACCTTCACCAATAAAGAGAGATTCACATATCTGATCCGCATCGGTATCCATGCCACTACCTGTAAGAGTTCTGATGACGTACACAAGCGATTCTGTGGAACATTTTTATAGCATCAAAAACCAGTGATACTCCTATTGCTGACCAGTCCAATAGCACGGTCATCGATGTGGTGATCATATTCAAATAACGGCCATTAACTCCTATTTCTCAGATGACAATATCCCAAACACGGTTGAGAACAGTTACATATATAACTTTGAAAAGATTGAGCCATTTGAGATTTACTGCATGTGCTTTGTATGTGCATTGTATCGCCATTTGTGTGTCTGTTTTGCTGTTGAATAATTTGTGCTTCTCTTTGACGATCTACTAAACGTACGGGGTTCTGGAACTTTGATCATAAGCAACATAAATAATATAAACACGGAATTATAATAGCGTGTACTGTTATGTTATGTTATGCTCCCCCAGGGCCATAGGCGGCGCATAGGGCAGAAACCATAGCTTTCTATTTCTGTCTTTGTGTTGCCAGGTCTTTCACTTCTTGGATGCTGTTTAGGTTCATTGACATGTCTTCTCTATTAATGGTTCTTCGTAGAGTTTCTCTAGGTCTCCCTCTTCTTATTATCGTACTTACGTAAAACACAGGTTTATATAATCGCTTCAATCAGACATACAGACTATAACTAAAACTAGTGGGGAATGATGTGCACACAAGATAACATTCAAATTACAATACACAAATCATATTCAACGTTTCAACCAAAAGGTCTTTATCAAGATAAACACAAAACATCAAAAGACGACGAATGGAAAAATTATAATAACAAACAAACGTATCTAACGGAAATATGGAAATGAAATGCCGGAAGGTCAGGAAGTACATAAAACACGTGAATATATGTGAAAACAAAACGAACAAAAAGATGAGTAAATGATGGAATAATAAAAAGAATAAAGACAAAGACCACACCAACCCAGTACTAGACATAAGAATGGTCGAAATTGAGTTGAAAAGGCTTGAGTGTACCTAATTAAAAAATGAGACGATTTTCTAGAGCGTACCTAGCACTATCATCGGTGGTGCAGGATCTGATGGCCGTGATATGAAAATCAAAAGCACCACGATGACCAACGCCGTTGGAGTGTGTGGCCACAGGAGTGGGTGTTCTGTGCTTGATGGCATGAAGATGGTTACAAAAGCGATCGCTCAATCTTAAGACAGTTTCCCTGATGTACTGTTTGCCGCAGCGTTTACATATGATCACGTAAATGACATTACGGGACTCACATGTAAAGGCCTCATCGATGGAGAAAGTGGCCTTGGGAAATGAAATGGAGCGCATCTGAACCACGTAAGAACATGCATAGCAACGACCACGTGAGCAACGAACAGTGCCAAAATGGTCGTGAACGAAGACTTAAGGTGACTTTGGACCAAGATGTACTTCAGATTCCTGTCACGCCTATAAGCCACCAGAGGTAAGTGGTGGAAAGCGTCACAGGTGTCAGGATCAGACTGGAGAAGAGAATAATGTTTAAGCATGATGCGTCGAACAGAAGAGTTATGGGGATGAAAGGTAAGAACAAGTTTAACCCTATCAGAAGAGGAGGAAGAACCCTGAGAGTTAGTCAAGGTATCGAGGCGAGACAAATGGCGCACACGGAGCCAAGCGGATGAAAGAATGCTGTCAGGGAACGATCGTCTACGGAAAAACTCAATCATCTCAGAGTACTTGTCGAGAAAATCGTCGTAATCGCTACATAAGCGACGCAGACGAAGAAGCTGGGAGTACGGTAGAGAGTTGCGACAAGCAGGAGGATGAAAAGAAGTGTAGAACAGAAAGCCATGTGCATCAGTAGGTTTTTAGTAAACAGATGCGCAAAGGTAACGGGAATGAATGTGACAATGATGTCAATGAAGTTGACAGAGGTAGTGGAGATGTTAGATGTAAATTGAATATCAGGGTTGAAACTGCCCATTGTAATAAAATGTAAATATAAAGGCATGCATAGATATAGATTGAGGAAAGTGAATCATTAAGCTAAACACAGCAATTCCACTGTAACACATTGTTAATATAGCTCTTTTTCATTCAGATAGACATGGCGCTGACAGGATGAGCAATGTATTACATGCAACATATGCTTGCAAATGAAAGTGTAAGGAATATAATCTTAAGAAAAATGAATAAAACACGAGAGAGCAGTAAAGCTAGTTACTAATATTTATTAATGGAAAATGCAAAGCACTATATTTGACAAATGATCAAATAAATGAATAACTACTTTTTGTAATTTTTTTCATGTTATAGACCTGTAGCTCGAAACGTTTATTCAATCTGTTTTGTAGCATTTGAAATATTTTGTGTGTGTTTGTTAGTCTATTTTGTCAACGGTTAATTTTACGAATGTTTTAGTTATCATTGTAGATACTGAAGTATCGATTGCTTAATGGAAAAAAATCACAATAACAGCAAACGGGATTTGAACCAGGAACGCTCAGATGATACCAACTCGCTTCGCAAGTTTAGTCAACATTTTTCATCACTGAGTCACGTTGCGATGCGAGTAGGTGCCATATGAGCTGACCTGGTTCAAATCTTCTTTGCTGCAATTATTATTTTTCTTTATTAATAAATTATCGATAAATCTATACTATATTGTTCTTTTATCCTTGACTAATGGTTAAGCCTGAACCAGACTAAACCAACAAGCCCTTCTGTGGGTACCTGAGGGGGAAAAAAAAGAGGAAGACCCACAATTATCCAGAAGATTCAAAAATGCATCATACATGAAGAAGGAGAAATAATAAGTTGCAAGTCCATATAAGAACTAAAAATACAGGCAGGGGACCGCAGAGCATGGAGAGCCGTAACACATGCCCTATATGCCGCATATGACACGAAAATAACAAACAATCTAACTATGGTTAAGCCATTTGTCTTGTGAGCAAGAGCTCAAGGGTTCGATCTAGGGTCATGATGTATTGTTTACATGCATTGTTTCGTACATCGCTAATGATTCTGACTTGGGACTACGGAGTTACGTGCTATATACGGTACTCTTGGTGCGCGGTTTGTCTCTTCGTTTAAAGGAAAAATCACACACAGATCGCAGTACAAGAATGTCAGTACTCAACAGTTTTTGATATTCTTCTGTCCACTGTAGTACATTGGAATATATCCTTTATTTCACTTGCAAGTAAGTTAGACATAAACACTAAATATCACAGCAAAACATTGAGATTGTAAATCATTGGGAATGTACAATATTAAGATGATTGGTTTGGTTGGTTGGTTGGTTTCGAACCCACGTATTACGAGTGATTAGCTCTTGCTTTCTATGTGTACTGGGGAGGTGTCTCCGAGCTTTCTTTCATTACAATTGTAAAACTTAGAAAATGTAAAACACACAGATTATAAAACATAGAGAATGTAAAACACACAGATTATAAAACATAGAGTTTTTAAAATATCGGCTGTACAACACAGAGATTGTAAAACATTGAGATTGAAATTATTGATTTGTAAAATATTGATATTGTAAAGCATTGGTTGTAAAATATTCAGAATTGAGATTGTAACAATTTAAGATTGTAAAATAGAAATTGTAAAACATTGACATTGTGAGACATTGAAATTGTAAAACATCTAGATTATAAAACATCAAGATTGTTAAACATTAAGAATGTAAATGATTGAGATTGAAAAGAAAAAGATTGTAAAATATCGAGATTGTAAAGTATAAATTATTGAAATTTCAAAACTTTGAGATTAAAAAATAAATAAGACTTTAAAATTGTGATAAGAAAACATTTGGATTGTAAAACATTGAAAGTGCAAAATATTAAATGTGAAACATTGAGATATATCTCGTATATAACGACAATTAAAAAAAAACAAGACTAAACGACTTTTGAGTTAGGTACAAGTTCACATGAAGTCTTACCTTGAATCGATAAGTTCTCAGTTGATATGCACAGAAAAGTAGACTGAATCAAACACTAAATATACAAGTAACAGTAATAAATATTGTCACTAGCATACAAATAGTCTGTTTCGAATGTTCTATACAATCTCTTAATATTTAAATAAAATGTATCATCACAAATCATTTATTTACACTCTTTTAATCTAGTTTCTAGTATTGAAAAATTGAAGAAATATATCTATATATACACTTTTCACTTCTAGGAGAAGTGATAAAAACCTTAAACTGTTGTTTGGTTTTCAGTAAAATTTTGCAATCTTGATTTGTTAAATTTACAACTTTGTATCCGCATTATTTGTTATCAATATTTGTATTTGAGAAGGAACGACAATAACAGAACGTTAAGTGCTTTACATTGACACACTTAAGTGGAAAAAAATTGTAATATTTGTTTGAAAAATGCAAGTATTTGTTTTCTAGGACGAGCACTTGTTTTCTTTCTTAGTTAAAATCTGCGAGCTAGATTCATGGCTATTGAAATACAAATCGAAAAATGTGATTGGCTGATCAAATATTTCTTTTTAAATTTAAGAGATCGATGCTCTTAAAATTGTTGAGTTCAATGAAAAACTTAGTAGGGTTTTACTCAGGAATAAGCTATGACATGATAATTGTTGCCAGGAAGGTCTGGATCGATATTCCAAGCTGGCACGCGTTGAATATAGTCTCGAAATTTTAGCATTGATCCATATAGTTATTTCCGATTTCGCGATGCCCTCATCTCGGGGCAGATAATTCAGACTGCTTTTAACAAATAGAGATCACGTCAGTATATCACAGATACTCGGACTGACTGCAATGGGGCTTTGATAATAGGGAGCACGTATTGAATAAATGAAAATAGCACACTTGTCAGTATAGTTCTGACACATCTATGATATCAGAATATATTGATTTAAAATGATAGTGATTTGTGATAATATTGACTTTCAGGACATTGTCATATTACTGAAAAGTCCCGATGTCCATCAACAGTTGATAGTGTCCGAATGTCCAACTGTCTACACGTGACAATGCCCCGATGTTCAACTGTATACAGGTGACATTACCCTGATGTCCAAAGTTCAGAGGTAATAATGTCCGGATGTCAAACTGTCTACAGGTGATAATGTCCGGATGTCCAACTATCTACATGTGATAATGCCCCGATGTCCAACTGGATACAGGTAATAATGTCCGGATGTCCAACTGCCTACAGGTGATAATGTCCGGATGTTCAACTATCTACAGGTAATAATTTCCGGCTGTCCAACTATCTACATGCGATAATGAACAGGATCAAACTCAAATATTAGGCGCGGGAGGGAGGTTGAACCATAATAAGCTACAACTTTGCTGCGATACATTCAGCCTAATAATCTCGACATAAACAGATGGATCATATTTACCACTATTTGATAGGACATACACATCCATCTTATAAATCTCCCTAGTCGCCTCTTACGACATACATGGCTTGTAGCAGTATCACTATTATTTGTTCCATATTCAGACCTCGGCAACGCAAGAGCGCGGAGTCTAATGTTTAGGTTACTTTTGTGACAAACAACCACAGTGGTTCTGGCAATACTGTGCATAAACAATAAATGTTGAAAACATTTAAAATCTAACATCAATCAATCGATGAACACGTAACCCTTCAGGGTCGTAGGGGTACCACATTGGATGCT
The DNA here is from genome assembly GCA_034231615.1 of Meghimatium bilineatum. Taxonomy (NCBI): domain Eukaryota; kingdom Metazoa; phylum Mollusca; class Gastropoda; order Stylommatophora; family Philomycidae; genus Meghimatium; species Meghimatium bilineatum. The sequence continues at coordinate 114,912,546 of CM067299.1, read as the reverse complement.
TCAGCACACAGAGTCATCCAGCGAATTCTATCCTCAGTGATACGGATGATCGTGGAAATATCTTGTCCTGTCCTTTCCTCGATGTTGTCTGTCCATGAAAATCTAACATAAACAATTTGGAAGATATTAATCGACATGATACCTTGTTGAAGTCAATGTTGAGGGGAGGCGTGCAAGAGGTAGGCAGTAATACCTGTCTCATGAGTCTACCACCAAGGAAAGATGCACATGATGTTGGGTTCCGGAGCAGCCAGCCTTTGTTGCGGAGACAGCACTCATCGAAGTCAAACTATCCATGTGACGATGTTTCCTATACAGAACGCTTCCATCACTATCACTCTGTGCGAACTGATCAGATTATTCCGTGGCATGTTCAGACGGTCTTCGATAAACTGTGTACAACGTAGTATTAGTTTGCGTTTTGTTCTCTTTCCTGGAACTTTTCCCTGCATGATTAATCTTTATGAATTATTGTCTTTTTTAATATGTCCACATTATATTAGCTTGTGTTTTTGATAGTTTATAGGAGTGCGTCTTCTTTCTATGCTCATATCTCTCTGAACATCTGCGGTAGATCGACTTTCTATGTTCATATCTCTCTGAACATCTGCGGTAGAACGACTTTCTATGTTCATATCTCTCTGAACATCTGCGGTAGAACGACTTTCTATGTTCATGTCTCTCTGAACATCTGCGGTAGATCGACTTTCTATGTTCATGTCTCTCTGAACATCTGCGGTAGAACGACTTTCTATGTTCATGTCTCTCTGAACATCTGCGGTAGATCGACTTTCTATCCATATTATTCTTAGCACTTTTCCATAACATTTCATTTTTTCAGATATCTATATTTTTTTTTTCATTGCGGATGACATTACCCACGCCTCAGAACCATATGCTGCCACTAGAAAAAATAAGCCACGTTAGCGCATTGGTTAGCGCACTGGCTTCGCATATGAGTGGTCCTGGGTTCATTCCCCAGTTAAGGCGGAAAAGTGTTTAAGATCGCAACGGCACTAGGTCAATAGGCTCCCAGCCCTCAATAGGTAGCGGATTAATCCGGGAAGTAAAGACTGCTAGGGAGAAGAGATGGTTACCTCCCTCATTTGCAGAGCCTCTGAAATGTGAGATCGCAAACATCTCACACCCCTACGGCATTAATAAATGCTATGGGACACTTTACTTTATTACTTACTGGAAAAAATATAGGTTCTTGATAGTTCTAACTTTATTTTTCTGTTTGCACTTTGCTATAGATTTTTAAAATATGTAATGATTTTTTTGTTTGTAAGACCATTGCTAACCTCTATGTTTAGTAATCTGCAGTTGTGTTGATGGTCGACCTTATGAGAAACTAAATAATTTCACTGCACAGAATTGTCTTCTGTTATTAGTTTTCTCTTGTGAATGCTATATTATCATACAGCTACTATATATGACATTGTGAGTCTTTCAGACGGTTATTAAGCAGAACAAGAAGGTCATCTCCAGAGAACTCCTCCATCCCTAACGCCGCAAGGCAAACAAGGGTCACACCATTATAGATAGATAAATTAAGTAGAACAAGAAGAAGCAATGCATTAATTTATTTCAGGAATAGAGACCTTTCAGGTGATCATGTCACAGCAACAGATTTGTGTCTTTCAATTTGTTGCTGTGAGGTGTGTGATGTTGTGTTCAGTGTACATGGTTCTAAAATGTCATGTATCATCTGAGAGAGACTGATGTTTGTTTTTGTTTATCTTTTGACGTGTTTTGTTAAACCCTTGCTGCTTATATGGAATAAGTGCCTTGCTCATTTTGCACTAACCCACTTTCGGTTCCGTTGATGTAGACCAAAGGAAAGGCAAAGCTGCATAGCCTGGAATCAAGCACAGCACAGCTACCATATAGTACTGTAAAACATGCTATGTTTATGCCCAGAAAATATAGATACATTTCAAACAAATGTGACAGTTTGGTTAAGTAAAAAGTACATCTTATGAAGAGGCACGATCTTTTAACCACGAACACTAATCCAATGTAGTTATATGCGGTCTTTTAAAGATCAAATAATAGTAGGGATAGCGATCCCAGTAATTCGGTCACCTGAACACACAAATATGTCAAGTGTGTTCTCATAGTCTTTTGTGTACGATAAATGTGTATCATGACAGAACAATATGCAGACTTTACTTCTGCTTTATATATATATATATATATATATATATATATATATATATATATATAAATGGCTGGAAAAGTGTAGAAGATTTACTTTACTGTACTTGAATTTTCCCGGATGTAATCCGTCCTCTCGAGAGAATCTACCTGCCTCATAGTACGTAACTCCAAGCGATAAGCCCTACGGGCGTAATAAAATACACTTTATCAACAGAACGTCAGGGTCGGGATTCCAAGACGCCGTTTCTGAGCACAAAACAAACTGTTTAGCCATTTCGCAAGGATTATCTTATCTTTTTATGAATAGTTACTGTGACCATATACCAGAAATACATAAGTTACAGCCACTTGTTTATTTTGTGTTTCCACAATCATTCTACTTTTGTTGAATGTGTTCAGAACATTATTTTATTTACGTGTAAGATGTTTTGGATATTTCTCTGTTGGTGATATGTACAAGGGAAGTTATCAATGTAGATGTGGATATTTCTAAGAGAGGTAATAAATAAAATCACGATTACTTCCCTCTCACTTAGTTTGTTAGAATCTAGCAGAAACATTAAAAGTCATGATTCACGTTATATACCATTAACAACGAAAAACGGTAGCTCAAAACGTGCAAGCACCCCCTTATATAAATATTGTTGTGTCTGCATTCAGGCTAGTGTATTCTTTGACTGGCTTGCCACATTCAATGCCTAGTGGAGATTGGTTGTGATTACAAAAAGGTCGTCAGACAATGTTAACCGGTAGCCTTAGATTCTTGGTAAGGATGGATTTCGTGTGTGGGGAAAACGATTTGAAATGAGAGAATGTGCTGAAGCATCCTCGTTTTAAATTATAAACAGTTACATATTGGTAGCCTCACATGAATTGTAAGCCGTTTTCGCAGTACGGAACCAGTAACTTTTTCAAGAAGACACACACATACCAAGTTCAATTCTACTATCAAGCTACTCCGGCACAAGCTTTTAGATGACCAATGGTTCAGTATTTGGAAACACAACTAAAAACACAAATGTATAGTGCACGTGTGCTCCTGGAACCCGTATATCGGCGCAGAAAAAAAACGACACATAATCATTTACTAATTTACATCGAGATAACATATAGGTCTATGTGCAAAAAATCAATAAATGCAAGTATAATTTCCTCAGGTTTGTAACACTTGAAATAAAATAATTATACGTTGTGAAAATGATGAATGAAGATTATGAAGTAATAGATATAAGTTATGAAGATCACGAACAATGGGGAAAAGTAGGAAATCGGTTGGTTTGACAATATTGGTTTTTACTTTTTTTCTTTTAAACAACATATATTTTGAATAGTTGTGAAATTGTAACACAGAAAATGTGAACTTATTGATGGAACTGTAAAGCTATCAGTAAAATTGTGAACTTGTCACTGGTAATGTAAGCTTAATCGTACAGATATAAACTTGCAAATGGAGGTGTAAACGTATCAGTAACAATGCGTACTTATTAATGGAGGTGAAAACGTGTCAGTAACAATGAGTCCTTATTAATGGAGGTGAAAACGTGTCAGTAGCAATGTGAACTTGTTAATGGAGGTGAAAACGTGTCAGTAGCAATGTGAACTTGTTAATGGAGAAAACGTGTCAGTAGCAATGTGAACTTGTTAATGGAGGTGAAAACGTGTCAGTAACAATGTGAACTTGTTAATGGAGAAAACGTGTCAGTAGCAATGTGAACTTATTAATGGAGGTGAAAACGTGTCAGTAGCAATGTGAACTTGTTAATGGAGGTGAAAACGTGTCAGTAACAATGAGTCCTTATTAATGGAGGTGAAAACGTGTCAGTAGCAATGTGAACTTGTTAATGGAGAAAACGTGTCAGTAGCAATGTGAACTTGTTAAGGGGGGTGAAAACGTGTCAGTAGCAATGTGAACTTGATGTTGCAGTAATGTCTCTACAAAATGTATTTTTTTTAAATGCTCCATTTACCGTTTTGCATACATTTTTCATCTTATAACCGAAGTCTAGGCTTTTTATTCTAAACAGTTATCTGATGTTGAATGTCAGCAGTGTAATGCATTTGTGAGTGTCCTTACAGCTACTGTTTGTCTTGTATTTTCTTGAAAATTACCATAACGTTCTATCTATCTATCTATCTATCTATCTATCTATCTATCTATCTATCTATCTATCTATCTATCTATCTATCTATCTATCTATCTATCTATCTATCTATCTATCTATCTATCTATCTATCTATCTATCTATCTATCTATCTATCTATCTATCTATCTATCTATCTATCTATCTATCTATCTATCTATCTATCTATCTATCTATCTATCTATCTATCTATCTATCTATCTATCTATCTATCTATCTATCTATCTATCTATCTATCTATCTATCTATCTATCTATCTATCTATCTATCTATCTATCTATCTATCTATCTATCTATCTATCTATCTATCTATCTATCTATCTATCTATCTATCTATCTATCTATCTATCTATCTATCTATCTATCTATCTATCTATCTATCTATCTATCTATCTATCTATCTATCTATCTATCTATCTATCTATCTATCTATCTATCTATCTATCTATCTATCTATCTATCTATCTATCTATCTATCTATCTATCTATCTATCTATCTATCTATCTATCTATCTATCTATCTATCTATCTATCTATCTATCTATCTATCTATCTATCTATCTATCTATCTATCTATCTATCTATCTATCTATCTATCTATCTATCTATCTATCTATCTATCTATCTATCTATCTATCTATCTATCTATCTATCTATCTATCTATCTATCTATCTATCTATCTATCTATCTATCTATCTATCTATCTATCTATCTATCTATCTATCTATCTATCTATCTATCTATCTATCTATCTATCTATCTATCTATCTATCTATCTATCTATCTATCTATCTATCTATCTATCTATCTATCTATCTATCTATCTATCTATCTATCTATCTATCTATCTATCTATCTATCTATCTATCTATCTATCTATCTATCTATCTATCTATCTATCTATCTATCTATCTATCTATCTATCTATCTATCTATCTATCTATCTATCTATCTATCTATCTATCTATCTATCTATCTATCTATCTATCTATCTATCTATCTATCTATCTATCTATCTATCTATCTATCTATCTATCTATCTATCTATCTATCTATCTATCTATCTATCTATCTATCTATCTATCTATCTATCTATCTATCTCTCTGTCTGTCTGTCTGTCTGTCTGCCTGCCTACCTGCGTGCCTGCCTGCCATCATCTATCATCCATTCATCGTGGGTATCGTGCTGTCATTTCCCAGGTTTGGCACTGGTAGTACAGTGATGGGATAATATTCTTGTATAATGCAACTTTAGTGTTTATGTTTACCTTTGATGTTCTTAAAATTATGTGTCATCTGTCCTAGGATCTGTTATGTTTTGTTGCATCTATTTTGTACCCATTTACTGTTGTTCTCTTCACTGGATATGATGCTTCCTAAGTAATTGAACTCCTTTATCTGATGAATGTGTTGATTATTGATGGAGATAGTGATATTTATTTCTCTCTTAAAACGTTGACACGGTGTTCTATACTGTTATCTGTATTTTAACATATCCTTACCCTGTGTCATTGTCCAGCTGATCGTATTGTGTTCTATGTATGTGCTATAGTTCAGGATGCAAAAAAAGAATCACGGTCTTCTCAATGCTTTTTGTAGAAAGTATTTAAGGCAAATTAGAGGTTTGGGGGGGGGGGACAGGCGTGGAGTAACAAGCTGTCAAATGTAGCTGCATATCCTATTTAGATTTCTTAATTCTGTCGTCTGTCAAAATGTTCCTATGTCTTGTCTTGATTTCTTACTTATGCCGTCTGCAAAGAAGAGATTTTTGGCAGTGAGCAACGAACACGTGTCCTTTAGTAGAAGAGTCAGAGATCGTGGGGAATGTTAGATGTGTCTAACTACAGATGGGTCAGCAGTTGTGCCGAATCAATGATGAGCTAGTGGACCTTGACGTATATGCGTCACTCCTTGCCTGACATGTTGATCCTGAGATACTGTCACATACACATGCCTCACTCTCGGGACTAAACATCCATATCACTCCTCCCAAATCGAACCACGACGCTTTAGATTGTCAACCCCGGTTCCACAACTGAGGAGGACCAACGCTTGTGACAGAAAAGCTATGAACTGTTAAGAGTTACCTGCTGACAGCTGAAGGGATTACGTAATTAGTATTATGATAGTGTACACATATACGAGAGACGTATTCTACAACTAATGGGAGTCCAGCATTTTGTAAAAACTGCACAAACACAGTATGCAATTATTAATAGTGACAGAGTACATTCAACTTTGCAAACCTCACAATTGATGTAATCAAAATAATTAAATATCTTCCACTTGAAGTGAGATAATAAGCTCTGGCACAGTTGTAAATTACAACCAATGTGCTTTCACTTCACTAGTTGTTGAAGGCTGATTACGTCGTAACCTTCGACAGTATTATAAGACCACCGTACATAAATAATTACGACTTCATTTGTGACGTATTTCATTATTGTATATACTTATATACATACTATTTATATAATTGTAGTCGCATGTCAAAAATAGCTACGGCCGACCAACGAAACTCACGAAAATAATCAACATGGACTTTCAGGTCATGTTTACATTTATTTCGCACACGACGTATATATATATATATATATATATATATATATATATATATATATATATATATATATATATATATATATATATATATATATATATACTTCTGACGGTTATGCCTAAAGACAGTGCTCATTGTTGATTGTTTACATTATATGATGTGCTGTTTGAGTGCACCTTATCAAGCACCACTACTGTATACACCATTTTCAAATCTAGCTACGAGTCCAACGTTATTTCATCAAGACGTGCGACTTTCTTTCGTTACTGCACGTTTTCCTGTGAAGGAATGCATGGAGGCTTTCTATGGGCTGTGGAAGTGGAGACCGCTTTACCATTTCAGACGCCGAGACATGTACAGGGAGGATTTTGATTTTACCTCCAAAAGAATCAAAATCATGTTCAAAAGAAAAAAAAATCAAAATCATCCCTGGCTTGAACCCGGGACGTAAAGGTCTGAGAATGGCGGTCTAACTACATGACCATGCGCTCCACTTTGACATGTGACTATTAGTAAATAATGAGTGCAGTTTAAATGACCTTCCAATATCCATAGTGAATTTGGAAAACACGAGACTGGAATATAATGTTTTAACATATCAATAATTTCCAGGATAATTGCAGTCTCAATTCAGTTCATGAAACAATCATTCATAATTACTTGGTCTTAATTATAGCTTTGCCTGATAGCAAACAGGAAGAACGCGGGACGTACTGAGGAAACTGCATGTAATTATTACATACAAATTGCAACTCAAGATGCTGGCAAAAAAATTATCTTTTTTAGTTTTTAGTTTCTGAACACATTTTCCTCACTGGTATAAGGATACATGAGCCTATTGGTCGTTTAATATCGTATTTCGTAGTTAGTATCAAGACGTGTATGTTGTCTGTATTACTTGAAATATTGACGTCACAAGGGAGATGGTGGCCGCAACTGGTGGCATCAAACAGATATCTAACATGGATATCTAATAATAGTATGTTCTGTGGATTACATATGGATACTTACAGCAAGGGGTTGCGAATGTGGATTACACGTGGCTACTCAGCGTGGTGGAGGGGGATGCAAATGAACACAGAAGGAGATCATGGATAATATTATATTAGGGCCATTGTCTTCTCTTCATGCATGTCTTAGGAAGTGGCTAAGGAATGTTGGGATGATATTTAACGTTGTGTGACCTATGAACACTTTATATTGACACTACATGTCTTGTCTCAAATTTTTAGTTCTGTCTTCTGTCTTAATTATTCAATCGCCGAGTAGCTAGTTTGCAGGGAGTGCATTAGGCGAACTATACATAAAATTCGGAAGGGGAGATCGTAAGGCGTAATCCAACTCTTCCGGAGTAATTGGCGGTTCAAAACTAAGTGAAGTCTGTCGTATATATTTTACAGGCGATACTATTGAACATATAGGTTGCGCCTAAATATGCAACAGTAGTTAAAAAAACAATGTGGTAGGATACATTTTAATAACGACATGATAACTTATGTTGTTGTCATGTGACGTAACTTTCCAAAACGTTGTCTTCCCAATGAATTCTCTGAACCTCTCTCTGTCTTGGGCGATGCGGCTTGCATTTTCCAACGATGCATTCATGTTATCTTTAATGTCATCAGTTCATCGTCTTCTTGGTTGCCGTTTTTCATCTTCCCAGGCACCATTATTTGTCTTTCTAAACAGTTGTGCCTCTTTACATGACCAAACAGGTGTAGTTTTCTTTATGTCATTGTGTTTAGTAACCAACACTCTGGAATCGTCAATGTTTTAAAAATATCTCAGTTTCTGATTTTTTCCTTCCATGATATTCTAAGTATCCTTCTGTAGAATTTCAGCTCAAAGGCGTTGATCTTCTTTGCCGCTGTTTTACTTAGTGTCCATGCTTCACAATCATATATTGCAATCGGAAAAATAAAAGTTCGTAACATTAGCAATTTAAACTAATAACCGATGCAATTGTAATAAATCTGTCTAACAACAATATCGCAAATCACAAGACATGAAAATATATAGCCAACAATTTACAGAACAGGCGTCTTTCTCATTCGTTATCAAAATCATACAGATTATCAGAATGTAGTCAGAGGAGCAAAGTTATAACTATTAAGAAGCTATATTTTTCAGTTGAAACATATGGTTGTGAGACGTGGATAATGTGAAAACTTATAGACTTATGTGGTTGTGAGACGTGGATAATGTGAAAACTTATACGACTTATATGGTTGTCAGACGTGGGTAATGTGAGACTGATAAGACTTATGTGGTTGTCAGACGTGGGTAATGTGAGACTTATACGACTTATATGGTTGTCAGACGTGGGTAATGTGAGACTTATAAGACTTATGTGGTTGTCAGACGTGGGTAATGTGAGACTTATACGACTTATATGGTTGTCAGACGTCGGTAATGTGAGACTTATACGACTTATATGGTTGTTAGACGTGGGTAATGTGAGACTTATACGACTTATATGGTTGTCAGACGTGGGTAATGTGAGACTTATAAGACTTATGTGGTTGTCAGACGTGGGTAATGTGAGACTTATACGACTTATATGGTTGTCAGACGTGGGTAATGTGAGACTTATACGACTTATATGGTTGTCAGACGTGGGTAATGTGAGACTTATACGACTTATATGGTTGTCAGACTTATAAGGATGAGTCTTTGTGAGACGTGGACAATGACATATGCAAGGAAAAAGTCAATATCTGTACTGTAAATGAAATGTTATAGAAATGTTCTAAGAATATCATGGACGGGAAGACGAACAAGATGGCCGCAAAAATCTGAACTTAGAAGAAGAATGGCTGATAAGAACTATAAAAAAATGCAAGCTGGCATATTTCGGAAATATAAAGAGACACAAGCTAGCATATTTCGGAAATATAAAGAGACACAAGCTGGCATATTTCGGAAATATAAAGAGACACAAGCTGGCATATTTCGGAAATATAAAGAGACACAAGCTGGCATATTTCGGAAATATAAAGAGACACAAGCTGGCATATTTCGGAAATATAAAGAGACACAAGCTGGCATATTTCGGAAATATAAAGAGACACAAGCTAGCATATTTCGGAAATATAAAGAGACACAAGCTGGCATATTTCGGAAATATAAAGAGACACAAGCTGGCATATTTCGGAAATATAAAGAGACACAAGCTGGCATATTTCGGAAATATAAAGAGACACAAGCTGGCATATTTCGGAAATATAAAGAGACACAAGCTGGCATATTTCGGAAATATAAAGAGACACAAGCTAGCATATTTCGGAAATATAAAGAGACACAAGCTGGCATATTTCGGAAATATAAAGAGACACAAGCTGGCATATTTCGGAAATATAAAGAAACACAAGCTGGCATATTTCGGAAATATAAAGAGACACAAGCTAGCATATTTCGGAAATATAAAGAGACACAAGCTGGCATATTTCGGAAATATAAAGAGACACAAGCTGGCATATTTCGGAAATATAAAGAGACACAAGCTGGCATATTTCGGAAATATAAAGAGACACAAGCTGGCATATTTCGGAAATATAAAGAGACACAAGCTAGCATATTTCGGAAATATAAAGAGACACAAGCTGGCATATTTTGGAAATATAAAGAGACACAAGCTGGCATATTTCGGAAATATAAAGAGACACAAGCTGGCATATTTCGGAAATATAAAGAGACACAAGCTGGCATATTTCGGAATTATAACGAGACACAAGCTGGCATATTTCGGACAAATAAAGAGACACAAGCTAGCATATTTCGGAAATATAAAGAGACACAAGCTAGCATATTTCGGAAATATAACGAGACATAATGGTTTAGAAAGAGTAATCATGTAGAGGCAGGTTCCAGGAACGAAAACAAGAGACAGACCAAAGATGGACACATGGCACTGAAGTCCTTCTAAATATGACACTGGCAGAAGCTGGGCAGCTAGAAACAGAATCGAGAGGCTTACATAGTAGTAGTGAAGACAACGTTATGTAAAGAAGACGTCATATAGAGATATAGATGGATAGTCCTGAGAACAGAATGCGTTATGGTACGGTTTACAACTTGACGCGTCATTTGCATCTTTCCCCCTGATACTTCGATGTCATCATGCCTTTTTTAGTTAAATTTGATTCTCTATCAGATTAGACTACTACCACCACGCCAAACCCTGCTTATTCATCCCGTACTACATACATGACTGGTAACAGTTTCGTTATTCTCTGCTCCCTATTTGGAATTGGAATCACGCTTGCGAGATATAATTATTACTTATAAATTGTGTAACAATTTGCTTCATGGTAAGGACTAGGTAACACCGACTTATTACCAATTTAAATCATGCCATCCATTCTCATTATCAGGTGATATATCAATTGTATCCTATGTATTGATACAGTTAATATATCTTTACGTCCTTGGCTGAACCAGTAATCTGGAATACTTCTAGTAAACATAACCTAATTTACAGTGCAGCAAGAATATATAGAGGTCAAGATAATTAGTTGCAAGCCAACCGATTATGGAGGGGGTTTGAGGATTTCTTTACTAGTACTAGGGATATAGTAAGAATGTGAGGCAATCCCCTTTCTCGCTTTAACAATTTTGATTAGCAGAGTGGGCTATACAAATCTTAACTATAAATCAAAGTGGGCTATACAAATCTTAACTATAAATCAAAGTGGGCTATACAAATCTTAACTATAAATCAATGTGGGCTATACAAATCTTAACTATAAATCAATGTGGGCTATACAAATCTTAACTATAAATCAAAGTGGGCTATACAAATCTTAACTATAAATCACAGTGGGCTATACAAATCTTAACTATAAATCAATGTGGGCTATACAAATCTTAACTATAAATCAAAGTGGGCTATACAAGTCTTAACTATAAATCAAAGTGGGCTATACAAATCTTAACTATAAATCAATGTGGGCTATACAAATCTTAACTATAAATCAATGTGGGCTATACAAATCTTCGTAAAAACAAGAAGGAATAATGCACGAAAATGAGCGAGTAACTTTATTAAAGAAATGCCCTTTTATTACTGCAGAAATATCTATGAGACTCTCTAGTTGTAACAATGAAACAGTTTACGCTATCATAAATAAAACAGTTTACATGTCCATAAATACAATAGCTTACATGTCCATAAATAAAACAGCCTACATGTTCATAAATACAACAATTACGCAACCATAAATAAAACAGCTTACGCGACCATAAATAAAACAGCTTAATCATCCATAAATAAAACAGCTTACACGACCATAAATAAAACAGTTTAATCATCCATAAATAAAACAGCTTACGCGACCATAAATAAAACAGCTTACGCGACCATAAATAAAACAGCTTAATCATCCATAAATAAAACAGCTTACACGACCATAAATAAAACAGTTTAATCATCCATAAATAAAAAAGCTTACGCGACCATAAATAAAACAGCTTAATCATCCATAAATAAAACAGTTTACACGACCATAAATAAAATAGCTTACATATCCATAAAAACAATAGTTTCCCTGTCCATAAATAAAACAGCCTTCGTGTTCATAAATAAAACAGCTTACATGCCCAATACTAAAAGCGCTTACACACCCATAAATAAAACATCTTTCTTGTCTATAAATAAAACAGCTTTCATGTTCCTAAATACACACAGCTAGAACATGTGTATACTGCATAGAGACTATATTTGAGACCCTTGGTAAGCTTCTGCTCCGTCTCCCCACTCCCCTCAACCAACCTACATAACCTAAGTTTATTTCTGTTGTGTCGCCACTGGGGATTGCTTTTGATACTTTAAATTTTGGACGACCTCCATGTCTTTATTGCTTTCACAATTTGTGTAATGAAGTATAAGCTGTTTCTCCCTAGGTATTGTTTATATTGAAGAATAATTTATCCAGTTCCAAACTGATTGAAATTAGAAGACGAAATTGATGCTTTTGAGATGTGGGTATATAGAAGAATAGGGGGAATATCATGGAAAGAGAAGAAAACAAATAAAGAGATACTAAAACGTTTAGTATGAAGAAAGAACTACTAAGAGAAATAAAGATCAGGCAAATAAAATACTTTGGACACATTAAAAGACATGACACCTTATTGAAGACCTTACTTGAGGGTAAAGTCGAAGGGAAGCGAGCAAGAGGTAGGCAGAGATACAAGTGGGAGAGTAACATCACACGATGGACAGGTTACAGTCTAGCAGAGTGCACCACCAAGACAAGAGATAGGACATGTTGGAGATACGCTGCAGCCAACCTTCATTGCAGAGATGGCACTTAATGATGAAACTGATTGAAATAAATCACTATTTGACTATAACGTCTACATATTTAACTCTGCAATTTGAACGTCAACGGTTCCGTTCTTTCTCGTCGTTTTTAATGTGAATATAGCTTTTATAAAGGTTTTTGGTCGAAATGTGTGTGTATTATTATGTGCGTTTTCAGTGAATAGCACAAATTTATTATCATGTTCCATTTTCATCTGTGAGATTTGAGCTTTGTTTCAGTGAGTTTATCATATTCCAGTTTCGTCTGTGAGATTTGAGTTTTGTTGCTAAGAGTATATATTATCTCAGTTCTTACTATCGTTATTATTTATGCATTCACCTTTCGCCTTCTTTAGATGAAACAGTGAAATGTAGGTTCTTTTTCTTCCCCATTCTTTCTTCCTACATCTTTTCTCCTACTAATATTCTGTTTCAAAAGTGCTCTCAATGCTTGGTGTATACCTGCAACACGATATGTCCAGGTTTGTGCATCACATACACAAACACACATAGGCGCACACTCTCGTGCGCTGTTAGAAAAAAACATGATCCTTCAACTCTAGATAATTAGAAACGCAATCCGATCCCCTTCTCGTGGTGTTGGGAATGATGTTCCTCTTCTTGTGCATCATCTAATTAGCCTGAGTAAATCCTCGCAGTCTCTTACATGTATCATCCTTGATTTAAAGTCCGAACAACATTTTAAAAAAAAACATAATGCAAACCATGGAGGGAAATGTTCCAGAACAGAGAACAGACCAAAAGTTATGGACAAAGGATGAAGACCTGTTGGAAGAGGGATGACATATTACACAGAGCCGAGGAGTTTACAGAGTGGCAGTGGGAACAACGTTCTGAAAAGTATGCGTAACATAGATAGAGAACATGCCATGTTCAGGACAAAAGCATCAAAACGGCATATTTGACTGATTTTCTATGCAATATAATTAACTTCAGTGAATTTATTACTTTCCATCATTACTTTCCATAATTTGCTGGAATAAAGCGTACATATGAAGTGTTAGTAAAGTATGTATACATCATTACAAAATGTCAGAGAAGATATAATAATCAGGTTTATGTACCGCATTATCACAAATATTACAGTAATAATAGTGAATAAGTAAATACGTGTTATGCCTAGCACTACTAATTCTTCTTCATCTGCGTTCGTTCTTAAACTCCTACATATTAGCAGGATGTAGTCCAGAGAACGGAATGTGGAGTTGTGTCATGGTTTACAGCATTGCTGCGACATCTGCGCCTTTCGGCCTGACACATCCGACTTCAGCATGGCTCTCGGTCACTGACCATATATGGGATGGGACAGCCAACTCTTTGCTCCCCTTTCGGGCCTCGTCAATACACGGGCGAGCACTACTAATAAATGTAGCTATAAAAAAATTATAATGAAATACATATGGACGAAAGCGGTTGACGTTTCGATTCATGATCTTCGTCTTAACAAATATATAATATACTAAAAAAATGAATACTTAAAAATACTGATTTTAAATCATCTTTTAAAAAAATAACAGTCTGTGTAGCGTTCTAGCGTTGGACGGAAAGAAAGTGCACAATTTATGACGCACATTTTGACATCGATTGTATTTGACAACGATTTACTAGAACGAAATTTCTGTAATAAGATTATTATCTGTTAACAAGAATTTTACATTGAGAAGAAAAGCATGTATGAACGCTAGTAAAGATAATATGCTTTAGTTTTAAGACCTCTCATTGCACATTGGTCTTAGAAAGTATTTTAATATGCTTGTAGAACAATCGACCATAGAAATTCGCTCACATTAAAACCGTAACACAAGACAGGGACATTTGAGTGATTATGGTAAGACGGATTTGTTCTACCGCATCTCTTAAAAATCTGGAAGTAACTGTAACATTGGAAATGCAAGTTCTTACACACAAAAAATGTTCGTCGATAATGTTGTCAGTAAATAGGACAAGATGATTCATGAAACATGTCAGTGTTATCGAAATTATTTGATAGATTGGTTTATGATTGGACAGGGTGAGTAAGTCTCTGTAATACGAGGTATGTTAAAAAACAACAACCCGCGCAAGCTGCGTCAACTATGTCAGCACGCTAGAAGCTTTCAGATATAATTAATTATGCAATAAGTAACCAAAGGTGAAGAAATGGTTATTCATTGTGTTTGTATACTTAATTTTCTGTGTATATAGTAGTCGGTGTGTTAACAAGTCCGTCCAAATTTGACCGTCAATCGGTGTTCACTTTCTAACAGCCGGAGACTGCTGAGTAGCCAGCATTAATAATGGTGTAGGGTGAACAATGTGTTTCGAAGACAACACTGAAGAATTGGGAAACAATGTTTCAGGAAGAGCGACAGGCAACAAATACTATTCTTCTGCCAGGACTGGCACATGTTGTGACAGATGACGCCATCCCCAAGTTGGATGCAGGAATACTTGCTGACAGAGTTTACTTTCGCTAGATAATGAATTATCTGTGATAGAAACAGTTGAAATGATTGCTCGGAATAAACTGAATTATCGGAAGGAACAGTGGGAACAATGGCTATTGACTGAACATCATAAGGAATATTGAGCGAGTTGGAGTTAAAATCATTTGAAGCATTACCATACGGAAGTGCTACATTTCTGTAGCAAACAGTTGAAGACGGTGATTCCTGGTGATTCCACATTGACTCATGTAGCACAACAGTCGGCGTGCAATGGAAACATCCTAGATTACCAGATAGCAAAATATGCAAATCTAAACTTTCTGCGGTAAATGTTATGCTTACTGCATTTGTTTGTATCAAGAAGGACTCTTTTTTGGTGGAATTCGTCAACACGTTTGATTAATAGTGTATCTCATAGATCATAATTGGTTCGCGTATATCATAGCAGACGTGGATATCATTGCAGGCACTTGTATAATAATAGACGTTTGTATCATATCAGGCGTTTATATCATACTAGTCGTGTATATCATAGCACACTAACAACACTTTACAGATAAAGCAACACACACATATATCATATGTGGCTGTTTATGTGTTAGGAACGATGAAAATAGAAGATACATCTGGTCAAGGGAATTCTTTAAAAAAAGACATCAAGACAGTACACTGCCATGTGACATATTCTCTCCTGAACGATGTCTTTCCAATGAATGTCCTGAACCCTTCTCTGTCTTGGGCGATGAGGCTTGCATTTCCCAACGACGTATTCATGTTATCTTTAATGTTGTCAGTCCATTGTCATACGAGTAGTACACGAGAACACATAATAATATCCCCTTTCCTTGTTCTTCCTTAGTTATTTTATTCCTGCTCCGCTGATGACGGATGTATCCCGCATTGCTCGCAAATAAACGTCGACACAACGCATTTCCAGTCTTCGGGCTAGATTCAGCTGGAAATATAGTAGGAGCATTGTCTTGTTACAAGAGAGAACCAGCGGGAGTTTGAGAATGAACGATAAAGAAGAAGAAGATTTCGCTGATTAGTGGATGGTAATTCTGACAGTGGAAAGCGTAGCGTCATGATCCAAATCTTAGCCGTGATATCTGGGCTCGATACAACGGACTTCAGCAATGTGTCTGGTAACTTCGACCTTCTATGAGATAGGAATCGATTTATCCCACATTTTTTCGTATTGATTATGATCACAGAGAGTTTATTGATTATAATCATAGAGTTTATTCACAATCGGAGCTTTTTGTATCGATTGTGTCATTATTGGGTGGCATTTAATGTGATCCTTGAGTGACAAATAATGTGATCCTTGGGTGGCAAATAATGTGATCTTCGGCTGCAATTTAGGAATGGATATTTACAGGCGGTAGTAGGTAAACAGCGTAGATATTGTGTGCCTGTGCGCAAAAAACAAGAACGTTGAGAAAAAAATATATATTATGTTTAATACAATGAAGAAATGAAAATCTAATATTAAAAGTGAGTACATACATTCAATTATTTCTCACTCTGACAGACATGCCATGTAATTTCACAGCCACTCATTCGGAGTCCGACCATCAATTATCTTTCATTCTTACCTATCAGACAAAACAAAAATTCAAAATTTGCAGTTAGAAATGATATAACTAGTAATTAGATCAACTTTAGGAATGTCAATCGAAAGTTACAATCGATCCAACACAATATATTTTACTGGACTATTTGTTATTAATCAAGTGCGATGTCCTCATTTTAAGTGTGATGTCCTCATTTTAAGTGTGATGGTAATCAAAGTTTCCTATAATAACATATCTGTATGCGCAATTCAGGCGCTGTTTTAGACATACGCGAAACAATATATGCAAATTATTCTTGCGTCGGTTGTCTTTGTTATGTTGTTTAAGATCTGCAATTATGAATATTTGTGTGCACAATGTAAAATGTGCTTCCAGCTCTCTCCTGCGGCAGGACAATGATTTGCAGGAGAATATAAACACGTTGTAGTCCATAGAACAGAAATGCTTTGTGTCTGTGTTCTAGTTGCATCAATGCCCCTACACATTCAACTTCAATGATATTGTAACGTCTCTGAACGTTGGTAAATACATCATTCTACCTTCTTCGTTGTCATCCTCTGCTTCTTTGTGTTTCAGTTCTCATGGTGTTTACGTTCGCTTCCTTTAAATGGACAAAATATTTCAGACTCTATTTTCAATATACGAGTACGATGTTTCAATATACGAGTGAGATTTTTTATTATACGAGTGAGATTTTTCAATATACGAATGAGATATTTCAATATACGAATATGAATTTTCAATATACGAGTGAGATATTTCAATATACGAGTGAGATATTTCAATATACGAGTGAGATATTTCAATATATGAATGAGATATTTCAATATACGTGTGAGATATTTCCAATATACGAGTCAGAATGGGCGATATTCCAAATGATTCTGAAATCTCTTAATGTATCACATGGTCTCTTCTCGTTTTGTTTGCTGCTTGTAGCACAACATCGGTTTAAAGATTGAGTTTGTGAATTTTCATTTAGTCTCATTGAATGTGTATTCACGTGTGAAGTACCACTGCAGACGGATGTGTCAGACATTGGCGCACATAAAATGTCCATACACTGCATTTCCCTTCCCTTTACTACAAATTGCTCGAAATCTAGTTTCTATATTGTTCTACTAACAAAAATACAGCGGGAATTTGAGAATGAACGTTGAAGAAAGACGACGAATAAAGTAAATTGATAATTTACATTGTAGACTTCTATTATTATTTTTTAATTTCTCTGTTCAATCTACCGTCAGCTGTGATAATGTTCCAAAATGCTTGATCTATCATCAATTTGAATGTTCAATAACTGTTCAATTTTCTATCTGCTGTGACAATGCTCCCAAGATTCTTGAACCTTCCCTGAATGTTTAATCATTTCTCTTTAATTTGATTAGGTTGCCATCTCTGGTTATAAACAAACCTTCTTTTTTTAAAATTAAATATTTATCTTAATGTTATGTGTGACGCATATTTCATTGCGTATGATTATGTGGTTCTACAGCTGTTCCACATTGGCTGTAGAGCAGGCTTATATGGTCAGCTTATATGATCAGCTTATATGGTCAGCTTATATGGTCAGCTTATATGGTCAGTTTATATGATAAGTTTATATTATCAGCACATATGGTCAGCTTATATGGTCAGTTTATATTATCAGCATATATGGTCAGCTTATATGGTCAGCATATATGATCAGCGTATATGGTCAGCGTATATGGCCAGCATATATGGTCTGCGTATATGGTCGGCTTATATGGTCAGTGTATATAGTCATATAGTTGCGTTAAGTCAAATGATTAATCGGATAATCTCGTGAACTCCATCCCTTAAACTTTCTTAATCGCCACTTACATCAAGCCTGGCAGGTAATGGTGAGTCTATTCTTTGCTCATGTTTTGGGCAAAACAAGAAAATAATTGCTTGTCCTTCGCCTTTTTTAAAGTACCTACACGATTTGCAGAATTCTACCAACTTATCAAATGTTAAAAGAAAAATGGGGTTTAACACGTTTTGTAGGTCACAGTGTCGGTATGTTACTTTCTTCAAATCCTATCTCGTGTAGCAACCGAAACATAGTTCAGGATGAGAAGTATAGGGCCACTGTGTTTTTTCCATGCATGTCGTAAGAGGTGGTTACGGAAAGTTGGGAATGGGCTGATAACCTGTTAACTGTGAAAAAAATATTGCCACTGCATGTCTTTCCTTGATTTCTTACGTTTGTTTTTTGTCAATTGATCCAGATGGAAGACGGAGAGGTGCAGGTCAACAAACAGTACACCTTTATTCTTTTGTTGCAGACTCCTGAGTGGCAGGTACATTTGTATATGCCGTCATTACAAATGTTCTTATAGATCAGACGCAAGAATGATGAACGTGTGTGGCCAGATGTACGTGCTGCGCTCCTGACAGAACGTGATCATCCTGGGACACTGCTACACTGGAATGCCTTCCTACGGGAACTAAGCATGCATCCATAAAGCGCCTAAGACAACAATGTTTTTAAGAGAGAAAGCCTTATGCGTGTGTTACTTCGGTTACTCAACTGACGACCTATGCTTATGTCAGAAAGGTTATATGCTCTTACGAGCTACCTGCCCACAGCTAATTGACGTACTGCATCATAATCCCTGCTAATACACATACCTTTATGAATCTAAGATGGACATACACGATTAGTATAAAATGAATGTTGGGCCTATTACTCTTATGTGAGAAGAGAACTGCCCCCTGGTGGGCAACTGGGGAATCAACACAACAAATACTCTTCATTCTCGAACAATAAATAAACTATGAACCCGCACATTTCCCAGAAATCAATATTCTTAAGTTTCACGAGAGCGTTTTATAAACAATTCTATGCAGCAAATGTTTGATATTGTCTGAGAAATCAGTACAATAACATTCATTTTTTCTTCATACAATGTTTAAATAAACCATAGCGACTTAGAGAAATAACATAACTATAGATTAATACATTAATTCTTGTAAGGATTCATTATTTCTCGCACATACTAATGTTTTTTCACAAGGAGAAAAGTTTTAATATTGCAAATTCTAGTAAACATAGAGAATAAATTTGTGTGTATATCGTTAACTAAACGTATGTAACGAGCCGGGGATATTCTTGTGTGGACGAACTAATTTGAAAGGTATGGAATTTGTCTATATAAAGGTAAATTATTATTTACTGGAAAATTAAGTAATATTTATCGTTGATTTAAAAATCCACAAAGAGCTGTGGGTGTACATAAATTACATGAAACGTTAGAGGTGATTTGGGAGTTTGTAAAAGCTTTATAGTTGTTGACAAGGGATAATTTGTGGGGGGGGGGGTGGGGGAGTTGAAAGCTGACAAACGTAGATATCAACAATCCCTTTTTATACAGTAATTACATTTGGAAAATTTGAACCACATTTCTACAAATATAAAAGACAAGTAGTTTCATCTAACATTTTATGCAACATCTCGGCAGGGGGGGGGGGGGTTACCTTTTTCGGTCATAAAAAACAGAGGGGTGTGTAACTGGATCCTTGACAGCTGTTGACAAGTGAGGGGAGGGGTGTTAAAAAAAGCTGATGTAAAATTTAGGGACAACCTCTAGGATGCATCTGTTGAACTGTCGTGTTTAGAGGAAAATTCATTTAACCAATGCGTACGAGTCAAATTTGGTTAGAAAATAATGGATGTCTATCGAAAAATAAAAGGAATTGTAGTTTAGGTGATAATCTTACAAAGACTTCCGAGTTTTCTTACAACAAGTAACACGCTGTGTGATATTAAAGCAGGTATACAGAGGTAACATGCTGTGTGATATTAAAGCAGGTATTCACAGGTAACAGTGTGTGATATTAAAGCAGGTATCCACAGGTAACACACTGTGTGACATTAAAGCATGTTTTCACATGTAACACTCTGTGTGATATTAAAGCAGGTATTCACAAGTAACACGTTGTGTGATATTAAAACAGGTATCAACAGGTAACACGTTGTGTGATATTAAAGCAGGTATACACAGGTAACACACTGTGTGATATTAAAGCAGGCATCTACAGGTAACACGCTGTGTAATATTAAAGCAGGTATCTACAGGTAACACGCTGTGTGATATTAAAGCAGGTATCCACAGGTAACACGCTGTGTGATATTAAACAGTTATCCACAGATAACACTCTGTGTGATATTAAAGCAATACCTGCTTTAAATATACCACACAGTATAATTAAGTATACCACACAGGTAACACTCTGTGTGATATTAAAGCAGGTTTCCACAGGTAACACGCTGTTTGATATTAAAGCAGGTATATAAAAGGTAACACTGTGTGATATTAAAGCAGGTATCAACAGTTAACACGCTGTGTAATATTAAAGTAGGTATTCACAGATAAGACGCTGTGTGATATTAAAGCAGGTATACACAAGTAACACTGTATGATATTAAAGCAGGTATACACAGGTAACACTCTGTGTGATATTACAGCAGGTATCAACAGTTAACACGCTGCGTGATATTAAAGCAGGTATCAAATTGTTACATAAATTAACAATCTGTTGTATTGTCTAAATAAATGTTGTTAGTTTATTGTATACTCCAGAATTAGGAGCGATAGAACTAATGTATCCTTTATGCAATGTGTAGATATCAAAGACCTTCTAAACATAATACGGGAAGCGGCTGGACATTTTTCATGGAGCCAAGAGCCTTACAGAGTATCAGTGAGTACAATATTCACAAAAGACAAATCACAAAGTTAGTGAAACTGAAACAACTTGCTACATCTTGTAGATGAATGTGCAGTCTTCTTATTTCGCGCTCAATCACGATACATACGAGAATAGTCATGTTGTATATGCTCTTGTGTCCGAGTTGTTGCTCCGCAGATGCAGACCGCAGAGTCGCAGGTGCAGATTCAATGTAAGTGCGCTTTTGCATGTCATGTGGTTCGTATTCAGTCGAAATATCGTGACTTATGGGTCACTTTGTTATATTGACATGCTCATAGAAAAAGTTAACCTTTCTTCACTGAAATCCTATTATTTTGGCAGATAATTTTCTTCAATGGAAGTTTCAATTATTTGAATGATGTTACTTCTGGTTGTTTTTTTCCCGTCGTCTGCTTTTTCATTTCCATAACTGCCACGTTCAACTGGTTATTTCCGTTGTAAAACTTTAGCTTGATCTATACTGTAGCAGGACAATTGCCCTACTAGATTTTTCTGCAGGATGCAGTCTAGATAAAGTTATTGCATTATGTCACCGTTTTTATTTCCCCCCAATTGCACTATATATAAGACTTCGGCTTGGTAACGTATATCTTCATTGTCTTACCACTTCCACTGAAAGTTGTACGTAAGAGGCCATATTGCTAGTATACCAGCCGCACGAGAGAACATCTCCCCTCACTTGGGACTGCTTATATGAAGAGTATGAAGATTCAGACGAGAAGAAGGGTAACTGGTTCTCATAAGTACACCCTTTATGAACAACAATAGCACAATATTACGCATTGTATTTCCTAATTGACGTTTCTTGAATGGCGTTAACAGGATGGGGTCACAATTAGGAACAAATATGAAACATTACAGGAAATAGCTGTGCCAAAATTGAATTTTTCCCTTTCGGAAGTTGCAATGAGGTTGTTCGTGGCATGGCTCTCGACAATACAGGCCTCCTAGTTGAATTAATTAGGACCCAGTTCCTTACGTTACATGTTTTGATTATTGTTTACCTTTTAGTTGTATATACTTGGAATCGCGATTCCAAGTAGGTATATAGCAACCTACTAAAACGCAATCAATAATGAAAACAAATAACGAACTGGGTCCAACTTCACTTAGCGAACATGTTTTGTAGTGGAACCAACTTCATTTAGCGAACATGTTTTGTAGTGGAACTTGGTCATGCTTTTGGTTTATTACTTATGTGGAAAATAGCAAAGAAATTCAAATTCATTACCCCAAGAACGTATATAATGGCACGGGAGGAGGGTTAATGTATTCACCAATGTCTTAGGAAAACAGATCTTGACTTTTAGTACTAGAAATTTAGTATTGGAAATTAGGACTAGAATTTAGTACTATAAATTTAGTTCAAGAAATTTAGTACTAGAAATTTAACACTAGACATTTGGTACTATAAATGTAGTACTAGAAATTTAGCATTGTAGGACTAGAATTTAGTACTAGAAATGTGATACTAGTAATTTAGTACTAGAACTTTGATACTAGTAATTTAGTAATAGAAATTTAGTATCAGAAATTTAGTACTAGAAATTTAGTAATAGAATTTTAATACTAGACAGTTAGTACTAGAAAGTTAGTACTAGAAATTTAGTACTAGAAATTTAGTATTGAAAATTAGGACAAGAATTTAGTACTAGAAATTTAGTGCTAGAAATTTAAGACTAGAAATTTATTATTGGAAATTTAGAATTGTAAATTAGGACTAGAATTTAATCCTAGAAATTTAGTACTATAAATTAACACTAGAAATTTAGTATTGGAAATTAGGAGTAGAATTTAGTACTAGAAATGTAACGCTGGAAATATTATACTAGAAATTTAGTACTAGAAATTTCGTACTGGAAATTAGGACTAGAATTTAGTACTATAAATTTAGTACTAGAAATTTGATATTAGTAATTTAGTAATAGAAATTCAGTACCAGAAATTTAATACTACAAATTTCGTACTAGAAATTTAGTACTAGAGATTTAGTACTAGAAATTTAGTATTGCAAATTGTGGACTAGAATTTGTTACTAGAAATTTAGTACTAGAGATTTAGTACTAGAAATTTAGTATTGGAAATTTAGTATTGAAATTAGAACTAGAATTTAGTACTAGAAATTTAACACTAGAAATGTGGTACTAGAAATTTCGTAGTAGGAATTTAGTACTAGAAATTTATCAAAAACCTGTGCTAGTGCCTAAAGCCTATTGTCTTCTTCTTCTTCAGCGTTCATTCTCAAACTCCCGCTGGATCTCCTTTGTAGCAGGACCATGGTCCTACTAGATTTCCAGTAGGATTTAGTCCAGAGAATAGAAATGCCTTGTGTCGCCGTTTTAATTGCGCCAATGGCCCAACACATCCGTCTTCGGCGGGAGACCATTGTCTAAAACCTTGTCTAATTAACAATTTGTCACAAAATGGTAATACAAAATAAAAAAAAAAAACTCAGGAAAAAGAGATTTACTTATAGATTTGAGCGAATGACTCTTTCTTTATGTTTTAGGTAACCGGCGACCAACACTCCCCCCTTGCTGAAGTTGTATGACTGTCTTGCTTGACGCTCTGTGTAACATTACGATCATTGTTGTACTGTTAGTCACCAGGTCGATGTGCTAACAATTGCAATGAAAAGCAAGATTCTCGTTAAGTCAGCAATGAGGACTCAAAGATCTGAATGCTAATGGTTTCGGTAAGTCTATTTATTCTCCATTTATTTACAATTAATCTGGAGAATAGATAGAGGGTCGTCCATAAATTATTTCACCAATTTTGTTTATAATATTTGAGCACGTCCTTTGCACTTCTCAACATCTGAAAGAATTCGGAGAGTGTTGGAAATAATAAATGTGCCTTCCGTGAGGTGTTGATGTTCGAAAGGATACAAATAATTAGCAATACTGCTTAACGTCCATGTATTTCATAAGAGACAACTAAGGAGGTTATGGGGTGCACTAAGCTGCACATTCCCATATAAGGTAAAAGCGATCGATCCAGAAGCCTTGATGAAGTCGGATGTTCCAGGCAGAAATGCAGAGATATCGCAGAAAATCTGTAAACAATGGCACAACGCATCTTTGTCTCATGAAGCGAGGTTCCTTCTTTTAGTTTATATTGTTAGACCACTCTTTGTGGCTCACACAGCTACTCAGCATATTCAGAGTATGTAAAATGGAGAGTAGTGCTGAGGTTGATGCACATCGTATGTAAAATGGTGGGTAATGCTGAAGTTGATGCCCATTATTGAAAGATATAGCTGGTATAATAATGACAGTTGTTGATTTACGACAGAGTGTAGGAGTCAATCATGGAGTTATGAAGTGTGCATACATAGAAAAAAAGCATTTGGGGTAACAATGGATGAAGACCGATAATGTTTCTTCTCTAAAGTCTCTGAAGAGATCGTAAGATCACGAACAAACATCTGACTGAGACATTGATTGTGATTACTCTGGGATGGCTGCTAGAATGATGCGCGGAGCAACCACCACCACCTGCTGTTCTTCTATCAGACTTCTATGGTATGCTGCGCAAGATAAGATATTACATGATAAAAACAGAGTAGGGCCCTCATCTCAACAAGAAGATACATTTCCAGAGCATCACATGCATACACTTTTCTTGTCATGCC
The DNA here is from genome assembly GCA_034231615.1 of Meghimatium bilineatum. Taxonomy (NCBI): domain Eukaryota; kingdom Metazoa; phylum Mollusca; class Gastropoda; order Stylommatophora; family Philomycidae; genus Meghimatium; species Meghimatium bilineatum. The sequence continues at coordinate 114,887,000 of CM067299.1, read as the reverse complement.
GCAGTCATGAGTAACGAACGAGCTGACACAGTGGCGGGTAAAGTTATAGTGAATGGTAAAGTGATAAGAACGGACCGAGATGAACTAATTACCGAGGATACTGAATATGACAATGTACATGTTCAAAGAATGGTAGAAATTTGAGTGACTAGGGGACAGAGGGGAAAATGTGTTCTAGCTGGAAACATCAAAAGAACTCACAAACAACAACTAACTGGGACACATATTTTGTACACTTATATAATTTTAGATTACTAACGGAATGGCAAGCAGAGCATTTATGGAAAAAAACATTGTTCAGTAATACTGGTTCCTAATTAAGAATCAATAATACCTACACGTCACTATAATGAAAAGATTATATGTAGACTTAGTACAAGTTTCAATGGCTAACGTTGGTATATAGTTAATTATTAGGAAATATTTATCTGTGTTTCTACAATGTCAATAACTAACGTTTCATGATGTACTGGGTCCGGCATGTGAATGACATTCAGACCTAACGAAACTGAACTAAGTTACACACCATTACACTCATTGACGATCTATTAATCAGGTCCCGAACTAGATTGTTCAACCAATTCTAACGAAGTAGATCAATATACGAAACATAACGTAAGATTTCAGGGTTGCCATAACAGTAATTTCCTGACAAAATGTAGACTGTTTTTTTTCGTTTTTAAATGTTATTGATCTAACATATATGGTTTTGCCATTTATATGTCATTGTATGTGACACTATATTTGAAATATGTCAATTTTTGCATTTTGCGTGTGTGTGTTTTAAAATGGATGAATAATAAAAGGGCCAGTCACACATGCAAGTGTATGTGTGTGTGTGGGTGTGTGCAAGTGATTTTGTTATATATTGAGATGTTTCGTTGCTAGTGTCAAAACATCACCAGAAACAAAATACAACCTTTTCTCTAACAGTAAGTTTGTGTACAGAAAGTCGTTAATTTCATTTCACTGAATTCAAGAAAGTTTTATTGTCTTTTAAATTTTTGGGAACATAATTAAATAGTTGATCAATATTGTCACCGCATTTCTATTTATCAGATTATCTATGTTCTATCAGAGCCGAATACGATACATCGGATACGATACATCGAATACGATACATCGAATACGATACATCGAATACGATACATAGGGCAGAAACTAGAGCTCTCCAGTTCGAGTGATGTCATTCTACTTAGTGTAATTCTTGTATGTTGAGACCCATAGTCATTCCGTTGTTGATAGGTGTTCTGCGATGGGTATCTATTGGTCTTCCTTTTTCTTTTACATCTGACACTCTTGTGAAAGTTAGTAGTGGCAAAGTATGCTTTCTTTCATTCTAAGTAAATGTCAGATATGAGTCCATCGTTTTATTTTTATTGTTGAAGAGACATATTCATATTATTGTTTGCTGTCTTCTCGTACTTACATGTGTGACTTGAATTCTTCCCGACCAATATTTAAGTCTTCTATTTTCAGATGTGTTTAATTTCTTCTCCATTGCTTTTGCTATTTTCTAACTTTCACAACCATATATTAATATTGATATTACATTGGAATTAAATAGTCGTAGTTTAGTTTTAACCAAGAATTCAACAGTCGTAGTTTAGTTTCAACAAATTTTACCGAATATGTACTTGATTCTGAACAGTTTCAACTATATGTCAACCCTGGAAGATGTCTTCCTTCAGACGGATAACTCATTGCACTGCATACCTTGTACATATTGACATGAGGTTCTCAACCTGGAAAGACTTTACAAGAAATTAAGAAATAACCTAATTATTGACTTTAGCTATTGATACATTAAATCAAGCTATTGAACTTCGTGACGATAGCAAAAGTTAAATCCTATATAAATTAACACTCATGCTCCAGACAGTGGATACATTTGATTCTCCGTTGTAACTGATACGGAATATTGCTGAAGATTGATATTATACCCTCAGTGAAAACTGAACAATAAATTAAATTGTATATTTTTTAAAAAGAAAATACTATTTGAGAATAGATGCACTAACCAAATATTTGATATATTCTTTTACAGGTATATTGTTTTTTAATTGGGAAAGAAAGTAATGTAATTTACGTCAGAAATTGTATTTCTTGTGATTTGTATTTGTTGTAATTACATAATCTGTATTTGTTGTGATTACATAATCTGTATTTGTTGTGATTACATAATCTGTATTTGTTGTGATTACATAATCTGTATTTGTTGTGATTACATAATATGTATGTGTTGTGATTACATAATTTGTAGTTGTTGTGCTTACATAATAAGTATTTGTTGTGATTACATAATCTGTATTTGTTTTGATTACATAAGCTGTATTTGTTGTGATTATATAATATAGGTTTGATGTGATTACATAATCTGTATTTGTTGTGATTACATAATATGCATTTGTTGTGATTATATAATATATGTTTTCTGTGATTACATAATCTGTATTTGTTGTGATTACATAATATATATTTGTTGTAATTATATAATATATGTTTGCTGTGATTAAATAATCTGTATTTGTTGTGAGTACATAATCTGTATTCGTTGTGGGTATATAATATAGGTTTGAAGTGATTACATAATCTGTATTTGTTGTGATTACATAATCTGTATTTATTGACAGAGGGAGAGTAGTCTTAAAGCTGTTATATTGTTTGAAATGCCTAAGCAAGAGTGGAGCATTGGGAATGATGGGGAGAAAGATCCAGGTGAGATTAATAATCACTTTTATTGTTAAATCTGTTGAGTATTACTTTTTTCGTTCTCAAACTCCCACTAGATCTCACCTTTTGCAGGACAATGGTTCTACGGGATTTCGACATGATTTAGTACTGTGAATAGAAATGCGTTTTGTTACCGTTTCATTTGCTTAATAGTCCGACACATTCGATTTCGGATTGGAAATTAATATTATCAGTGATTTTATCAATTCAACTGAGCGGTGGACGTATATAGCCATATCACCAGTTTAGACAGCTTTACGAGAGAACTGGTTTCGGTACTGTACATTGAACACCGACATAAAATCTAATCACAATAAACTTCTAGCATAGCGCGTCTTTGAAGGCCAAAGTAACCTAGTTTATTCTTCGCAACAGGCAATTGTGAATCCAGATAGTTCAGAAAGCAATGGCATACTACTGAACTTATTTATTTTTCCTAGAAAATCACTGCAATAAAATTATGCAGGGTTTATGGCTACGTCCTGAATGAGATACGTGACCAATTTGTTTAAAAAAAATTGCCACCGCTATTGCTATAACTACAAACACATACTGTATTTATTTAAAACTTAATATTAATTTTTACTAATTGTTTTAAATTTTGTTCAAACAGAATGTAGTTTCTGTAAGTTAATTTAATATTTACCTCTTGCAGCGAGTTACGCTACTTTCAACCACAGACACAAATCTGCATCTTGAGCTTGAGTGACTCTATGAGTAAGATTAGGAAGGTACAAGTGTGTCTCGTTCGCGAACAGTGGATTGGGGCTTTCAGAAAGGCTAATTTGAAAGTAGCTACATTTATTTTCGTGTCGGGGCCTGTGGGTGTTCCAGGCAACGAAAGAGCAGATCAACTGGCGTCATGCGCGATTGTAGCACAGGGCGATCGGACAATGGTTTGAGGTGACGTTTTGAACTCCATAAGAGATATAGCACGCGAGAGTGAGACTAGTGTGGATGATGATTCCTTTTTAATGGCCAGGATTAAAGATCAGGATTTGTAATGCGGTGTTGATAAACGTGAACATTTTGGAGGGTTGCGAAAAATGATGGTCAGCCACCAGAGGATCGTTACTGTCAGCAGAAGTGTAATGGCGGATACACTTAGGGAGAGATTGGAAAACTATGGATGTGTCCAGTTTGCAGTGATGATGATCCGACTACTAACTAACTGACACATTTTCATTTTCGTTATACCAGAATTTTAGACCATGCAAACTAATGGACGTTGTCGGTACTGATAATACAGTGTCATGGCTCAAAATCGAACCTCGTAAACACATAATTCTCTTAATCAATGTGCTGCGGAGATTATAATAAAGTGGTCCATAAACTTTGTAGAAGTCGGATGTGAATAAACTGTAGATAACACAGGCGAGCTGTAAACTATTAGACAGTGTATGATTACTGCATACTGGTCGGTAGGATATGGAAGGAAGAAGAAAATGGAAGAAGAACGAGATCAATATAACAGATGAAGCATCATTCTATATTTGTGACATCATGACATCTGTGTCAACTCTCTTCACATAATTGTGGCATCATGACATCTATGTCCACTCTCTTCGCATATTTGTGACATCATGACATCTGTGTCAACTCTCTTCCCATATTTGTGACATCATGACATCTATGTCCACTCTCTTCACATAATTGTGGCATCATGATATCTGTGTCAACTCTCTTCACATAATTGTGACATCATGACATCTGTGTCAACTCTCTTCACATAATTGTGGCATCATGACATCTATGTCCACTCTCTCTTCCCATAATTGTGGCATCATGACATCTATGTCCACTCTCTTCGCATATGTGTGACATCATGACATCTATGTCCACTCTCTCTTCACATAATTGTGGCATCATGACATCTATAGCCTCTCTCTTCCCATATTTGTGACATCATGACATCTATGTCCACTCTCTCTTCACATAATTGTGGCATCATGACATCTATAGCCTCTCTCTTCCCATATTTGTGACATCATGACATCTATGTCCACTCTCTTCACATAATTGTGGCATCATGATATCTGTGTCAACTCTCTTCACATAATTGTGGCATCATGACATCTATGTCCACTCTCTTCGCATATTTGTGACATCATGACATCTGTGTCAACTCTCTTCCCATATTTGTGACATCATGACATCTATGTCCAATCTCTTCACATAATTGTGGCATCATGACATCTATGTCCACTATCTCTTCACATAATTGTGGAATCATGACATCTATGTCACTCTCTTCGCATATTTGTGACATCATGACATCTGTGTCAACTCTCTTCCCATATTTGTGACATCATGACATCTATGTCCACTCTCTCTTCACATAATTGTGGAATCATGACATCTATGTCCTCTCTCTTCCCATAATTGTAGCATCATGACATCTGTGTCAACTCTCTTCCCATATTTATGACATCATGACATCTATGTCCACTCTCTCTTCACATAATTGTGGCATCATGACATCTATGTCCTCTCTCTTCCCATATTTGTGACATCATGACATCTATGTCCACTCTCTCTTCACATAATTGTGGCATCATGACATCTATAGCCTCTCTCTTCCCATATTTGTGACATCATGACATCTATGTCCACTCTCTCTTCACATAATTGTGGCATCATGACATCTATAGCCTCTCTCTTCCCATATTTGTGACATCATGACATCTATGTCCACTCTCTTCAAATAATTGTGGCATCATGATATCTGTGTCAACTCTCTTCACATAATTGTGACATCATGACATCTGTGTCAACTCTCTTCACATAATTGTGGCATCATGACATCTATGTCCACACTCTCTTCACATAATTGTGGCATCATGATATCTATGTCCACTCTCTTCGCATATTTGTGACATCATGACATCTGTGTCAACTCTCTTCCCATATTTGTGACATCATGACATCTATGTCCACTCTCTCTTCACATAATTGTGGAATCGTGACATCTATGTCCTCTCTCTTCCCATAATTGTAGCATCATGATATCTATGTCCACTCTCTTCGCATATTTGTGACATCATGACATCTGTGTCAACTCTCTTCCCATATTTATGACATCATGACATCTATGTCCACTCTCTCTTCACATAATTGTGGCATCATGACATCTATAGCCTCTCTCTTCCCATATTTGTGACATCATGACATCTATGTCCACTCTATCTTCACATAATTGTGGCATCATGACATCTATGCCCACTCTCTTCGCATATTTGTGACATCATGACATCTATGTTCACTCTCTTCGCATATTTGTGACATCTTGACATATATGTCCACTCTCTTCACATATTTGTGACATCATGACATCTATGTCCACTCTCTTCGCATATTTGTGACATCATGACATCTATGTCCACTCTCTTCGCATATTTGTGACATCTTGACATATCTGTCCACTCTCTTCACATATTTGTGACATCTTGACATATCTGTCCACTCTCGTCACATATTTGTGACATCTTCACATCTCTGTCCACTCTCTTCGCATATTTGTGACATCATGACATCTATGTCCACTCTCTTCACATAATTGTGGCATCATGACATCTATGTCCACTCTCTTCGCATATTTGTGACATCTTGACATATCTGTCCACATTCTTAACATATTTGTGACATCTTGACATCTATGTCCACTCTCCTCACATATTTGTGACATCATGACATCTGTGTCAACTCTCTTCACATAATTGTGGCATCATGACATCTATGTCCACTCTCTTCGCATATTTGTGACAGCATGACATCTGTGTCAACTCTCTTCCCATATTTGTGACATCATGACATCTATGTCCAATCTCTTCACATAATTGTGGCATCATGACATCTGTGTCAACTCTCTTCACATAATTGTGACATCATGACATCTGTTTCAACTCTCCTCACATAATTGGGGCATCATGACATCTATGTCCACTTTCTCTTCACATAATTGTGGCATATTGACATCTATGTCCACTCTCTTCGCATATTTGTGACATCTTGACATATCTGTCCACTCTCTTTGCATATTTGTGACATCATGACATCTATGTCCACTCTCTTCGCATATTTGTGACATCTTGACATATCTGTCCACTCTCTTTGCATATTTGTGACATCTTGACATATTTGTCCACTCTCTTCGCATATTTGTGACTTCATGACATCTATGTCCACTCTCTTCGCATATTTGTGACATCATGACATCTGTGTCAACTCTCTTCCCATATTTGTGACATCATGACATCTATGTCCACTCTCTCTTCACATAATTGTGGAATCATGACATCTATGTCCTCTCTCTTCCCATAATTGTAGCATCATGACATCTATGTCCACTCTCTTCGCATATTTTTGACATCATGACATCTGTGTCAACTCTCTTCCCATATTTATGACATCATGACATCTATGTCCACTCTCTCTTCACATAATTGTGGCATCATGACATCTATGTCCTCTCTCTTCCCATATTTGTGACATCATGACATCTATGTCCACTCTCTCTTCACATAATTGTGGCATCATGACATCTATAGCCTCTCTCTTCCCATATTTTTGACATCTTGACATCTATGTCCACTCTCTCTTCACATAATTGTGGCATCATGACATCTATGCTCTCTCTCTTCGCATATTTGTGACATCATGACATCTATGTTCACTCTCTTCGCATATTTGTGACATCTTGACATATATGTCCACTCTCTTCACATATTTGTGACATCATGACATCTATGTCCACTCTCTTCGAATATTTGTGACATCATGACATCTATGTCCACTCTCTTCGCATATTTGTGACATCTTGACATATCTGTCCACTCTCTTCACATATTTGTGACATCTTGACATCTATGTCCACTCTCTTCGCATATTTGTGACATCATGACATCTATGTCCATTCTCTTCACATAATTGTGACATCTTGACATATCTGTCCACTCTCTTCACATAATTGTGACATCTTGACATATTTGTCCACTCTCTTCACATATTTGTGACATCTTGACATCTATGTCCACTCTCTTCGCATATTTGTCACATCATGACATCTATGTCCACTCTCTTTACATAATTGTGGCATCATGACATCTATGTCCACTCTCTTCGCATATTTGTGACATCTTGACATATCTGTCCACATTCTTCACATATTTGTGACATCTTGACATCTATGTCCACTCTTCTCACATATTTGTGACATCATGACATCTGTGTCAAGTCTCTTCACATATTTGTGGCATCCTGACATCTATGTCCACTCTCTTCGCTTATTTGTGACATCATGACATCTGTGTCAACTCTCTTCCCATATTTGTGACATCATGACATCTATGTACAATCTCTTCACATAATTGTGGCATCCTGACATCTGTGTCAACTCTCTTCACATAATTGTGACATCATGACATCTGTGTCAACTCTCTTCACATAATTGTGGCATCATGACATCTATGTCCACTCTCTCTTCACATAATTGTGGCATCATGACATCTATAGCCTCTCTCTTCCCATATTTGTGACATCATGACATCTATGTCCAATCTCTTCACATAATTGTGGCATCATGACATCTATGTCCACTATCTCTTCACATAATTGTGGAATCATGAATCTATATCACTCTCTTCGCATATTTGTGACATCATGACATCTGTGTCAACTCTCTTCCCATATTTGTGACATTATGACATCTATGTCCACTCTCTCTTCACATAATTGTGGAATCATGACATCTATAGCCTCTCTCTTCCCATATTTGTGACATCATGACATCTATGTCCACTCTCTTCACATAATTGTGGCATCATGATATCTGTGTCAACTCTCTTCACATAATTGTGGCATCATGACATCTATGTCCACTCTCTTCGCATATTTGTGACATCATGACATCTGTGTCAACTCTCTTCCCATATTTGTGACATCATGACATCTATGTCCAATCTCTTCACATAATTGTGGCATCATGACATCTATGTCCACTATCTCTTCACATAATTGTGGAATCATGACATCTATGTCACTCTCTTCGCATATTTGTGACATCATGACATCTGTGTCAACTCTCTTCCCATATTTGTGACATCATGACATCTATGTCCACTCTCTCTTCACATAATTGTGGAATCATGACATCTATGTCCTCTCTCTTCCCATAATTGTAGCATCATGACATCTGTGTCAACTCTCTTCCCATATTTATGACATCATGACATCTATGTCCACTCTCTCTTCACATAATTGTGGCATCATGATATCTATGTCCTCTCTCTTCCCATATTTGTGACATCATGACATCTATGTCCACTCTCTCTTCACATAATTGTGGCATCATGACATCTATAGCCTCTCTCTTCCCATATTTGTGACATCATGACATCTATGTCCACTCTCTCTTCACATAATTGTGGCATCATGACATCTATAGCCTCTCTCTTCCCATATTTGTGACATCATGACATCTATGCCGACTCTCTTCAAATAATTGTGGCATCATGATATCTGTGTCAACTCTCTTCACATAATTGTGACATCATGACATCTATGTCCACTCTCTTCGCCAATTTGTGACATCATGACATCTGTGTCAACTCTCTTCCCATATTTGTGACATCATGACATCTATGTTCACTCTCTCTTCACATAATTGTGGAATCATGACATCTATGTCCTCTCTCTTCCCATAATTGTAGCATCATGACATCTATGTCCACTCTCTTCGCATATTTGTGACATCATGACATCTGTGTCAACTCTCTTCCCATATTTATGACATCATGACATCTATGTCCACTCTCTCTTCACATAATTGTGGCATCGTGACATCTATAGCCTCTCTCTTCCCATATTTGTGACATCATGACATCTATGTCCACTCTATCTTCACATAATTGTGGCATCATGACATCTATGCCCACTCTCTTCGCATATTTTTGACATCATGACATCTGTGTCAACTCTCTTCCCATATTTATGACATCATGACATCTATGTCCACTCTCTCTTCACATAATTGTGGCAACATGACATCTATGTCCTCTCTCTTCCCATATTTGTGACATCATGACATCTATGTCCACTCTCTCTTCACATAATTGTGGCATCATGACATCTATAGCCTCTCTCTTCCCATATTTGTGACATCTTGACATCTATGTCCACTCTCTCTTCACATAATTGTGGCATCATGACATCTATGCCCACTCTCATCGCATATTTGTGACATCATGACATCTATGTTCACTCTCTTCGCATATTTGTGACATCTTGACATATATGTCCACTCTCTTCACATATTTGTGACATCATGACATCTATGTCCACTCTCTTCGCATATTTGTGACATCATGACATCTATGTCCACTCTCTTCGCATATTTGTGACATCTTGACATATCTGTCCACTCTCTTCACATATTTGTGACATCTTGACATCTATGTCCACTCTCTTCGCATATTTGTGACATCATGACATCTATGTCCATTCTCTTCACATAATTGTGACATCGTGACATATCTGTCCACTCTCTTCACATAATTGTGACATCTTGACATATTTGTCCACTCTCTTCACATATTTGTGACATCTTGACATCTATGTCCACTCTCTTCGCATATTTGTCACATCATGACATCTATGTCCACTCTCTTCACATAATTGTGGCATCATGACATCTATGTCCACTCTCTTCGCATATTTGTGACATCTTGACATATCTGTCCACTCTCTTCACATATTTGTGACATCTTGACATATCTGTCCACTCTCGTCACATATTTGTGACATCTTGACATCTCTGTCCACTCTCTTCGCATATTTGTGACATCATGACATCTATGTCCACTCTCTTCACATAATTGTGGCATCATGACATCTATGTCCACTCTCTTCGCATATTTGTGACATCTTGACATATCTGTCCACATTCTTCACATATTTGTGACATCTTGACATCTATGTCCACTCTCCTCACATATTTGTGACATCATGACATCTGTGTCAACTCTCTTCACATAATTGTGGCATCATGACATCTATTTCCACTCTCTTTGCATATTTGTGACATCATGACATCTGTGTCAACTCTCTTCCCATATTTGTGACATCATGACATCCATGTCCAATCTCTTCACATAATTGTGGCATCATGACATCTGTGTCAACTCTCTTCACATAATTGTGACATCATGACATATGTTTCAACTCTCCTCACATAATTGTGGCATCATGACATCTATGTCCACCTCTCTCTTCACATAATTGTGGCATATTGATATCTATGTCCACTCTCTTCGCATATTTGTGACATCTTGACATATCTGTCCACTCTCTTTGCATATTTGTGACATCATGACATCCATGTCCACTCTCTTCGCATATTTGTGACATCTTGACATATCTGTCCACTCTCTTTGCATATTTGTGACATCTTGACATATTTGTCCACTCTCTTCGCATATTTGTGACTTCATGACATCTATGTCCACTCTCTTCGCATATTTGTGACATCATGACATCTGTGTCAACTCTCTTCCCATATTTGTGACATCATGACATCTATGTCCACTCTCTCTTCACATAATTGTGGAATCATGACATCTATGTCCACTCTCTCTTCACATAATTGTGGAATCATGACATCTATGTCCTCTCTCTTCCCATAATTGTAGCATCATGACATCTATGTCCACTCTCTTCGCATATTTTTGACATCATGACATCTGTGTCAACTCTCTTCCCATATTTATGACATCATGACATCTATGTCCACTCTCTCTTCACATAATTGTGGCATCATGACATCTATGTCCTCTCTCTTCCCATATTTGTGACATCATGACATCTATGTCCACTCTCTCTTCACATAATTGTGGCATCATGACATCTATAGCCTCTCTCTTCCCATATTTGTGACATCTTGACATCTATGTCCACTCTCTCTTCACATAATTGTGGCATCATGACATCTATGCCCACTCTCATCGCATATTTGTGACATCATGACATCTATGTTCACTCTCTTCGCATATTTGTGACATCTTGACATATATGTCCACTCTCTTCACATATTTGTGACATCATGACATCTATGTCCACTCTCTTCGCATATTTGTGACATCATGACATCTATGTCCACTCTCTTCGCATATTTGTGACATCTTGACATATCTGTCCACTCTCTTCACATATTTGTGACATCTTGACATCTATGTCCACTCTCTTCGCATATTTGTGACATCATGACATCTATGTCCATTCTCTTCACATAATTGTGACATCGTGACATATCTGTCCACTCTCTTCACATAATTGTGACATCTTGACATATTTGTCCACTCTCTTCACATATTTGTGACATCTTGACATCTATGTCCACTCTCTTCGCATATTTGTCACATCATGACATCTATGTCCACTCTCTTCACATAATTGTGGCATCATGACATCTATGTCCACTCTCTTCGCATATTTGTGACATCTTGACATATCTGTCCACATTCTTCACATATTTGTGACATCTTGACATCTATGTCCACTCTCCTCACATATTTGTGACATCATGACATCTGTGTCAACTCTCTTCCCATATTTGTGACATCATGACATCTATGTCCAATCTCTTCACATAATTGTGGCATCATGACATCTATGTCCACTTTCTCTTCACATAATTGTGGTATATTGACTTCTATGTCCACTCTCTTCGCATATTTGTGACATCATGACATCTATGTCCACTCTCTTCACATATTTTCACATTACTGCTGGAACTCTTCTTACAAATAATTTTTAGTCGTTCTGAGAAGATTTACTTTAGTTTCAGCTTTGTGTTTTGTGCGTGGCATCCTGATTATCTGTGCTCCTTTTGGCTGGATGCCTCCGTCTTCAGCACTCTGCTTACTTGGGCAGGACTATCGTCCTGCTCGAAAGGAAATGCCCGACCAGTATTAGTTTCCAGCCCCTGATGGCTGAGCTAAGCCCCATCACCACTGCACGGTGCTGGCCTCGATGGGGTACCTTGAAAGTGAAAACCTTCTGGTATCACAGCAAGCAGGTTTCAGACAGTGCTACTCTACTGAAGATCAGGCAAACTACCTCTTCCAAGAGATTGAGGATGCCTTCCAAGATAAGAAACTGGTACTAGCAGCATGGATAGACCTCAGGAAAGCATTTGATAAGGTCTGGAAAGAAGGGCTCCTAAAGAAATTGCGAAATGGCAGGGTTAGCACAACAATGTACAAATGGGTAAAAGCATACCTGCATAATAGAAGAGCCAGGGTACAATTAGATGGTCGCAAGAGCACGAAAGTTATACTGCGTCTTGAATTCCCATGGAAGGAGTCCTGTCACCCACACTTTTCTTGGTTTACATCAATGACCTAGTTGCTGAACTACCAGACGGGATCAAAGTGGTAATGTATGCTGTCGACCTGGTGACCTGGTGATGGTGCGTCAGCATGAACACCGATAAGTACAGCACTACACTCTTTACCCTCTCACCAAAACAAAAAGCTGGTCATATAAAGATAGATGGAGAGCTCTTGAAAGAAGACAAATAACCCACATACCTCGGAGTTACTTTTGATGATATGCTGACATGGAAGCAGTACATAAACAAAGCAACAACAAAAGCCAGGAGGAAGTTAGTTATCCTGAGAAAACTAAGTGGAACCACATGGCGAGCCAGTGGAAATATACTCAGTAAAGTTTACCAGCAAGACATAAGACCACACCTGGAATATGGTTCAGCTGCGTGGTGTCCTGCATCAAACACCACATTACAAGATCTAGATAAAGTGCAAAACCAGGCACTTAGAATAATGTTGGGAGCAATGAAATTAACACCCATAGCAGAGATGCAGAAAATGGGAAGAATGCAAACACTTGGCGAACGTAGAGACACAAAAGTACTAATTCAAGCAGAAACGTTTCAGTGGCATGCCAAGTCATCCAATGAAGGAAAGATTCCACAATCTAGCAATGGGGCGACTGAAAAGGAGCAGCTTCATCCATCAAGCTAAACTACTCCGTGGACAACTTACAGACCTACCTGAAGTTGACAGCCCCTTAAGGTCTGTACCAGAACAAACCCCGTGGAGGGAAAGGCATGGAATATAAATATACATTCAGACCCATGTGAAAGGAATACTAAGCGAGGACGAACAGAACAGTGTGCAGCGAAGGACAGTCACCCTCAGTTTCCTGGATGAGGAATATCCACAAGATATATGGGTCAGAGTATACACAGATGGGTCAGCACAGAATGCCGTGAGGAATGGAGGTGCAGGTGTATATATAGAATATCCACACAAGCCTAGAGATACAGTCAGAACACCGACAGGAAAATTCTGCAATAATTATGATGCAGAAATCCAGGAAATTAGTGTGGCAGCTAAAAAAACTGCTGAACTCCAACTCTGGCCTACAGCCTGTGGTATTCCTGACAGATGTAAGGTCAGTGCTTCAAGCTCTCCAGTCTGGAAAACTAACAGACTTGTAAAAACTACTTAGCGAATTGTCGTACCAGTATAGGGTAACCATGCAGTGGATACCCTCTCACTGTGGAATACCAGGAAATGAAAAAGCAGACCAACTGGCTAAGGAAGGTGCTGCCGAAGACCAACCAGATATACCAATCACCTACCATCAGAAAAAACAGATGATCAAGTCAATAAGAAAGCCACAAACACCAACACAAGATGATTATCACATTATGAACAGATCAGAACAAGTTATAATTCTACGTCTCAGAACAGGACACAACAACCGACTCCGCAGTCACATGTATACAAAGTTCAAGATTGGCATCACGGCCATGTGTACATGTGGAGAGGCAGCTCAGAGTGCCAAACATATACTTCAAGAGTGTTCTGATCATGAAACGCTGAGGCAGACATATTGGCCAGAGGAAACAACACTTGAATCAAAACTCTGTATGAACTACGAAAGACAGTTTTATTAAGGATACTTCTTCTTCTTCAGCGTACATTCTCAAACTCCTGCTGAATTCTATTGTATCAGGACATGTCCTACTAGATTTCCAGCAGAATGTAATCCAGAGAATGGAAATGCGTTGTGTCGCCGTTTTATTTGCGCCAATGGCCCGACACATCCGTCTTCGGCGGTTATTAAGGATACAGAATTACAGATATAGACATGTTTCAAGTGAACGAAAGAAGAAGAAGAGAGGTTTCAGCTTCTACGGGGTATACGCAAAGCATGTTCCTCAAATGTACATACATCGACATGTACAACATTTTCAATACAAAATGTCCCTTGTTTTCACGTGCTATAGACGGTCATCTATTTAGCTGAAATGGCGTGCTTACACAGAATCCTAAGATAATTTCAAAGAGACAGTGGAATGAGGGCATCAGACAAAAAACCTGCACCACCTCAATCTTAGAATACATCAAGAGACAACAGATCGAATGGTTTGCACACATCTGCAGACTACCATTAGACAATATACCACAGCAAGCTATGCTACACAAATGCAGCGAAGGCAGTTCTAGAGGCCGACCACGAAAACGATGGACCACTGAAATAAAAGAGGCGACAAATTTCACAATATACTCAGCACACAAGAAGGCAGTCTCCAGAAAACTTTTCTACCCCTGACGCCGAAAGGCAACAAAAGGTTTCAACGAATAGATAGATAGAGATAGGCGGTCATCTTTACGATGCTAAATCCATTTTCCACCATTTTACGAGAAGTTTTAATGTGTAGAGTATTAAACCTTGAATAATTGGCTCATTAAGAGTTTTACCATTGTCAGTTTACCCATATACATGGACATCTGCAATAATGAAATTTCTGTCATTGTTAACAGATGAGAAACAGACGAGTAACTGACACTCGGATTAGAGTTTTTGTTTTGAAAGAAAAATGAATGAGAGAGATTTTGACGATCATTAACGAAATGTCAATTGGTGTCTCTCATGATAAATCTGTATCGATCAGTCACACTTTTCTTGGGTGATTTCACTTCATATTTTTTCGAGTTGTCAAAAGGCGCATTATTTCAAACACAAACATGTGCATTTTCAAGGGAAAATTAGTGTGTGGGAAAAATATGGAGGGCTAGAGTTTTGTAAAAACAATTAGGTGCACTATTTTCACTATTGGATAGTCTGAAAATCGTATGCATAATTTGTGAATTTTACAGAAGTTGAGATTCAAAGTGTATTGTCGGTCTGTTGATCTCTGAATTGTGCATAGAACAGGGCATGTATGCCAAGGGCATATCAAATGTAGGGTATACTGAGCAGTCGTTATTGCAGAAATCTCATACGTGTCAGAGCTTGGAACTTACATGCTAAATATGTGTATACGCTGTACTATATAGCCGTCATTAAGACTAGGCCTATGACTATTTCGTTGTTTTCCGTACAAGTGTTATCTCTGGGCTTAGTAATACTACATTGTTTTTTCATCATATACTTTAGGAATATTTTGTACATTGGAAATTCCTTTAGTTGTTGTGCAAGAATATGTTAAGTAAACAAAGTCGGTTTTATCATCATGCTGATTTCACTGTAGCTACTAATACATCGAGGTGTCATACATCTTTGTACATAACTGTCCATGTGATATTTATATCAGCAACTAGATTGATTTGTAATTTATATTTAAAACTATTTATATTGTTAATGTCTTTCAGCAACTATATAGATTTATAATTTATTTCAGTAACTATAGAGATTTGTAATTTATATCAGCAATTGTATAGATTTATAATTTCTTTCATCAACTATAAAGATTTATAATTTCTTTCATCAACTATAAATATTTATAATTTCTTTCATCAACTATATAGATCTGTAATTTCTTTCAAAAACTAAATATCACAGTAATATTTTTTTCGATAGCCATAACCGTGTCATATTTCTACTAACTTCTATATCAGTGTGAGATTTCCGTATCTATACAAGTGTACAATTTGTATCAGTAACATTATAGATTTCCGTATCTATACAAGTGTACAATTTGTATCAGTAACATTATAGATTTCCGTATCTATACAAGTGTACAATTTGTATCAGTAACATTATAGATTTCCGTATCGATACAAGTGTACAATTTGTATCAGTAACATTATAGATTTGCACATTAAGCATTTGATCGAGTAAACAGAGAAAAACTATGGGAAACACAAAATATGTATAGAGTATGCCAACATTTAATTAACGTTTGTAGAAGTCTCTATAACAACAGCCGTTGCACTGTAAGAACAGCTGCAGGCTACACAGAGGACTTTGTGATTAGCACAAGAGTAAAACAAGGATGTGTATTGTCCCCACTACTTTTTATTACATACATGGACCATATAAACAAAACAGCAAAATCTAATGAAGCAAATGACTTCTTTTTGCAGATGACCAGGTTTTATTCCACAACAGCATTAAAACCTGCAAGACCACCTAAGCACAATAGACACAGCAGGCAAGCAATTTGGAATGAAAATCAACATAGACAAAACCGAAGTAATGAATATTGCAAGAGAAAAGGAGAACATCAACATACAGATAAACAATAAACAACTAAAACAAGTAGATGAATTCAAATATCTGGGCAGCACATTGAGATATGACGGCAGACAAGAGACGGAAATAAACGCAAGATGTAATAAGGCCTGTCAGGTCATTGGTGAATAAACACCTTTACTAAGAAACAAAGATATTACACTAGAAACAAAGAAAGCGCTTTTCAACACCATTTTCTTACCAACATTGTGTTATCAGTGTCAAACTTGGACATTAGATTCTAGAACAATACATAAGATTAACACCACTGAAATGAAATGTGTGAGACGTATGATTGGAGTTAGTTTGAGAGACAAAATCAGGAATGAAGCACTAAGGAAACAATTAGGGATCAAGTAAACAATAGAATACATCCAGAAACAACAAGTTAAGTGGTACGGCCACATAACCAGACAGAAAGAGCAAAGTATTATCCAAAAAACACTAACAAACAATACGAAAACAGGAGACCTATTGGACGCCCTCGTAAAAGGTGGATAGATAGTGTATTAGAGACACTCGGAAATATAACAGCGGAAGAGGCAAATAGAAGGGAAAAGACCGTACACTCACTCCCCCTCAACACCGAAAGGTACATGAGGACAGAAAGACGAAGAAGAAGAAGAACATTATAGATTCTCGTATCTAGACAAGTGTACAATTTGTCTCAGTAACATTATAGATGGGTCATTTCTCACACTCAATTATTATTTGCATGAGACCATATGCAGTATCGTCCTTTACTCGCATTGCGCTATTTTTGCTTTTTAAAAGGCCTTTAGGTTGAAACATCGATTTGTGTGATTTTTCTGTTTGCTTGCAGTTTACTGGCAAAGCCTACCTTTTTTTTTCTTCTTTTCACTTGTCGAAACAATTTGTTTTTATTTAGTTCAACATACTGATTGTATTAACTCATCATGATCTTGTGCCGTTCTGGTTAGCTAAGTTAGTCCTTAGTCTCCACAACAATCTATTCGCTGTACCATCATCCACTGCTGACTGTCTGCCATGCCATGTCAAACTACGCAGCATTCTCTTCCTTGTAATCCATTTCTTCTTGTAACTAAATTGTGTCTGTTGTTACAGTGTATTCTAAAGTTCATCTTCACAAGATATGACCAATAAATGTGGAATTTCTTTCTGATGCTGTTAAAATTGTATTAAGATATCAATCTCCATTAGTTTGTAGTATATCCTCGCTAATCTTTAGTATATCCTCGCTAGTTTGTAGTATATCCTCGCTAGTTTGTAGTTTATCCTCGCTAGTTTGTAGTATATCCTCGCTAATTTTTAATATATCCTCGCTAGTTTTAGTATATCCTCACTCATTTTTAGTATATCCTCGTTAGATTGTAGTATATACTCGCCAGTTTTTAGTATATCCTCGCTAGTTTTAGTATATCTTCGCTAATTTGTAGTATAACCTCGCTAATTTTTAGTATATCCTCGCTAGTTTTTAGTATATCCTCGCTAGTTTGTAGTATAACCTCGCTAATTTTTAGTATATCCTCGCTAGTATTTAGTATATCCTCACTAATTTTTAGTATATCCTCGCTAATTTTTAGTATATCCTCACTAATTTGTAGTATTTCCTCGCTGATGTTTAGTATATCCTCGCTAGTTTGTAGTATATCCTCGCTAGTTTTGAATATATCTTCGCCCGTTTTTAGTATATCCTCGTCAATTTTTAGTTCCTCGCTAACCTTTAGTACATTCTCGTACTCACGTGTAAAACAGGTAATGAAGTCCTACTGAATGATGACTAAAACACTACACACTATCACTAACGGATGTAAATATGATACATATAACAAAACAAAACACAGAATATAATCTACAGATGACAGTACACAGGACAAAGTCGACGTTTCGGACCAATAGGCCTTTTTCAAGACACGGACATAACATACAAACATAAAAAAACCACAAGTAAAAATGAATGCTATCCGAGTGAAATGTGGTACTAAGATAGATACCGGAAGCATACGAACAGGAAGTACACAAAGACGATAATACAGGTGGAACGAGAGGAACAAAACGATGACGTAACAAGACCAATACGGCCGAGAACTAAGCGAAAGAGTGGTCGGAATTGAGTCCAAATGGCTTGATGGTACCCAACTCGAAAATGAGACGATTTTCGAGGGCGTACCTAGATCTATCATCGGTGGTGCAGGATCTGATGGCAGTGACCTGAATGTCAAGGACACCACGGTGGCCATCGCCGTTGAAGTGATTGGCCACAGGAGTGGGTGTTCTGTGTTTGATAGCATGCAAATGGTTGCAGAAGCGGTCGCTCAGTCTAAGACCAGTCTCACCGATATATTGCTTTCCACAGCGTTTACATATGATCACGTAAATAACATTACGGGATTTACGTGATCATATGTAAACGCTGTGGAAAGCAATATATCGGTGAGACTGGTCTTAGACTGAGCGACCGCTTCTGCAACCATTTGCATGCTATCAAACACAGAACACCTACTCCTGTGGCCAATCACTTCAACGGCGATGGCCACCGTGGTGTCCTTGACATTCAGGTCACTGCCATCAGATCCTGCACCACCGATGATAGATCTAGGTACGCCCTCGAAAATCGTCTCATTTTCGAGTTGGGTACCATCAAGCCATTTGGACTCAATTCCGACCACTCTTTCGCTTAGTTCTCGGCCGTATTGGTCTTGTTACGTCATCGTTTTGTTCCTCTCGTTCCACCTGTATTATCGTCTTTGTGTACTTCCTGTTCGTATGCTTCCGGTATCTATCTTAGTACCACATTTCACTCGGATAGCATTCATTTTTACTTGTGGTTTTTTTATGTTTGTATGTTATGTCCGTGTCTTGAAAAAGGCCTATTGGTCCGAAACGTCGACTTTGTCCTGTGTACTGTCATCTGTAGATTATATTCTGTGTTTTGTTTTGTTATATGTATCATATTTACATCCGTTAGTGATAGTGTGTAGTGTTTTAGTCATCATTCAGTAGGACTTCATTACCTGTTTTACACGTGAGTACTATTTTCCATTATGTTCTACTAGCAGTACCACCTTCTATTGAGTACATTCTCGCTAGTTTTTCAAACTGTCCATTGGATTCTTGCATTCTTCTGAAGAACTACAAGTATTTGGTGTTTAGCGTCATACTTGTTTGTATGTTTTCTTTACTTCTGTTGATAAAGAACTTTCGCACATGAAATTTCTCAATTTGTGAGAAACTGCATTTACCAGTCCAGTACTATTTCGTACATTGTTTTTTTTTATTCCTCTGAAGTTATAGGGTTCCTAGATATTTACACGGTTGCATCTGTTTTAATGTGGAGATTTTCTTAAGTAGATAGATACATGTGTTTATCGAACTCTGTGATTGCATGGAGATTTTCTTAAGTAGATGGATACATGTGTTTATCGAACTCTGTGATTGTTATCACGAGTAGTAACGTAAAGTAACCCCTATCATTGACTAATGTCGTAAGGGTGTGAGATGTTTGTGATCTCACATATCAGTGGCTCTGGAAATGAAGGCGGTAGCCATCTCCTCTCCCTCGCAGTCTTTACTTCCCGGATTAATCCGGTACCCATTTAAGGCTGGGTCCAGGAGAATAAAAAACATGTCCGCCTCAACTGGGGAAGAAACCCAGAATCACTCATATGCGAAGGACCACTAACCACTGCGCTACGCATCTCAGTAAACTGTATCACGAGTTATCAGGAGTAAACTGTACTGAATACAACTATAGAAACGTAGATTTCTATTATAAATATTGACTTAAAGAAAAATCAAAATATAGGAAGCGGGATTTGAACTCGGTCCGCTCAGATGGTAATCTACCCGCCTCGCAATTTGAGTCAACACGATTTTCGTCTTCGACCACATCGCAGATTCTGTTTATGGCTCTCGATGAATGTGTTTAAATGTGCAGTGTGTGTGTGTGTGCTGTTGTTGGCTGTGTGTTTATCAGTCGGTCATTACTCATAAAGGCATGAGAAATTGAGTGTTGTCTGGACTAAAACGGCATCTTTAGAAATAGAGATGTTTCCGAGTATGAGAAACGTATTAACTCAAGTAGCGAGACAAGTAGGTATCATCTGAAATTAACTGGTTCACATCCCGTTGACCGCATTGCGATGTTTCTTAATAATAAATCATCCATTCTTCTATGTTATCTGAATTGTGATCTGACAGTTTGATGAACTGTCAACGTTGTAAATGATGTGAATCAACATACGGACATAATCTTTCAGTGAACTGTGATTTCACACGAACTATGAGTTTTTTCCGTAGTTCCTTAATCTATAAAACTGTGATATTTTATACGCGAGCTAATATTCACAGTATACATACAGTTTTTATAAAATGCACATAAATATGGGAACCTTCATGCTTGAGTGTTTAGAGGCTAATGCAACTGAATCGGGACCATGCCGAAACGTCTCATTAGAAGGTTTGATTATGTTTGTTAGTCTGTGCTATTTGATATCTTCCTAGTCACACACACACATATACACACACATACATATACATACACACACATATTTATATGAGAATTTACTAATTATATATATATATATATATATATATATATATATATATTGTTGTACAATATATACTTTACATATATACTACATTTACATATGCTACTTCAACACTACATTTTTCCGGGAGTTAAAGGGGGCTTTTGAGCGGCTTATGTGAGAAAGGCCGTATGGCCTATATGTTAATGGCATGACCGAGAGATTAGCGTTAATGGCTTGGCCTCACACTTATAAAATCCAGGACTCCCTGTATGGACTGTTATTTTTTCTGTCGGAGGGTAAATTAAAGAAACTTCAACCTGTATGTGACTTGTGGACAGAAGGGCATGCAGCCTTTATCATACAAGCCACCCGTACATTCCCTACAACTTTATCATACAAGCCACCCGTACATTCCCTACAACTTTATCATACAAGCCAGCCGTACATTCCCTACAACTTTATCATACACGCCAGCCGTACATTCCCTACAACTTTATCATACAAGACAGCCGTACATTCCCTACAACTTCCTAACGGAAAACTTGCAGTTTTAACAGTTACTAAAATATGATAGTATGATGTTTAATATTCTTGTACTGTTGAATTTATATGAATATATAGATATTTGTTTGGTCTTCGACAATTATGTACGACATAGTTCCCGTATCAGAATGTGACTCAGATCGGGACTCGTTTATCCGGAACTTTCTTTATTTCATGCACAGAAATCTTCGGTGTAAAACAAAGTGTAGTGCTTCAAAATACGTGCTCTTCTCACAGAATGTTTTGGCTGCTGTGAGATTTCTTCACAAATTAAAGCATCAATATGGTGATCTTCATCAGTAGAAAATCTACCAACATGACTTGTCAATAGAACATCTACCAACATGACTTGTCAATAGAAAAACTACCAACATGACTTGTCAATACGAGACCTGCCAACATGTCTTGTCAATACGAGACCTGCCAACATGACTTGTCAATACGAGATCTGCCAACATGACTTGTCAATACGAGACCTGCCAACGTGATTGCCCTCAATAGAAGATCTACCAATAGAACTCAAGGAAGACGTTGGGTCATGTTGTCAATTATTCCCGTGAATTTCGTTGGTCGGCGTTGGCATGCGACACAAAGTGTATAACTACTAACCAACAAAAATCACGGTAATAGTAAGCAACATCACTTACGCTGGCTGATCTAGCTTTGTTTTGATTCTGCTGCTAGACGTCCTGTTTGTTGCTGCGGCTGGAATGGGGGTTAAAGAATAGCACTACTATTTACCTTTCATGCATATCGTCAGAGAATTTTATGAGACTGTCATAACTCATGTACTCGTAGTATCAAATTGACCCAAACGTTATGCTGAAGACGGACGTGCCAGGCTGAAAGGCACAGATATCGAAGCAAAGCTGTAAACCATAACACAACCCATTTAATTCTCTGGACTACATCCTGCTACGTTGCAGGAGTTTGAGAACGAAATTAGATGTAAAAGAATTTCCAATTCATACGTCATCATTAATACACACAAAATAATGCTGCACGGAAGCTTGCGTGAGCTACCTTGTTTGTGCTCTGCGGCTGATATCTTCAAATGAACATTCCAATAAATCAAACATCATCATGTATGACGCGAGTAAGGAGGCTTGGAGTATGTGGTAGGCTGACTATTCATGTAGATCTCAAACTGACACAAAATCTTACTGAAGCCGGATGTGTCTGGCAAAGCCCGCAGTTGTCGCAGGGAAGCTGTACACCATTAAACAATGAATTACATTCTGTGGATCATATCCTGCTAATCTTCAGGAGTATGAGATGGATAGCAGAAGCGTGATATATTATCTAGCATGGCGTGATACATCTGATGTAGGAAAAAATTGACATTCTCTGATTTAGAAAATAATAGCATTCTCGTATGGAAAATAAATAATATTATCGGATGTAGGAAATAATTAACATTCTGATATAGGGAAAAATTAACATTCTCTGATGTTCACATTGTTGAACATTTTATAATATGCTAAAAATTGTCGAGTAAACATTTTAATGTACTTTATCTACTAACAGACTTAAATGATTTAATGGGTGTTGAGAACACAACAAGCATAAACACGAAAGAGTCAAAACTGTCATGGGATGACGCCACATGGATTCTGACAAGTGCTTTCATTATATTTACTATGCAGTCTGGTAGGTATGAGTGACTGTTATATTTACTATGCAGTCTGGTAGGTATGAGTGACTGTTATATTTACTATGCAGCCTGGTAGGTATGAGTGACTGTGAGTCTGGTAGGTATGAGTGACTGCGAGTCAGTGCATTGTTCATGGGATGTTCTCTATGTAATATGTCATTTACATAGCGTTGTCTTCACTTTCCCTCTATAAACCTCTCAGTTATGTGCAAGCTGCCCAGACTCTTCCAGTGTCATTAGATCAGAAGGTCTTTGATATCCTTTGCCCATTGAATGCTATTTTGGGCCCAATGATGGAATGATGACTGAACATTTCGAAACAGGATCTAGAGTTAAGACAAGGTTGCGTGCTTTCACCTCTACTTTTCAACATATACATGGACAGAATAATAAAAGAAGCTCATATCAACAAAGAGAAAAACATTGCAAATAAACCTGATGAGACACTTAATAATGAAATCAATGAACTATTATTTCCGACGAATATATTATAATATACAGAGATGAAGACAATTTTCTAAATCAAATCAATGCATTTGCTGTTAGCATGCCATATTAACACGAACATTAACGTACAAAAACAGAAGTTATAAAATTAGCAAGTCTACAACACCAATGCATATAACAATAGATAACACCAAAGTGAAACAATCCAAAGGATTTAAGTATCTAGGCAGCATTTCTTCCGAACACGGAAGACTAGACAGAGAAATAGCAAAAAGGTGCCAAAAACCAAACACAGTGACTTACCAACTTTCACCATTACTTCATCACCCAACGATCGAAATGGAAATCAAAAGACAGATAATATCTACAGTTTTTATAAGTTTTTATAAGTTTTTTAGAGTTTCTAACAATGTCGAACATGGTCTTTGATAGCCTCACAACAAAGGACAATCGTTACATGTGAAAGAACGTGTCTCAGAAAAGCTGCAATGGTTTCTAAACTAGATATGAAGAAATTAGATATGAAGAAAGTAGATATGAAGAAATGAAGAAATTAGGAAAAGAGTTGGTATAATATCATGTATTGAACATATTAAGAGACAGCAAGTAAAATTGTCCGATCACCTTCTTGATTAGACACTAGCTTCACAGCACGCGGGACATTCCGATAAGTGCTCCACCCTCCGTTCCAGCAGCCATCCCAGTGTATGTAGACTCAGGGTCCCGGTCAGGTGTTGATTGTCTGATCTTCAGGGCCTTCCAAAATATTTACTTTTCCTTCCCTCACCTCTAGATACTCCCATTTCTAACATTCTCTGTATGTGTACGTTCTCAACCTCATTGATATCATCTGCATCTTGAAATGAATTTATTATTACCTTCATTAAGTCTGCTTTATCTCTTCTCAGCAATGTACCGTCTATTGCTGCATTGCCTGCCAATAAGTCGGCTCTCTCGTTTCCTCTGACCCCAGCATAACCAGGGCAGTATATCCATGTAATACTCTGGACAATGAGTTGTTCAATAAGTCCCACCATTCTTTTCTCAGCATGAACGTTTCTATCTGGCACATCATGCTTTGAGAGTATGTGAGTATTACCGAGTGTGTTGATGTATCAGTTATCAACCAATTAAGAGCTGCTGTAACTCCCTCTATCTCCATCCTCATGCTGGATGTGCTTGTGGAATATGCTGAAGATTTTTCAAACAACTTCACGCCATTTCTGTAATAAACAAAGCCCCCAACCGCTTTTATTTGTGTTTCTGTTAACGGAGCCATCTGTGTATATAATTATGTCTTGTGGTATCGAGTGTAGATGGGAGAGTTCATGCACTGTAGTCTGGGTGCAGACACCCGTCCATTTTCGACAAGCTTTATCTAGTTTATTATTACTTCAGTCAATAATTTCTTCTTAGTGGCCAACTCCACCCATTCACTGCCCTTTCCTATTTCTTCCAATTCATATACTCTTCGCAGTGTGTCTTCAGCCTCTGCCATCCATGATCTGCCACGCTTGATTCGTTTTCCTTTTGACTCATCTAGACGATGGTGTAATGGGTGATGGTTGTATTCTGTTACTTTAAGGTACGACCTAACTTGTGCTACCTGATGTCGCACTCTAATGCTGGGGAGATCAAGCAGAATTCTCATAGCAAAAATGGGTATATCTCTAGTACACCCCAGTACCGCTCTTATTGCCTCATTGTGTAATTTTTTGCAATCTATCGACTTGTGTCTGTGACAGTGTTAGTAGGTCGATGCCGTAATCCATGACAGATAGAACCATCACTTGCAGAAGCAGAAAAAGTACCCACTGTTGCATGTCGAAGGTCACTATAACCTTGATAACACTCATCCCTCTTTTAGCCTTCTGAATCATATTTGTGACGTGTTTGTTGAATGAGAGACTTCTATCAAAGATT
This sequence comes from Meghimatium bilineatum, assembly GCA_034231615.1. Lineage (NCBI taxonomy): Eukaryota > Metazoa > Mollusca > Gastropoda > Stylommatophora > Philomycidae > Meghimatium > Meghimatium bilineatum. Next base: position 114,860,645 of record CM067299.1, on the reverse strand, counting down.
ATCCCAAGATATTTAAGGTCCTGTTCTCTTTCAATGAATGAGTCAATGCAACTAACAGCTGGCAGTGTGTCATTGACCAGATTATTACTTAAGGTGTACCAGACGACCTTTGCTTTCGAGGGATTGATCACAAGAAGGTCGTGGATGGGACGTGCTGAGGATGTAATACAAAGCGTGTGCAGATTACAGGATGTGGCAGCAGGTGCGGAATGGATAGGTCTACCCACAGATTTCGAAACTTGTTTGAGAGTAGTAATATCACTTATCAGGGAATGCAGAGAATGGTGTCCCACAGCTGTGGAGAAAGAAGTGCAGGCTTTAATCAGTGAGAATACCAAAGAGGGGGATGTGATTATATACACTGATGGATCTGTAATTAGGCATGTTCGCAGTGCTTGGGCCTTTACAGCTCAGTGCGCAGGTAAAACGATCTAGGAGGAAAATGGTGCCTTTGCGGTCACTACGAGTAGTATGACCATGGAGACTATGGCGGTGACCAAGGCATTTAAGTGGCTACGCACACAGAAGGTAACGCAGGTCTGCATCTTGAGTGACTCTATGAGTATGATTAAGAAGGTACAAGTAGGTCTCGTTCGCGAACAGTGGATTGAGGCCTTGAGAAATGCGAGCTTGAAAGTGGTTACATTTATTTTCGTGCCGGGACATGTGGGCGTTCGAGGCAATGAAAGAGCGGATCAACTGGCATCGTGCGCGAGTGTGGCACAGGGCAATGGGGCAATAGATCGCGCGGACATTTTAAACTCCTTAAGAGATATAACACGCGAGAGTGAGACTAATGTGGATGATGATTCCTTTTCAATGGCTAGGATTAAAAATCAGGGATTGAAATGCGGTGTTGCTAGAGGTGAACATTTTGGAGCGCGCAGAAGAATGATGGTTAACCAGCATATGACCGGTATTGTCAGCAGAAGTGTGATGGCGGATACACTCAAAGAGAGATCGGAGCAACTATGGATGTGTCCAGTTTGCAGTGATGATGATTCGACGACTAACTAACTAACTAACTAACTGATCACAGCGTTGTATGTTCTGCACCATATCGACAATTGATCTAGTCTACTCTGTACACTGTCAGCGATATCTGTTCTGTTCATGTTGTATAGTAGGATATCATCAGCGTATGTTAGAACTCTACAATTGCTTGGGCTTTGCAATTGAGCAGTTCTCAATGTATACACATTAAACAGTACTGGGGACAGAGGAGATCCTTGTGGCAGACCAGGTGCTATTGTTCTAATCTCAGACGTCCAGGATCCGCACATCAGAGCAACATTTCTACAGATTAGCACATTTACTATCCAGTGTATGAACTAGGGATAAATATATTGTTCCTTATGAGTCACCTTATGAGAATGAACCCAAACCAAATACCAACAAGAGCATATAACAAAAGAATATCCGGACATAAGGCCAACAGTAGACCAAGAAAACGGGGAAACCATCAAGATAACCTTAAACAAAAATGCTTTTAAAACAAACAAAGCGACACATGTGTCCTTGGAACCATAACATAAGCTCCCAGTCATACGCTTAACAGCAATTGTGAATACAATCATCCGTTCACCTTGGGACAGACTATAGAATGATTGGCAAGTAAAGTAGAATGGTAAAGAGATAAAAGTAAAGAGATAATTTTCTTTTATTCTTCAGCGTTCATTCTCAAACTCTCGCTGATTTTCTTATCGTAGGACAATTTTCTTATTGCAGAACACATTCGTCTTCGGCGGGAGACAATTATTTAACAAGCAAGCTAGAAACGTAGTAATAATTCCTTGTAAGAACACGGCGAGAAATCTGAATTTATAACTGTTATTTTTAATGTAAAGTTTCTGTAAAAAAGGTGTTCTTCTCCAGCTTTGTAATGGAGTGTTAACAGAGCTCGTCTCGGATGTTCTAGAAACCCCGTCAGTCTTTTAGAGCTCGTCTCGGATGGCATAGAAACCCCGTCAGTGATTAGCTCGTGCTAGTGATGTTTTAATTGCATGAATATGATATTTGGGTTGTCATGGTCACTGATATTTGAGTAGCCTGAGCTAGTAGTAATTGGGCTGCCATAACTGGTGATATTTGGGCTAACAGAGTTGGAGATAACTGTGAGCCCGAACCTTTAAGAAAGAAATGACAACCTACTTATGTGTATTTATACTGAAATAAATGATTGGTTAATCGCTACGTCCTGAATAAGATATGTTACCAACTAATATTTGTGATTGCCTTCTGAACAGCCTAACTGTCTGCAGTTGAATTTGTAACCCGTTACTTTGGACATATGAATTTATTTTTTCGATTCTAGTCAGTCATGGAACCTGATCACAAGTAGATAGAACAAGGAAATAGTGATGTACGTAAAAAATTAATGAAATTGTTAGAAATTGAGAATAATAAAACAGTAAGACATAATAAAGAATAACGTTAAGAACACTCACGGAAAGATGAAAATATCATGATAAAAGTTCATTCAAAATGAAAGCTGCTCAATATAGATATCAGAAACGGCAGGACACCTCATTTTTAGGCACATCATGAAAACAGAAAAGATGGATTTTATTGTAACAACAGGCAAGTTGAAGAGCATGTGGGATAGTGAAATACCAGAAGAGAAGATGCTAGACAACCAAGCATTGCTGCATGGGAGAACAATGGTATCGGAAATGATTGACATCACATGAAACAGACGAATGTGAAAAAATCATGATGACCAACACCACACGGAATGTACTATAAGAAGAAGAAGAAGTAGACACGGTAATCTAAGACAAAAGAGGACGATGAAATCCACGATCTGAAATTACATTATGGAATTAGTAGATCAGCAAATATTTATGTACATGACATTTGAGAAAATTACACAGTTATTGAAGAAAAGTTTTAGTATAGGGTGTCAATAAAGTCGCCGTTTCCTGACGCTAAACCGCACTGAATACTTACAATTTATAGGACGCAGTGTCAACAACAATGTAAATTAAATTGAGTGCATAGCGACTTTATATATACCCTGGATTATAAGTTGGTAGCATATATTATTCAATACTTAGTAATGAACCCATCAATTCTTCAATGTAATTATCTACTTACGTTTTCATTCTCACATTCCTGCTGGTTGCAAATATGTAGCTGGGCTTTGTAGCCGTGTGGTACAGTGAACGGCAATGGTATCTAGTTCGAATCTCGCTGCAGGCAATTGAGCAACCAGACTGATCAGAAAACAAGGGCAAAAAACTCAGCGAATTTATAGTGCTTAGAAAATCACTGAAGAAAAAAACTGGGTTGATGGCTACATCTTGAATATGATATGCTACCAATTTTAAAGCAGGATTTTGTTCTAGAGAACGGAATACAGTGTCATGATCTTCCAATTTTAAAGCAGGATTTTGTTTTAGAGAACGTTATACAGTGTCATGATCTTCCAATTTTAAAGCAGGATTTTGTTCTAAAGAACGTAATACAGTGTCATGATCTACCACTTTTAAAGCAGGATTTTGTTCTAGAGAACGTTATACGGTGTCATGATCTTCCAATTTTAAAGCAGGATTTTGTTCTACAGAACGGAATACAGTGTCATGATCTACATTTTCAATGTGTATACATGTGTCGTTCGACATGACATATCCGAGTTTCTCAAATTTGTATAGCTGTATACGTGCCTAGAAACTCGTTTTGACCATCAAATAGCAGTTGTTATTTAAATCACGCTGCGACGGCCACAGTGTCATCACTCTAGGCTCCCCCCACTTCCCAGACCGGTAAAACGTAGATTTGGCACATCTCATGCGATATATGTATTTGGCACCTCTTTTGTGATATATAGATTTGACACTCTCATGTGATATATAGATTTGGCACCTCTCATGTGATACATAGATTTGACACCTCCCATGTGATATATTCATTCCAGAACGAGATCTTCCTTATGGATTCTCTGACCACTCTGTGATTCTGGGCGCGTTAACCTGCCGCAGTTAGAGACATGTTTAAGCAATCTGATCTATCATTGCACCATCGTTGTCTTGGACGCCCTCTTCTCCTGTTGCCGTTAAATCTGTCTTCAGCTATTAATCTTCCCATGCTGTTATGTCTTTTATATGACCAGACAAAAAAATAACTCACAGTTTTCTTCAAAATATAATTACTAAGTACACTACTCCTGTAATTTTATCTGGCACCTACGACTTGTATTTCCATTAATACCATATTCCTTCTAATGCCTTGTTATACGTTAAAAAGTAAGATCAGTCTTACAGTAAAGATCAATCTATTATGATCGCTAGTGCTAAGTAAAGTATTATAAGGATGTGAAAGTTGGACACTCTATGCAGCCACAGAAAGAAGGATTCATACTTTTGAAAACAAGTGCTATAGACGTTTACTCAAAATTAGCTGTATGGAACACAAGGTAAATATACTTGACCGGCTGCAAATATACAAACTAACATTTTATCAAGAAACACTTTTGGCAGAAACGACGTAAACATATTTGGTATGGACATGTAACGAGATACGACTCACTGTTAAAAATTATTTGCATAGGACCGTCGAGGGTTGAAGGACAAGAGGAGGTTAAAGAAAATCTTGCATTATTACATCAAGGAATACTCTACTCAAAACGCTTCTACACTCTACCAAATGGCTGATGATAGAGATGTGTGGAAGACTTTTTGTTATGATGTCTTCAGTGTGGCACCCCAATGTCTCAGAAATGTTGTGGGTCTTATTATTATTTGTGATAAACCATATCGCTGTTGAAGAACAACCGAAATTAAATTGGTCTATATTATACGTACAGTTTGTTGTTCATTGCAGGGAATTATTTATGTTATTCTTATTTCTCTTTTCTGGACGAAGCTTCTTTATCAGTACAATTATTTCAAGTTATCAGATTGCATTTCTTGATTGTAGTTAGTGTTCCCACTGCAAGATTTTAGCTAGCGTTTACGCTGCAAGATTGTAGCTAGCGTTCACACTGCAAGATTGTAGTTAACGTTCACACTGCAAGAATTTAGCTAGCTGCAAGATTGTAGCTAGCGTTCACGCTGCAAGATTGTAGCTAGAGATAACGTTGCAAGATTGTAGCTAGCGTTCACACTGCAAGATTGTAGTTACTGTTCACACTACAAGATTGTAGTTAGTGTTCACATTGCAAGTAAGAAAGTAATGACAAACTAGTTAGAATTTGTTTGTAGAATGGAGCTGTCCATAATTGATGTCAACATTTACAGGATTTGCGGAGGGGGGGGGGTAAAACAAAGTTTGACAGCTGTTGACAATGCGTGTTGACAAAATGTGACGTCAACATTGCTGTTTATACCCACCGATAAACTGTTTGAATGTGATATTTCTTCCTAAATATGAAACAGATTATTGCATTTTTCCGTACGTTTTCTAACACATTATTTTTATTTGGGTCGCAGATGAGGGGTTACGGGATTAAGGGGTTAAGAGAAGTGAATTCTAGACAGCTTTTGACAAGTTGTATGAAAAATACCTTCATTGATTACCAACTTGTTTTTCCAGGGTTCGGATTGTTGGAGGCAGGAAACGTGTCTGCTCGCAATGAGGTCAATATAATGGTCAAGAATGTCGTAGACGTCATTTTTGGTGGAATAACTTACTGGATGTTTGGATATGGACTCAGTTTTGGTGAAGACGCCGGCAGCAATGCTTTTTGGGGTGTTGGTAAATTCTTTGTAGATGTCGACGAGGACAACATGGGTGAGGAGTATTCTACCTTCGTTTTCCAGCTTTCATTTGCTACCACAGGTCAGTGTTCCAATATAATATCGTGTATTTACAAATAAAATTAATAATCATGTCCTCGCACAAAGAATGTTTTCACAAACAATATTCACATGAAACATACAAGTAATCGAGTATAACATACAACCTTACGCCTATGATCTTGGAAAATCGAATACCTTAAAATCTACAAGGTTTTGAATTTAACTGCCACACAACAGAATCCAAACAAGTCAGAATGAACCTTCTTATTTGATGTTTTTGATTATTGCTGTGTATTTGTTGGTCACTGTACTTGTTTATATACTTTGTGTGGTTCGGGTGTCGCCAGGCAACGTTGAACACCAAAATGCAATGGGAATAATACAAAATATGACCAAATGGAGTGGATTAAATTCTGTTGGTAACTCATGATGTTGGCAACAGGATATCCGCTAGCAACAGGATATCCGCTAGCAACATGATATCCGCTAACAACATGATGTACGCTAACAACATGATGTATGCTAGCAACATGATATCTACTAGCAACATGATTTCCGCTAGCACCATGATGTCCGCTAGCAACATGATATACGCTAGCAACATGATATCCGTTAGAAACATGCTATCCTCTATCAACATGATATATAATAGTAACATGATATCCTCTAGCAACATAAATCCTCTTGAAACATGATACCCGTTAGCAGCATGCTTTCCGCTAGCAACATGATATCCGCTAGCAAATGATATCAGCTTGCAACATGATATCCGCTAATCTTCTCTTTAGGGAGAGAAAAATGACTGGTAGCAAAAGTGATAGACTGGAGACATAGGTTCGTTAACGATTTAAACAGTTCTAATCCAACAATGAAGTAGGTTATGATACATGTTGCTTCTATATGCTCGTATGATTGCTATCTATGTGCTCTAGTTGCTGATAATCACTAGAGTGTCAGATGACACTGGAACGTTAGAACTTTGCTGTTTACAGGTGAAACTTTCCGGGGATTTCCATCTTAATAAACGGATTACATGGACATAACACTTTAGAGAGCATGACACAAATACCTACAGGATAGTTATGCCCGAAAAATACCCACAGCATAGATATGTCCGGCAAATACCTACAGGATAGTTATGTCCGGCAAATACCCACAGCATAGATATGTCCGCATGCATTGAAGTAAAATATTTGAATTACACTGGCACAGCCACATACCGATAAAAGTAAGATTCATGCTGTAATGCATTCATAGAATGTAACATCGTCTACTATCGTATGTTTTGTTTTGTTAAAAATGATAGATACAAATCAGAAACAAAAACATCAGAAGGCTAAAATAAACAATGCCAAGCCTGGATTACATCAGAAGACAACCGATTAAGTGCATTTCGCCTGTTTCCAGACTATACCATCAGAAAGTGCCCTCACAAATAATTACTATACAGGCACGATAGTTACAAAGCCAGGAGCAGACCATGCAAGCGATGGATTACAGAAATAAAGAAGTAAACAAAAACAATCATTTATGAAGCACACAATAAAGAGCCATCTCCAGAGAACTCTTTTACCTCTGACACTGCAACAAGTACAGGGGTATAAAGCAAAAAGTAGAAAGATGTTTTGTTATTGATAACGCCCTGGTGGTTGAAACGTCGATGTGTTTTGTGTTCTAGTCTGCATCCAGTCAATCACTAAACTGAACTACCCTGTGATTGCATGTACTGCATGAAGCATTGGTATTCACGTTGTTACCACAGCCCAAACAATGAAAATTGATTGTTTATTTCCAAACAATGAAAATTGATTGTTTATTTCCAAACAATGAAAATTGATTGTTTATTTCCAAACAATGAAAATTGATTGTTTATTTCCAAACAATGAAAATTGCTTGTTTGCTGGAACTGGACTATTCAATATTATTAAGATCAGCATTATTAATTATCACACAAAAATAACAAGCAATACAGTTGTTAGCAATCATGTTCATAGCTCAGCCATCACCCCCCCCCTAGCATTTTTAGCTGCAGTGACTTTCTAAGCAATATTTACTTTATGTAGCTGATCCTTATTTCTGAACTGTCGGACTACACAATTGACTACATCGGAAATTTAACACGGTAGCATTACCGTCAGAGACATACTGTGTCAGAATATCACTAGCCACGACGGTTGAAATATTACTAGCTGCAGCTGGTTGAAATATTACTAGCTGCAGCTGGTTAAATGTTACTAGTTGCAGCTGGTTGAAATATTACTAGCTGCAGCTGGTTGAAATATTACTAGCTGCAGCTGGTTGAAATATTACTAGCTGCAGCTGGTTGAAATATTACTAGCTACAGCTGGTTGAAATATTACTAGCTGCAGCTGGTTGAAATATTACTAGCTGCAGCTGGTTGAAATATTACTAGTTGCAGCTGGTTGAAATATTACTAGTTGGAGCTGGTTGAAATATTACTAGTTGCAGCTGGTTGAAATATTACTAGTTGCAGCTGGTTGAAATATTACTAGTTGCAGCTGGTTGAAATATTACTAGTTGGAGCTGGTTGAAATATTACTAGCTGCAGTTGGTTGAAATATTACTAGCTGCAGCTGGTTGAAATATTACTAGCTGCAGCTGGTTGAAATATTACTAGCTGCAGCTGGTTGAAATATTACTAGTTGCAGCTGGTTGAAATATTACTAGTTGGAGCTGGTTGAAATATTACTAGTTGCAGCTGGTTGAAATATTACTAGTTGCAGCTGGTTGAAATATTACTAGTTGCAGCTGGTTGAAATATTACTAGTTGCAGCTGGTTGAAATATTACTAGTTGGAGCTGGTTGAAATATTACTAGTTGCAGCTGGTTGAAATATTACTAGTTGGAGCTGGTTGAAATATTACTAGTTGCAGCTGGTTGAAATATTACTAGTTGGAGCTGGTTGAAATATTACTAGTTGCAGCTGGTTGAAATATTACTAGTTGGAGCTGGTTGAAATATTACTAGCTGCAGTTGGTAGAAATATTACTAGTTGGTGCTGGTTGAAATATTACTAGTTGGAGCTGGTTGAAATATTACTAGTTGGAGCTGGTTGAAATATTACTAGTTGCAGCTGGTTGAAATATTACTAGTTGCAGCTGGTTGAAATATTACTAGTTGCAGCTGGTTGAAATATTACTAGTTGCAGCTGGTTGAAATATTACCAGTTGCGGCTGGTTGAAATATTACCAGTTGCAGCTGGTTGAAATATTACTAGTTGCAGCTGGTTGAAATATTACTAGTTGCAGCTGGTTGAAATATTACTAGTTGCAGCTGGTTGAAATATTACTAGTTGCAGCTGGTTGAAATATTACTAGTTGCAGCTGGTTGAAATATTACCAGTTGCGGCTGGTTGAAATATTACCAGTTGCAGCTGGTTGAAATATTACTAGTTGCAGCTGGTTGAAACATTACCAGTTGCGGCTGGTTTAAATACTATTAGAACGGCGTTTCAAATTTCATCAGCACAGTCTACTCAAATATGTGCAGTTGATATTGTGTCAGCGCAGTGCAATCACAGTGCAATCACATATCACCAAACTTGTCAACTCACTTATCATATCAGCCATGACCTGGAATCTTTCTCGTTGATGTGATCTATCCCTAACGATATGTCTAATTGTAACATATCAACGTAGATATACCCGTTGAGACGGCACGATCTGCATGCAAATATCTATTAACACAACTCCATGTACGCGTTGAGTGGAGATACTCTACAATCGATTACCATCTTGAGTTCTGTCTGACAACTCCCTGAACACATGTAGGACATTATAAGCACTTGTAACGACTACAAAAAATATTGATCGTGGTGTGATACAAGCTTTTACAACAATACACAAAAAGTTGCGATATAAGCTTTTACAACAATATACGAAAAGAAAGAAAAATTTGTTAGAGTAACATTTCTGTGTTTTAGTTTTTAAAAAGCTGTGATAGGTGTATTTATAAACTGGGACACATCTCAATCAATCAAGTGTCATGCCGAGTGGGGTAGGCGATAATTACTCTCCACAACTATTTGTCTCTTGTTTTGTTAATAAGTTCAGTTGGTGACTTATATTTGTTCCACAGTCACAGCAAATCCAGAAATTTCTTTCTGTGTCTCCCTCTGACTCTTCTTCCCCTTGATCTTTCCGGTGGTTACTAAATGTTCAAGTTTTACTTTTCTCATCATATGCTCTAAAAATCATGATTATCTGCTTCTAATTTTGCTATAATTTTTTGTTTTAACCTCACATCTCTGAGTACTTCTACATTAGTTTTCTTTGCTGTCCATGGAATTTTCATCATTCTTCTTAAACCCACATCTCAGTTGCCTCCAATTTATCTTGACCACTTTTGCTTACTGCCCATGTTTCGCTTCCATAAAGAAGGATTGTCTCAATATAACATCCTAGCACTCAAACTCGTGCATGCATTGATATTACTCCATTGCATATAATTTTCTCATTTTTCGACATGTTAAGTTGGCCATCCCTATTATGTTCTTGATCTCATTAGAGCACCTGCCATTTGATGTTAAAATAGTGTCAAGATACTTGACTTTATCCGCGTAATTTAATTTTACATCATTGATTGTACATCATTGATTTTACATCATTGATTGTACATCATTAATTGTACATCATTGATTGTAATACTGCATTTTGGCAATGTGTATTTCTCTGAAACAGCCATTACTTCAGATGGGACACATCAATAATTGATTTGTTAAGTTGGAAATCTAAGTCATAGTTACATATTTAAATTAATTTATCCATAAGTTTCCATACAAACATACCCATTTGTCCATTTTAAGATGAATAACGTATTGATTCTTTCTCTGAAATTTTCTCTAAAAACGTTCTAAATACATTAGCTGTTGTTTTATGATGGTTTTTCATGTACTAAATATGTATGCTGGCGTTTTGTTTGATGGTTTTTTTATGTACAAAATATTTTAGCCGGCGTTTAGAGACACAAACTGACCATGGTTAATGCGACTCAAATGGATAAAAAATGACTCCAACCCCCCCCCCCCACCCCCAACCTCCCCCACGACGCTTAACGGCAAAAGTGATAATGACAATAACTAGAGCGTATAGCAATATGAGATATTATCATAACTCATATAAATGTTTATAATTACTTAAAAGTAATTAATAATTACTCAGTCCTAGAAGAGGGACATTCCAGTGTGCCAGTATTCCGTGATCATCCATTATTTTTCTGTCAGATTTGTTGATACATCTGCAGTGATGGCATATTTATCAGTTCCCATCAACTAGACGTTTTCTACAAACGGACAACGATGCAATGTTGACTGGCCTGTATCTCATCTATGAGAATTATCTGATATAGTGCGCTTCAAAATAGCTCACATTCCCTTTAATATCTCAATAATCAGTAAGCGGAATATAATGAAATTGTGCATAGCAGTTTAAATATTGAACGACATAAGGAATTTATACATTTCATTTATCAAGGTGTTGCCATTTGCACGTGGAGGTGTATTCCTTTGATGTTTGTGAATGTGTGACGCCTATAGTGACAAAGGAAATTAATTATACAGTAATATATCAAAATAGATAGTGAGGCTATATTGTACAGACACAAGTCTTGAAATTACCATGATCGTCGCATTTCACACAAATTTATATTAAAATCATGCGTAGCTTTCAAATTGAGACACAAATAGGTTTGGTTGTATTCCACAATTTCACACCAAGTGGTTATGTTCGGTAGCGTCATTGCTTTTATCACAAAGATCTTTAGTGTTTGTGTAGATATATTATATAATTAAATTATATATTTTTGGTTCAATTGTTATTCAAATATTTAAACTCCGCCGAAGACGGATGTATCGGGCCATTTAAGCAAATAAAACGGTGACACAACGCATTACTATTATATGGACTACATGCTGCTGGAAATCTAGTAGGACCATGGTCCTGCTACAAGTGAAATTCAGCAGGAGTTTGAGAATGTACGCTGAAGAGGAACATATTTCTACATTATGTCGTTACATTTTTAAAACACTTCTGAAAATGTCATACATATCTGTAAAATCTGTGAAACAACAGCGACTTTGATACATAATACTGTGTACAGAGAGCTGTGGAGGGCCATGCCCGCCTACGCCAGCCGGCATGGCACCTGATGATGATGATGATCTGTAAAATATTTGGAGTTACACATTTTTAAGTAGGGACATATATTTTGAAACGCACACTGTAGAAGACAAATGTAAAAAATTGACAAAATATGTGAAATTGATCATGTTTCACATGTAACAGGTGGCAAGCCTACCCCATAATTTTCCGTGGTCGCCTTCTTCTATGTGTCTGGAAAGAAAAGAATAGCTCTAATTCTTTGAACACCGACTGTATCAACCATATCGATCATATCCTCCAGATCAACCATACCGATCTGATGAACCGTATCGACAGTATTCACTAGATTAATCATATCTACCACATGGACCAGATCATCTATATCAATTATCAATCGTATCAAACATATCAGTCGTAATATCCGTAACTATCGTATCTACCAGATCAATCAAATCTACCATATGGAGCTTATTAGCTTATCGACCACATCGATCAGTTCAACCAAATCGATCAAATGGACATATCGATTATACTAAATAGAAACAAGAATGTTGTTCTACAATCATTTGCTACCGCCTCCTCGGAGACTGCCACCAAATGACATCTACCGCCTCCTCGGAGACTGCCACCAAATGACATCTACCGCCTCCTCGGAGACTGCCACCAAATGACATCTACCGTCTCCTCGGAGACTGCCACCAAATGACATCTACCGTCTCCTCGGAGACTGCCACCAAATGACATCTACCATCTCCTCGGAGACTGCCACCAAATGACATCTACCGTCTCCTCGGAGACTGCCACCAAATGACATCTACCGTCTCCTCGGAGACTGCCACCAAATGACATCTACCGTCTCCTCGGAGACTGCCACCAAATGACATCTACCGCCTCCTCGGAGACTGCCACCAAATGACATCTACCGTCTCCTCGGAGACTGCCACCAAATGACATCTACCGTCTCCTCGGAGACTGCCACCAAATGACATCTACCGTCTCCTCGGAGTCTGTAGCCTAATGACATCTACAGTCTCCTCGGAGACTGTAATCTAATGACATGTTTTTCGATCTATGAAATCCAATGAAAGAGTGAGAAATAAACCAACATGACTCAAGAGCTGATATAGACTCGCTTCCTGGCTCAGATATGAATAATGCTAAAGGCTATGCCGAAATCGGATGTATCTAGGCCTACAGTGCGTAACTTAAACCGTAGTACAATGTTCTTTGCTCTCCCTGGTAGAAATTACACGAAAATTCGTGGTGGCTGTTAGAGTTCGAACACAAAACTTCGTGATGACTGTTGGAGTCCGAACACAAACAAAAAGTCAGATTCTTAATTTGTGTAATGGAGATAACCATTAGCCGATTGGAGATATATATCATGTACTATCATGGCATGGCAAAAAGTGAACATCGTTCAGTATTCAAGATATTCAATACTAAATTATATGGGTATTCATGATCGACTACCCAGTTAGCACGGACATTTCTAGATGATTGTAAAGTATTCTATGTCCATATTTCTTGACCTGATGTTACTTTTATCCTTGCAGCTACCACAATCGTATCTGGAGCTATGGCAGAGAGAACAAGGTTGGACTCTTACATTCTATTTTCCCTCTTCAACACAGTCGTCTACTGTATCCCTGCCCATTGGGCGTGGTCTTCTAAAGGCTTTATTTTAACACTTGGAGGTATTGATTTTGCTGGGTCAGGTATAAACGATTTTTCATATCTTCTTTTTATATATTGGTTTTGATTTTCAGTGTCGATTCGATTGTGTATGTTTTCACATTTATGTGTGGCTGTTTATTTGTTACAAATTTGGATTACCCTGTTCATTTATTTATATTTGTATATGAATGTTTCTGTTTTCAGATTTGTATTTGGATGTTTATTGTTTCATATTTATATTTGGTTGTTCATGTTTTCATATATTTATTTGGTTGTGTATGATTTCAAATGTACATTTGGCTGTTTATGTTTTCATATTTATATTTGGCTGTTTATGTTTTCATATTTGGGTTTGCTGTTTCTGTTGATGTAATATGCTCCGTATGTTTCTTCTTTATATTTGACTGCTTATGTTTCTATATTTGTGTGTTAATGTTTATGCTTTCATAATTCATTTGGCTGTTTATCTGTTCAAATTTTCTCTTGGCTGTTTATTTTTTTTTTCACATTTGTATTAGGGTGTTTATGTTTTCACATTTGTTTGTGACTGTTTAGCTGTTCAAATTTGTCTTGGCTGTTTCTCAATTACTCTAATTAACACTACATTTTGTTTTACTGTTAGCTGTACATTTATCAAATATTTTAATTAACTTCTACATCATAATTGCTTTGGGTAGCTTCCTGTGGATCTATTAAATCAATGAATGTCATGTTTCTCAGACATTTGCGCAAATCTTATGTATATGTGTTACATAGGCGTGTAATGTAGATAATCTTATGTATATGTGTTACATAGGCGTGTAATGTAGATATATATATTTACATAAATATTTTACATAGGCGTGGTGCATATGGTTGGCGGAGTTTCGGGGCTTGTAGCTACTATGATGTTGAAACCAAGAATTGGTCGATTTGACGAAGGCGCTACGAAACCTGCAATGTGCAATCCGGCAAATGCAATAGTCGGCATGTTTATGTTATGGTAAGTGTGTACCAGATCCTAACAAAATGTGTATGCAAAGAAAAAAATCGATGTCAATTAATGGTGTCTTCTAGTGTTGTCGCTAATTGATAAAGGATATGTTTCGTTATTTCTAGATCTCATCCAAGTTGGCAAGTAGTAACTTCTTATACAGTTTGAGCTCATAAACTACATAAATATTGTATTGTATTTTTGTGAAACTGATAGTGTCCTCTGAAATGCATATGTTTTGATCAAGTTTAGCTGAATTTCATTTCAATAAATAAATTCATTTCAAGATGAAGATGATGTTAATGAGGATGAGAACGTACACATACAGAGAATGTTAGAAATGGGTAAATCTAGAGGTGAGGGAAGGAAAAGTATATTTTTGGGAATGTCACGAAGATCACAACTCATGATCTGGACTCTGATACATACACTGGAATGGCTGCTGGAACGGAGGCCGGAGCACTTATGAGAATGCCCCGCGTGCTGTGAAGCCAGTTTCTAATTATGAATCAATAATTAGCTCACTTTTTGTCCTGTGTTACCATTAGAATGTACCGACCATTCCTTCATGTCAATTCGTTTCGACTCTGCTTCTTCCACACTCGACTGTTCCTTGCACAATAGTTTTAGAAAAGTATTGGTGTCTCCTAAGTCAACACCTAAGAAGTTTACGACCTTTACAAGACAGCAATACCAGGTCCTAGGACAGATGACACGTATTTTCAAGAACACAAATGTAAACATAGACACTAAAGTTGCATTATATAAGATTATTATTATTCCATCACTATGCTACCAGTGCCACACCTGGACAATGACAGCACAAGACAAAAGAAAAATAGTGACAAAAGAAATGACATGTCTGCGAAGAATACTCGGAGTGTCATTAAGAGAAAGAATTAGAAACGACAACATCAGACAGATAACCATAACAATACCAGTATTGGAACACATCAGACGACAACAGATCAGGTAGTTTTCACACGCTTCCAGTCTACCAACAGATAGCATACTACAAATGGCCACGACACATAGACATAACGGTTACAAAGTCAGAGGCAGACCATGTAAAAGTTGGATCACAGAAATCAAAGAAGCCACAGGAACAAGCTTACAAACAGCGCACAAGAAGGCCATCTCCAGAGAACTCTTCCACCCCTGACGCCGCAAGGCAAATAAGGGCCACATCGTATAGATAGATAGAAAGACAAGACAGCAAATCTTCGTGAAAAAATTACTCGAACATGTATTATAAGAAAACATTGACTACAGCATAGTTACCATCAGGGTTGCAATATAACCTTATATATGCATGCCACATCTAACTTTAGATATAGAAAATATCATTTCACAGGGTCATATCGTAATTTCCAGGCCATCTCCAGAGAACTCTTCCACCCCTGACGCTGCAAGGCAAACAAGGGACACAGCGTATAGATAGAGATAGATAGATAGATATCGTAATTTTCGTGAGTTTTCTTGTGACATATTTCAGAGGAAACCTGTTAAACGGTGGAAAGAAGAGGGGGGAGGGGACACTGGTTAACCCTATTTTTTCTTGCGTTCTAGTACTACATGCCATGTTATAATATCTCAAGTCGTGGGGTTTACATGCCGCCACCCCACTTTTATACAAGCTTGTTTACGTGATAAACATATTTACGTGTATAAACTTGTTTACGTGTATAAACCTGTTTACGTGTATAAGCTTGTTTACGTGTATCAGTATCGGATTTGTTGTGCTTGATGCAAACCATCAGATTTCTTTCAGGTGGGGTTGGCTAGCGTTCAACTGTGGAAGCACTTTCGGTATATCCAGTGGAAAGTGGAAACTGGCAGCCAAGTAAGTACTTACATACACTTCTAAGTATGAAATGTGCCTGTTTGTAATTTATAATTTTAATTTGAAGGAGAAGATAACATTTTATATACATTATATATATAATATATATATATATATATATATATATATATATATATATGCTGTGTGTATGTACGAGCGCGTCTGTAAAGCTGTAACGTTCAAGATACCGGGTTCGAATCCTAAAACGACAATTGTGTATCCAGGCCGTTCAGACAGCAATGGAAAACTACTGATTGTTAATATGTGTACACTTCTGTGGTGGATTTATTATAGGATTATATAAATATATGGTGTCTCGGATCCTATTCCCCGGATTCATAATCCTGTGGTCTAAGATATGTGGTCTAACACTGGTTTAAAAAAAAATCCAGTTGGAAGTTGTCCATACCATTTTAAACTGAATTAGAACATTGTCGCCACTGAAGCCAAACATGACATCCATTTTTCTCAATCAGGTCAGGGTTTTTTCTAAATTATTAATACAAATTATATTCGCTGACTATAGCCTTCTATTCACAACTACATTTTTTTTATATTAGTTGTTGATTTATGTGTAACATTTTGGTGATAGTAGTAGCTGATTTATGTGTAACATTTCTCACATAAAAATATTTAACAGAATGTATTTATTAAATGTTACAAACATGGAATTATATATATAAAGGAAGAACAGATTTGTAGAAAGGTAAGGAAATGCAAATTATATCATCACTGTGAAAAATTCTAAACATAAACTTCAATTTCTTCGACTTTCTCGAGTGCTCAGCAGCAGGGATATCTCTCTGATATTATCACAGCTAAAGGCATTTGTATAAGTCTGGATACTGCAGACAGACAGCGTGACTACAAGATATGACAAACAGTGTCACTTTCAGGGACTACAAGGTATGACAAACAGTGTTACTTTCAGTGACTACAAGATATGACAAACAGTGTCACTTTCAGGGACTACAAAATATGACAAACAGTGTCACTTTCAGGGACTACAAAATATGACAAACAGTGTCACTTTCAGGGACTAAAAGATATGACAAACAGTGTCACTTTCAGGGACTACAAGGTATGACAAACAGTGTTACTTTCAGTGACTACAAGATATGACAAACAGTGTCACTTTCAGGGACTACAAGATATGACAAACAGTGTCACTTTCAGGGACTACAAGATATGACAAACAGTGTCACTTTCAGGGACTACAACATATGACAAACAGTGTCACTTTCAGGGACTACAAGATATGACAAACAGTGTCACTGTCAGGGACTACAAGATATGACAAACAGTGTCACTTTAAGGGACTACAAGATATCACAAACAGTGTCACTGTCGGGACTACAAGATATGACAAACAGTGTCACTTTCAGGGACTACAAGATATCACAAACAGTGTCACTTTCAGGGACTACAAGATATGACAAACAGTGTCACTTTCAGGGACTACAAGGTATGACAAACAGTGTCACTTTCAGTGACTACACGATATGACAAACAGTGTCACTTTCAGGGACTACAAGATATGACAAACAGTGTCACTTTCAGGGACTACAAGATATGACAAACAGTGTCACTTTCAGGGACTACAAGATATGACAAACAGTGTCACTTTCAGGGACTACAAGATATGACAAACAGTGTCACTTTCAGCGACTACAAGATATGACAAACAGTGTCACTTTCAGTGACTACAAGATATGACAGTGTCACTTTCAGTGACTACAAGATATGACAAACAGTGTCACAATGGCTGAGATCACTGTGGTTTGTAAAAGTATGTTTCCGTGGTATACAAACTTACCTGACTTGCAGTTCTTGTTTTTATCTTGACTAGTAATCGAGAGTAACAGACAGCAAAAACAATTCTTTCTTACTACGTGTTGTCTTGTTGAGGAGTGCAGCGAGGCTATTTGGCTGTGAAAATAAAGACCGTTTTGGCATAGCTGCTGCCGCGACGTGTACATGAAGATTGTTTTTATTGCACCTCCGTAGGACAAAAATCCTTGTGCCAAGTGTAGATTGAACCCTGGACCTCAGGGTTCTAAGACCGGCAATCTAGCCATACGGCCGCACACTCCACTTGAACAATTAACCCGTTTAAATTTCGTTTATTAATTCAGGATTATATTTGTTCTTTAATCCGCAGAGCTGCAGTTACAACGTTATTAGCATCAATGTCTGGTGGAATTGTTGGTACATTCTTAAGGTAGATAACTGTTCACTTACTTTTCTTGTTGATGTTAGTGTTGTCAAGGAAAGTAATGCAGGGTAAAAGATCGATTGTCTTCGTGTATTTGTGCCAAGACTTATAACGTGTATATTCTCAAATTATTATGAATATGAATCTATCGATCTCAATACAGAAAACAGCACACACACACACACACACAAACTGCACAGGAATGGACATTCTTTGGGGACCACAATCATACAATTAGCACGTGCCATTAGATTCTAGTACCACATAGAACATTTAGGCCTACTTGTAAACATAATCATTTTATGAATTATATAAGCAATTAGCCATATTCAAGCCATGCAGGAATCTACGATGTATATGATTAGGTCACTATTGAAAACAACAAATGTTTGCAGGCGTTCATCTGATTTTATGTCAGCTTATAGAATTATAGAACGTGATTCCTACATACATGTTGTTTGTCCAACACAAGTGATGATGACCATTTGTTACATCACTTTTGAAATTCAGCTGATGTAATGTCTTTGAATATGAGTTCGTAGATGGCCAATTAACACTATTCTGGACGCAAAATCGGCTTTATTTGTAAATGTATTTACTTTCCAATATTTTCTTGTTTGGCTACACTGACAATGGTTCTTCTGTTGATATTAACTAATTCATAAGCACTGTATATTCTATGCAAGTATAAATATATAATGACGATTGTTTGGACAGTTCGGACATGGAATGATAACTGTGGACAGTACTTTGTCTACCCGTGACTTTCTAGCAGAGCCATGACAACGATTTACTGCGAAGGCGACGTTAGTCAGGCGAGCTCTGGTCAACCACTGACTAGATCTGGGCTGGCGTGACTGATTGTACTATTACGATGTCTTCGTATGACATCTCATCGATATCATAAACACAATTATTTTTATTTTTTTCATATTTCCCCCAAATTACATACACCAGAAGTAGGGTTGCCATATTGACCATTTCATGGCCAGTTTTTTCTCACATTTTCGCCATGATCAATAGCTACTTGTCATGAACTTAATTTTGGCCATTTTCGGCTAACAAGGATTTCGAGTCGACTTGTTGTTCGTGAATGTAAATAAAATATGACTACAGTAATTTACGCAGTTACAAGGGAATATGGTGTTTAATTGAGTGAGTATGTATACTTTATCATTTATTTATCTAGCTACGTACTCCAAAAACGCAAATTTGATGTGGGATACCTGGTCAATACTATTCTTGGTGCTCTGGTGTCCATAACTGGTAGGTGTTTCTATGTGATTCTCTATGTCCGTAACTGGTACGTGTTTCTATGTGATTCTCTGGTGTCCATAACTGGTAGGTGTTTCTATGTGATTCTCTGATGTCCGTAACGTAGGTGTTTCTATGTGATTCTCTGATGTCCGTACCTGGTAGGTGTTTCTATGTGATTCTCTAATGAATATGTAGTATTGTACGTACACTTGATGTAAGGAACTGTTTATAAATTACTTCAACAGTTGGGGAGGGAAACTTTTATCAAGTTTGATAGTTGTTGACAAGTGGGAGGGGAGGAGGTTTGACAGTTGTTGACAAGTGGGAGGGGAGGAGGTTTGACAGTTGTTGACAAGTGGGAGGGGAGGAGGTTTGACAGTTGTTGACAAGTGGGAGGGAGGAGGTTTGATAGTTGTTGACAAGTGGGAGGGGAGGAGGTTTATAGTTGTTGACAAGTGGGAGGGAGGAGGTTTGATAGTTGTTGACAAGTGGGAGGGGAGGAGGTTTGACAGTTGTTTACAGGTGGGAGGGAGGAGGTTTGACAGTTGTTTACAGGTGGGAGGGAGTAGGTTTGACAGTTGTTTACAGGTGGGAGGGAGGAGGTTTGACAGTTGTTGACATGTGGGAGGGGAGTAGGTTTGACAAAATTTGACGTCTATAATATCTTGATTTTTCACCGAATAAAATGAATTTGAAGAAATATTTCTTAAAATATGTGAGATAAATCATGTATTTTTTTCTCTACCAATTTCTGCTACAAATGTTTTAAAACTGAAGTCTCCGGTGGGCTACACATTTATTGACATACTTAAGCAGGTTGAATCCCAAATTGATAGACATTTGAACACTGGAGGAGGGATATCAAAGATGACCAAATGACGAAAATATTATTAACCTAATTTATGGACATTCCCTGATGTGTATGTCCTAACGTGAGAATGTGACATTTTTTGGAGATAGTTAAATTTGAAGGGAATATACATACATATATATTGTACAGCTACTTAGGAATACTATAACAACAGTTTAGAAAATAACAGTCATTGAAATGATGGTTTATAGGAGTATTCTGAAAGTATCAGTGGCAGCAACAATGAGAAATGAGGAGATACTGAAGGAGTCATACGAAACGGCGGTTAGTTAATGTAAAAAATATTTTGTTGTGTGTGGCACGTCATGTGTAGAAGGGGGGGGGGGTTATAGAAAGAAAGATCAACGTATAAGAATTAATGAAAACGAGACGGAGACTGGGAAAAAAAAAAAAAAAAGGTTCCCGATTCAAGTTATTGAGAATTGTGGACATCCATTATTTCAGATTTCATTTATATAGACAAACACTTAACAAGTATCCTAGACTCAGTCAAATCTCGTTATAACAGCTTGGTCTGGACCAACGAAATGTTGAGATTCGCTATATACAGTACTATACATAGTAAAGAATAAATGTAATTGGGATTGTGAGAAGTGTTGCTAAACAAGGAATATGGTTGTAATATAATGTGCTATAAAAGAACTCCGCTATCTTTATATATATATGATATACACGAGATAATTATACAATGTTCGGATTATTAGTGGATTTAAAAAGAAATAAACATATTGTGTATTGTATGTCCCTAAGGTGAATGATGGTTGATCGTATTCACACTTGCCGTTAAGCTTAGGGGTGGAAGTTTAAGTTGTCATTACAAAGCGAGCCAGATGTGTAACCGTGGTTGCATTTAGTCCATGTTTGTTCAAGGTTATGCTGTTTTCAATCCACTGCTTATCCACTTGTAAGAATTATTTACAGAAAGTAAACAAGACTTCATACTTGACGTTTTTGATTAGTTTCGTGTGTTTCGTTGGTAATGATTTCTATATTTGGAGATACATTCCAAATAAAACCACGTCCGACCAACGTAATAACAAAAATATCAGCCTTTCAGGTCATGTTCCTTTTCTGTACAGTTTAAAAAAAAACTGGAGCAGGACATACTTCACAGCGGGACATCATAATTGTCATCATTATCATCACAATTGAGCTGAATAATGGTCATCGTCGACTATGACGGACAAACAACGTATACACATACATGTAATAGATTGTTATGTCATTTCATTGTATGATACCATGTTTCATATAATTAATTTCGTAATGAATCTTCCTATAATTGGTCCTCTAGCTTCGTGTCCGATAGTACGCCCGTGGGAATCAGTGGTCATTGGGACTGTTGGTGCCTGTTTGACAATAGGAACAGATGCATTACTAGACAAACTGAAGATTGATGATCCCGTGTCTGCTGTGGCAGTTCATGGAGCGTGTGGAGCATGGGTGAATTCACATTCCCTACAATTAGTTTCTTTGCTTGTTAATGAAATTTATATTGATCTGACTTTTTATTGTGATGCATTTTCTGATTGAACATACGTTGTTGAAAGTAGAAATTAGAGCAAATAATGGCAACACTGTGACATGGCATGTATATGGTAAGAGACGATGAATGTGGGTTGCATCCACGAAGATTAAGTCCCCTGTCTCATTCCATAGATCTAACTGACAACTATGCCGAATTCAGATCTGTTAGACTAAACGGTAGAGATATTGAAGCTTTACTGTAAACACAGCACATTCCATCCTCTGGACTGTATCCTATTAGCTAGCAGAGATTTGAGAGTGAACGCAGAAGAAGAAGAAGAGTTTCTAGTTGTTGTTGTTATCTGATGTATATCACGACAAACGGAAATACAAAACTTTCTAAGCTACTTCATATGTGGTCTCTATTTATTAGTATTGTCTCTGCATAAATGCTTATCCTCGTGGACCATATCTATAGGGGAATACAGAGACCTGCAGGAGTCTTCTTCTTCTTCAACGTTTATTTTCATACTCCTGTTGGATCTCTCTTGTAGTAGGACCCTGATTTCATACTCCTGTTGGATCTCTCTTGTAGTAGGACCCTGATCCTACTAAATTTCCAGCAGGATGTAGTCCAGAGGAAGGAAATGCGTAGTATCGCCGTTTCATTTGTACCAATTGCCCGACACTCTGTCTGCGACAGGATACTTGCAGGGGTGAGAGAGACGGCGACAAATTTTGGAAATGGGAGGTGGAAGGGACGACAGATCCGACGAGGTAAGTCACAGAAAGATAACCTAGTAAATGATAAACAGCAAGAGTAATATCGAAAAAAAAGAAAGAATCCATGATATCCTGCATAAACAATCAATGATTCTTTTAGGCGCCTGGAAGCATGCAAAAAATGTATCCCCATGGGAGCCACGAGCCACATAATTTTGAGAACCACTGATAGAATTTCCCATTTTACTCCCATTTGCTGTCACTGAATTTATGTATAACACTGGAATTACCTAGGATCTTTACATATTTCTTATCCCTTCCATTTGTCATAATGATTGACTGGTATGTATAATGAGCAGACTGATTATATAGCTTTTTTTGAAAAGGTACTATTTAGTAGTAGCGCTTCTTCAATAGAAACGCAAATATTAGGCGTCCCCTCCATAAATTAAACAACTTAAATAGCGCACACAAATATATAGTTGTTAACTATAATCATTAGTAAATATCTAAATATCAAAGAACGATCTAATAAGGAATAACTCTACAAAAAGACATACAGGAGTATAAATCCCAAAAGAAGAAAGACTAACCTTTACAGAAAAATAACTACAGGTTTATTTTTGTTTAAAGTTTTGTGTTATTGAAGCCAAAACATTCAATCATATGTTTCCATTTAAAACTTCAAATTTCATTGGCTGCAGATGATTTGACATTTGATCTTTTAATAGAAATTGAATCGTTCTTTCAGACGCCGGATCAGACCAATCATACGCTTGGAAATAATTTATTATGACATATTTCTCAGAACTGAAAACGGAAATTCTCTATCTATTTTCTATTGTCTATTGTCTTTCTCCAGGTGGTTTGTGATCCACTCTTGCCATTAAGCGTAGGGGTGATTGGAGATCGAGCTTGCGTTCTAAAGTCAGATGTGTGGCCTCGGCTGTGCTATGACCGTGTCTGTTCAGGATATCCCTGACGTTTTCTATCCATCTTTTCCGTGGTCTTCCTCTAGCTTTGTACCATAGTCTCATTTGGTTATATGCTTGTACGGGCAACTTTCGTGATGCATTCTCATAATTCTCTATCTATTATAATATTTTATTTGAGCATAAGACAAAATAGTACATAATGTCTCCAAGAGACATACACCACCAAGATGCAACAATAATTAACGACACGAAAGTAACACAAGTTGGAAAAGTGAAATATCTTTGCACCCTGTTAAGATCAGAAGGTAGATGCTCAAAAGAAATAAAGAGCCGAACAGCACAAGCCAAATAAGCATTTAAAAATATGATAACTATTTTGTGTAATGGAAGACTATCAATGCAAAGACTATTCGGGTGCTGAGATGTTATATCGAACCAATTATTTTTTATGGATGTGAAGCATGGACTGTAAACAATAAAATTCAAAGCGAATTAGAGGCTACCGAGGTGTGGTTTCTAAGAAGAATGATGAAAATACCATGGATAGTTAAGAAAACTAATGCAGAGGTTCTCATTGATGTTGGCGTAAAAAAACAGTCATATCAAACATTAAGGGCAGACAATCAAAATTTCTAGGGCATGTGCTGAGAAGAACACAGCGTGAACACTTAATAACCACTGGAAAGATCAAGGGGAGAAGAGATAGGGGACGACAGAGAGAAAAGTAGATAGATGTACTAGTATTATGGCACGGTCGAGGTTCACCAACCGAGCTTATTGACAACACAGGAGACAGAGAGTTGTTGAGAAACATGATCGCCTACGTCATTCGGCATGACACTTGATTAATTGATAAAACATAAGCTATTAGTTGTATCTCTGTGCGTGTGCGTGTGCGTGTGTGTGTGTGTATAATTAATTGTGAATAGTATCAATACAAACCTGAAAAAAATTCCATGAACACAATTTATGAATTTTGTAACCCACCAGGAACGTAGGGTTGCACATCAGGGTCGTAGGGTAGCAAATCAGGGTCGTAAGGTAGCACATCAGGGTCGTAGGGTAGCAAATCAGGGTCGTAGGGTAGCAAATCAGGGTCGTAGGGTAGCACATCAGGGTCGTAGGGTAGCACGTCAGGGTCGTAGGGTAGCACGTCAGGGTCGTAGGGTAGCACGTCAGGGTCGTAGGGTAGCACATCAGGGTCGTAGTGTACCACATAAGGGTCGTAGGGTACCACATCAGGGTCGTATGGTACCACATTGGATGTATCAACACAGATAACTCTCCAGCGACTATTATCTTCAACAATGCGGACGAATAAGGAAAAATCGTATCCTTTCCATTCCTCGATGTTGTCTGTCCATGCTTTTATTTGTCCTCTGCTTCTTTCACATTCGACAGTTTGCTCTGCAGTATTATTTGTGAGTACAAATCATGTCGACATACATGTCCAAACCGTGCAAGTTTTCGTCCTTTCACTATCGAAAGCAATGGTTCTTGTGACCCTGTATACATCTCTTATTTCTTACGGAAACAGTTATCTTATGCTCTCTGTGTGAGATTCTTCATTTCGTCTGTAACATTTTAGAAAATTACAGGACTTCGAATATGTTAAAGATGAAATTAAATAGGTACATTCACCTGCGTATATACTTCCAACATTTATAAATAATGTATTTGTTGTATTTTGCTATGAAAAAAATGATATACAAATAATGTATTTGTTGTATTTTGCTATGAAACAATGATATACAAATAATGTATTTGTTGTATTTTGCTATGAAACAATGATATACAAATAATGTATTTGTTGTATTTTGCTATGAAACAATGATATACAAATAATGTATTTGTTGTATTTTGCTATGAAAAAAATGATATACAAATAATGTATTTGTTGTATTTTGCTATGAAACAATGATATACAAATAATGTATTTGTTGTATGAAACAGGGATTGCTTGCTGTTGGAATATTTGCTTCTAACGATCGTGTTGAAAACATAACCTCTGGCAGAAATGGTTTAGTTCATGGAGGCGGGTTCTATTTGCTGGGAATACAAGCACTTGCTATGGTTTCTGAGATGGTTTGGTCGGCAATCACAACATTCATAATTCTTTACGTAAGTTGAAGTATTGTCTAAAGCAGCATAGGCATACACATTAATACAATCAATCGTGTTGTGTCCGGAATCTTATGCTGGGGCAAAGGATACTAAAATGTAACTTATGTATGTTGCAAGAGATGACTAAGAAGGGTTCAGAGTTGGATTTGCTAGATTTTCCTGCATACGGTCAAAGTTGCAAACTACTGAACGTATTTATATTGCCTAGAAAATCACCACAGTCAACAAATGCTGGATTGATAGCTACGTCCTGTAAAGGATATGCTACCAACGGTCAAAGTGATACTCAAACTAATTCTGAAATTGGATGTGTCGGGCCAATACGCGTGGAGATTTCAGCGTAGATATAGTAATATAAAGTCACGATTTACTCAGTTCTTCATACTACTATCATCCAAACTTGTATGAGTTTGAGATACTCCGTTCTTCAGACACACTACTATCATGCTATCTTGTATGAGATTGAGATACTCCGTTCTTCAGACACCCTACTATCATACTAGCTTGTATGAGTTTGAGATACTCCGTTCTTCAGACACAATACTATCATGCTAGCTTGTATGAGTTTGAGATACTCCGTTCTTCAGACACACTACTATCATGCTAGCTTGTATACGTTTGAGAAATAATTCTTTGTATACTGTCCATAATTATTGGGAAGTTTTTCTTGTCCCAGGTTGGATATGTATTAAAGGTGTTTAGTGGTTTTATATTATGTAGTTCTGTATTTGTGGGTGATTTCTGAAGATGCTTAGCGTAGTGTAGGAAGCTACCGTTTATGAGTCGCTCTGACATTTCATATTCCACAGCTGGTTTTACATAACCTGTGTATGCTCTACTATTCTACTTTAGTTATATTATTAAGGCACTTGCATGACGTGCAACATTTAATACAAGCTGGTTATACCTAGTTGGTGATATTCCATTAGTATGATATGTAGTGAAATATTACAAGAAAAGTATGATATGTAGTGAAATATTACAAGAAAAGTATGATATGTAATGAAATCTTACAAGAAAAGTATGATATGTAGTGAAATATTACAAGAAAAATATGATATGTAGTGAAATATTACAAGAAAAGTATGATATGTAGTGAAATATTACAAGAAAAGTATGATATGTAGTGAAATATTCAAGAAAAGTATGATATGTAGTGAAATATTACAAGAAAAGTATAGTAATACATTAAAAACTTAACAAATGTAATCTAAACAATATAAACATGGACAAACTTCTTGCCAAAGTGACTTTATCATGAGACAAGCACAAAACGAACGGAAATATTAAATATTTCTATTGTCAGTTACAATTGTGCTGTTAAGCTTCGTAGAGGAAAGTTGGAGATGTATGTATTTGGTCATTTGGGTAGCCTTGACCATGGTCAGCTCGTATCATTTTAAGGTTTCTTTCATTATCTCCACACATTTAGTTCTTCGTCTTCCTCGTGCTTTGTAACTCTTATCCCCTGATATTTTTATTTCTCTGTCAGTCTCTCATGGTGACATTTATAGCTTTCCTCAAACGTCTCATTTCACACGATGTGATCTTTTTTGCTAGTGTCTTTGTCAAGAGGCATGTCCGACATTCGTGGCACAGGTTGGTCTAAATATATTGTTTATTATTTGTCGTTTTGTCCCCAAGGAGATTGTTGGGAGCATGGGTATTAGCAACAGTTGGTAAATCATAGAAATGAGTCTCTGTTATCTTATTTCGATCTATCTATCAGATTTGTCAGAATTATTGAATGATAACTAAAAATCAAACTAGATCACCCTTACAAAAGTCTTTCAATTATAGAAGGAAGTAAATGTAATAGTGATAGACAGATGAAATATGATATATCATAAAAGTGTCAAAATCGATAAAGAACAAAGTATATTTGTGTACATTAATTTTAATGTATACGCTTCTATTATTGTATATTAGACATTAGTTAAAACATATCGCTACTTCTTAGTTAAAACATATCGCTACTTCCTAGTTAAAACATATCGCTACTTCCTAGTTAAAACATATCGCTACTTCCTAGTTAAAACATATCGCTACTTCCTAGTTAAAACATATCGCTACTTCCTAGTTAAAACATATCGCTACTTCTTAGTTAAAACATATCGCTACTTCTTAGTTAAAACATATCGCTACTTCCTAGTTAAAACATATCGCTACTTCTTAGTTAAAACATATCGCTACTTCCTAGTTAAAACATATCGCTACTTCTTAGTTAAAACATATCGCTACTTCCTAGTTAAAACATATCGCTACTTCCTAGTTAAAACATATCGCTACTTCCTAGTTAAAACATATCGCTACTTCTTAGTTAAAACATATCGCTACTTCCTAGTTAAAACATATCGCTACTTCCTAGTTAAAACATATCGCTACTTCTTAGTTAAAACATATCGCTACTTCCTAGTTAAAACATATCGCTACTTCCTAGTTAAAACATATCGCTACTTCTTAGTTAAAACATATCGCTACTTCTTAGTCACATCAGTCCATGTTTATTACTGTATTTCAATTCTTTGTTCAAATACTCGCTGTTTTATTTATCCAGGAAATTCGTAGCGAACAAAATTGAAAACAAAGACTGGATGCAGTAAAAGATATCACAACAAGCAAAATCAAATTAAGATAAGCCAAAATATTTTGAGAATAGACAAGTAGTTTCAACATAAATAGACAAAATTGAAGTTACGTCTTCATAAAAACGGTTTTGACACATCTTTCACAAAGGAACTCACGAATCAGAAACATATGATGCTATATTATATCAACAGGAAAATATGATGCTATATTATATCAACAGGAAGATATGATGCTATATTATATCAACAGGAAGATATGATGCTATATTATATCAAACTAATCTATTGAAATTGTAGGATATTAATTTTACCTTTTTGTTTTCCTTTTTTCAGTTTCATAATACGATTTGTTGGTAGAAAGGTGGAATATGTCACACGTTTTACGGCTATTTTACTGTTAAAACAAAACACACAAAAACTTAACATTATTGTAGTGTTAATGGACACCAAATTTCTTTCAATAATTACCTCTACCGGATGTCCTTCCAAAATTTCATAACAATTCCCAAAGCAACTAGTTGAATTAAGTTTTTTAAAGGTTAAATGTTCACCCTTACCGAAGCTGTATTTACAGACCTGTCACCTATATTAACTTCAGAAATCTTGCTACAACACGTTCTACTAGATTTGCCCAACTTTGAAATCACGCATCTCAGCAAATACATAACGCATATCATTAAAATTGTTGGTGTAAATTTAGCATGGTATGGACCCCACAAATTAGTCTGTCATTAAAAGGCATTGATTAATTACAATTTTCACTTTTTTGCGATATAAACCAAAAGTATACTTGTCGAGACATCTCACATACACAAATTAGGATGTTTACAATCAATTATACAACGCATACGACACATGATAAATGTATCTATTTATTTGCCGATTTATTTATATATTTACATATTATTTATTTGACATTATTTAAGCATCAATGCAGATTCGAATTGGAGTGATGAAATGTTAAATCGAAAGATTTTTTTGTATGTGAAGCATGGACTGTAAACAAAAAAATTCAAAGTGAATTAGAGGCTACAGAAATTTTGTTTCTTAGAAGAATGATGACAATACAATGAACAGCTAAGAAAACTAATTCAGGTGTTCTCATTGATCCTGGCGTAAAAAGATCAATTATATCAAATATTAGGGGCAAACAGTCAAGGTTCCTAGGGCATGTGCTGAGAAGAGTTTGAACACTTAATAAATACTGGAACGATCAAGGGAAGAAGAAATAGGGGACGCAAAAGAGAGGAGTTGCTAGATGGACTAGTATAATGTCACGGTAGAAGTTCACCGACCGTGCTTATTGACAACACAAGAGACACAGAGTCGTGGAGAAATATGATCGCCTACGCCATTCAGCATGGCACTTGATTGATTGATTTATTATTTAAACGTGAAATGTGACTTTTTAAACTCTCAAACACAAGACAGGCGGGAGTTTAAGATTGTATCCGGTGTAATCTCTGAAGTGGTATGTACGTGTACAAAACTAATGGAATACGCTATAGTAAAATACTCTTACATATCATAAAGATGAGAATACATAAATAAGTTTTGACAACGGATAAAGTGAACTACAACCAATGATGATATACAATTTCGAACTAGAGGACGTTACACATTTCCAGTATTTGGGAACATACATAAATAGCTCAGGGGACTGCTCTGTAGAAATCAAGAGAGGAATTTCAATGGCGACATTGAAACTTATGCAAATGGAAAATATTTGGCAAGGCACGAGCAGCATAGTCAAACTATGCATGATCAGAACAAGCGTATTTCCAGTGAATATATTGTTGTGAGGCATACATATATACCTTTACATATTTCATTCATTTATTTGTATCCAATAAGTATCAAACAATTTTGATGAGCATAATCGATTATTTATTTACATTTCAGCCAATAGACAAGATCATGGGAATTCGCATGAAAGCAGAAGAGGAGATCCTGGGAGCAGATCTAGTAGAACATAATGTTTTTAAATCAGGCACAGTTTCTCAAATGACCTTCTCTTCACCAGAATATTCTCATCAGCCTCACCCATCGGCTAGGAAGTTCTACAAAAATCAAGGACTTCATAGGGAGAGCATTAAAGACGGGGAGAATGAAGAGTGTAGAAGTACTATTCTAACATTGACCTCCTTGCAGGGAATGAACACAGAACCAGGTTATAGATCTCTTTCCAGGATACAGACTGCACTCAACGGTAGTGAGAGGGACAATCAAATGCCTGGTCACCTAGCCCAGGTATATCCTGCATGATAATATCTATCAAGCAAGGCAGGAGAGGTGCTTAAGGCAATTTTGTGATATATGGTACTCTAATAGCAAAGATAGGCTTTCAAATAGACACACATAAAACGAAACGCATGAACTTTACCGACCTGACAGAATCAATTAAACTAGATATTAATATACTAGACAACGTTTCAAATTTCGTATATTTGGGAAGCAAGATAACAGAAGGAGGGGATACCAACTCAGAAATCAAGACTCGAATCGCTCTCGCCTCCAACGCCTTTAACAAACTTTCAACCATATGAAGATCAAAGATCGCAAGTAATCATATCAAACTGCGACTGTTCAATGCAAGTGTAATTCCATTATTGACATACGGATTTGAAGGTTGGAAATCTACCGCAAACATGGATAAGAAGTTAATCACTTTCCAGAATAGATGCCTCAGGAAAATTACAAATACTAATTTGTAAGATTTCAAATCAAACGACATACTAAAGGAGGAGACAAAACAAAAATATGTGACGAACATCATCAGAAAACGCCGCTAGACAAACATCGGCGACATACTTAGAATGAAGGAAGATAGAATTCCACGACAAGCCTTCATGTGGACACCAGACGGGTAAAGAAAACAGGGAAGACCAAAAACTACGTTCAGATGAACATTTATGAATGAATTAAAATCAATAGGCATAAATTGCACAATACCTGCAATCCCTGGCAACAGACAGACAGGCATGGGAAACTATGACATCCGAGCTATATGCCAAACTTGGCAAATGAGGAACTGACTGACTGATTGAATAGCACCACGCTATACACTAGAATACAATCTTCTTCAGCAACATAATACACTGTGTTATATCAAATTATATATCGAAATTACCCGCTTTGGTAACGAGGAAATCAATAAAATAACAATATACATCGGACTTAACTTTAATAATATTCCAATGTTGAGTTACATTTCGGAATTATCAACTTTAGTAACAGCAAGAACTATTCTATCCTTGAGTTACACATTGGTATGACTTTAGTAACAGCAAGAATTATTCTATCCTTGAGTTGCACATTGGTATGACTTTAGTAACAGCAAGAACTATTATATCCTTGAGTTACACATTGGTATGACTTTAGTAACAGCAAGAATGATTTTATGGCGAGATGCATCGGAATTATTCACTTTAGTAAAAACAAGAACAAATCCAAGACTTATATAGCGGAATTATTCACTTTTTAGTAAAACAAGGAACTATTCCAACATCGATTTATGCATCGGTATTATCAGCTGATATGAGAAACCTAGGAAAATCAGGTAAAGAATCGGAATTTTGGTGACATCAAGGGCTATACAATTGTCGATCTATGAGGCAAACATTTAGCAATATGTTGTACTATAAAACAGTCTAGCTGGTGATGCTATGGTTTTAAGAATATTATAATATACCAGATACTGATAATTGATCCGTAACGTGTAATACCCTAGCTAACAGCAACATGCAAGACTGTATTGAAAACATAAAGGATTGTTATTCAAAATCCACACAAATTTATGTGTTGATGCATACTTATTTAGATTTACTTATTCACATTTATAATAACAAGACATCACATTCTTGTAAACGATTGATCACACTGGCATTCTTTGAGAATTGTTGATTGGCCGAGTTAGTGAGCGTGTTAACTGTTCGATAAATTGGTGTTTGATGTCATTTTATAGGACTAAGATGCAATCCTACTTGCAGCCTTCTTATTTTTTTTTTACCCAGAAAAATTGTTTTACTCTCTTCCTCGTTCATAATATGTTTTATTATTGTACATGGTGTCTGTAAAGTCGTTGTTCACTTATTCACAGTTCTGGTGAGAATAAATAACATGAATTGATAGCATTTCCTATATTTTTATGACGTCATCAGTTCTAAGTCTTTTATAAAAATAACACTATTGCTCATGTGAATAGCGGATTGGTTAAAGTTGCTTATAACTTAAATGAAGTTATTTCTCGGTCAGTAAATAAACGTTAAGTAGACGGCTAATGAAATATGTTGATTCACAATGTATACTGAACCACGGAGACACACAACTTTAAATGACGCTATATTGATGTAAAATATATATAATTTTAGATTTTGTGCACAGCGACTTTATAGACACCATATAGTTCAGATTTATGTTTAATATTCCAGCTATGTTTACATAACATTCTTATCATAGTGTGACATGCATTGATTACTGTAATATTAACATCATTGTTTGTTTTATTGCATACATGACTCATCGTGGTTGATTTGTACATTGGAATAATAAATTCAATATATTGTGAGTTTTATGCGTTGTTTGTTATAAGTTATGCGTTTTTAGATTATGTGGTGTGAAATAATATTTTCGTAATAATCCGGTCATATACCAAAGTGTTTCTATCTTTCCTCTTCTCTTATTCGTATGCGTTTGTTCATATTCCTTTCCCGAATCATTCCTGCCCAATCCTTCACTGTTGGCTTTAAAATAAAAAATAACATTTTACACCATACACTACTTGTATTTTTGGGATTAATATTGGTTGGTCAACATTCTTCATCTATAATAATTTGTAATACTGCTCTGTGGTCACATTTGGACGGAGTCTTCATAACACTAGTCATGTTATTGACTGCACATGCCACTGAACATACGAAAAGAATGACCACGTGACAATGTATTCATGCATGTGTACTTATTACATCAATGATGACAACGTCACACTCCTCGTGTGCTGACATAGGTCACACAACACGGATAGTTTCATTTAAACACAACTCTAAAATATATTGTCTTTTCTATATCTGTAATAAATTATAAGTAAATAAGATATAAGTAAAGGCATATAGTTTAAAATAAGTAATATTGCAAAAACAGTTACTTAGTCCATAACATAAAATCTAGACAAACTTATAAAATTATGTTTGTGTAAATGATATAAATTATATTTTTTAAAGTACTATATCACGCTTCACTAGCTTTGCCCCCAACAAATATATCTGATTAACATTCTAAGGTAATAATGTCATTTTTTGCATATAGTCTTATATTTGGTTAGACACAATAAATATATATTTTATTTGTATGCATATTGTCCAGTTTATATAAACGAATATTATTTTCCTGCAACTTTGATGACTTCTACATTAGTTGTGGCATATAAATTGCTTTATTAATTTCAGTTTCTTGTCACATCACGTCTAAATATTGTATCTTAGTTTTTATTTTTATTTTTTAAATCTTTCTCTAGATATATCTGTTAGAATTCGTCAAAGAGAACAGACTATGGATATTGAACACGGAGGGGGGGGGGGTAGAGAGTAAGAAACAGTGCTGATACAGTGTTTCAGATTGAATGTTGTGGAGAAAAATGAGCGACTACCCCCACAGTATGTCACATGGTGATAATAACCAGCTACTCATTGATGGTTTTGTTATGTTTATTTTGTCTTGTGTTACCACAGCCTTCGCATTTCCAGAAACGGTTTATTTTCTGACAGAAGAGTGTTATTTTGTGGTTTTATTATACTATATATAACAATATATTAAACTCACTCGTCCTTTATTAAAAGGTTATAGTTTGTTTATCTGTATCTTGTGTTGTTCATGTTTTTGTGCCATAATGAGAGCATATAACTATCATTTTAAAAAACACATTCAGATGACACGAAACAAATAAACGAAGATACTAACACAAGATCAATACTGTTGGAACACATATTAAACTATCCATCAATTACGTCATCAAGTGAGGGGAAACGGGTCTGGATAAAAAACAATTGACAGCTTTTGCCAAGGTGGGAAGGGAGACGATTGACAAAGGTTGACGTCAACTATGCCTTTTTAATACTCCAATAAAATTGTTTAATTCATGTTTTTTTCCCGTACATTTACTGCTAAATACAGAAAAGTAGAGAACTGGCCATCCCACTTAATAGTTGCTGCGGCTTAGTACATGAAGAGTTGTCTTCATTGCCGACAGTTGGTTGTTGTCATGGGACCGACCTACCTTTACTGCTAAATGTTTCATATTTGGGAGGAAGCTGTGTAAAGATGGCTGTGTAAATATGTATTTTACATAACGGAATAATTGGTTTCTTCAATGAAACATCGTTGAATGAAACATCGTTGAATGAAACATCGTTGAATGAAACATCGCTGCTGTTAATATCAAAGTGAAATTTGTCCTTCGATTATTTGATTGTACGTGCTGTCATCGAGAGGCTTGAACTTCTGACATGTCCCGTCTAGATAGTAGAGAGGTTCATGAACACACTGGGGATCATAACCTTCCTTGCTCAGTTCTGTTTTCTGTTGCTTGAAGGTACTTGTTAAGCTCATCATTCTCTGGAATCGCAAGAATCTGTAAGGTTTGCAGGAGGAATTAGAAGATTGAATCATATTATACATGCTGGTCAAAATTGTAAATAAAACTTAGAAATAAACTGATAAATAGCCATAACGTGGAGATAAATGTAGACATAAACTGATAAAGCATAACGTTGTAACCATAACCTGACTATATTAATAACCATAACGTAAAGATAAATGTTGCGTAAAATGATAAATATGCAGAACCTGTAGATAAATGTAGTCATAAATTGATACACGAAATAGTCGTAACCTGCAGATAAACGTAGCCATAAACTGATAAATTGGAATAATCTGGAAATTAATGTAAAAGTTAACTGATAAATAGGCATAACATAACATAGACATACATACTACTATAAACTTATACTACAAGAATTATGTATAACCTGGAGACAAATGTAGCTGCAAATTGATAATCATAATATTATAACACATAAAAAGAATAATCATAATATTAGACCCATTGTAACCATAAACTGATTCAAGAATGCACTATCCAGATTCACAGTTGTAGCCACAGACTGATTCAAGAGTGTACTAACTGAGCCATTACTAACTGTGAATTAGCCACGAGAAAACCTCAATATTGAGGAGAGATCTAAAGGTAGTAAGAAATATGTATTGGAAACAAACAGCTACGTTGAGGGTTGACAGAAACGTAGAAGAATCTCAAAATATGAAGAATGGCGTCAGAAAAGGATGGGTACTGTTCTATATATTCGCTAAACAATTTTCTGCTTTCAGCATCAGAGGTAAAAGCACACGGCTTTCTTGTGTGCTGAGTATATTGTGGAATTTGTCGCCTCTATTATTTCAGTGGTCCATCGTTTTCGTGGACGGCCTCGGTAATGTTAAAGGATCTTTTCTCCCTGTATGCAGAGGATATTATGTGACACATGTACTGATGTAGGAAACCAACATTTGTCAATAATCAATTGTAGCCTTAATATAGCAACAGAATTGTTATATATAGGAATACTGAGAATATAATGAACAGCTAGTAAGACTAGTAATGGAAAGACTAGCTAGAAAGACTGACGGGGTAATGAAGTGGTGTTAATGAGGTAATGAAGAAGTAATGAATAGCTATTGAAAGAGTCAAATTTGAGACGGAGGTTATTTAATATCAGAGAGCGACAATCTTTATTTGGACACATCGTTTTATAAGATATGAAAGGGGGGGGGGGAAGTCTGTAGAACATAGTTCCAACAGCCATGATAGAAGGCAAGAGAATTGTGGATGACAACGCCAGTTAATAGTATATAGTCTGACATTGATGTATGCCATAAAGTCAACAATAATCCTGATAAGATACTGGAATTAGAGACTTATGGAAATCCATGATTGCCTACACCAATCGGCACGGCACCTGATGAGCTTGAATTACTTCCTGCTTGCCTTGGTCTAGCATTCATATATAATTGTCACTCCACATTTACCTGGGTCTGGCATATATAGGTAAATTTTACCTACACACTTACCTGGGTCTGGCATACACAGGTAATTTTTCACTACACAGGCGTCCAAGTTCTTGAACCTTGTCATTATCAAGCTCTTCTCCTTCTTTCAGATTGATGGCGGCCATCCCGGTCTTTCCTTCGCACCCTACACGAAATATACGTTCACGTTGATTAGGTTATATTTTATTTCATCATTAACGTCAATAAGTCATATATTTTCCTGAGAAAAAAAAATGGTTTACTGTATCAATATCACCGCATCCTATCAGGAGCACAGCATACATCTGGGCCAACTATATCCTCATTGTTATGTCAGATTTGTTGACACATCTACAATGATAGCACATTTCCAGTCACCTAAGACTATGCCATAAAATGATAAGGTTGCAGTGTCAGCTGGTACGCAACTCTTTGCCATCCATTTGGGTTATTTAATAGAAGACAAAAGTAAACAAATGAGACAAGACACGTCAACACGGTTTTTTTTCCACAAGTGACAGGTTGTCATGCTATCCCCACAACTCTTTTACTATTCAACTGTAAAAATTAAAGTGGAGCAATTCTTTTATCTTTGAACTACAAGTCTCCGCCGAAGACGGATGTGTCGGGCCATTGGCGCAAATAAAACGGCGACACAACGCATTTCCATTCTCTGGACTGCATCCTGCTGGAGATCTAGTAGTACTGCTACAGGAGAGATTCAGCAGGAGTTTGAGAATGAAAGCTGAAGAAGAAGAAGGACAAGTCCAGGCCCAGATTGCCCCAGGGCGACTCTCTAAAAAACAATATGAAACAACTATAACCACCACTATTTATTTATTTTTTGACCACTAATTCTGGTCTTCATGTTAATACAATTAAAGACAAGAACGGAGAATGTTCAGAGCTGTCTCGATCTCATCTTGAGATAAAATTAATCAGCTGAAAGATATGAGCATAGACGAGTATTTGTGCGTCATATCGCACCCAAGCTGTAAAACATGATACAATGCTAGCAAGTATTAGTTTGAGAATGATTTCATAAAAAGGCGACGAACATTCAACATTTAATTGGTTATGTTCGGTATGTTAATTATCCTCTACACACACTATACATGTTCATGAAGCTCATTTCTCAGCTTTAGTAAATTTCTCATAGTGTAAAAAAAGTAAAGTAACCCATAGCATTTATTAATGCCGTAGGGGTGTGAGATGTTAGCGATCTCACATTTCACAGGCTCTGCAAATGAGGGCGGTAGCCATCTCCTCTCCCTCGCAGTCTTTACTTCCCGGATTAATCTGGTACCCATTTAAGGCTGGGTCGACCTGGGAGCCGTTGCGATCTGAAAATATTTCCGCCTCAGCTGGGGAATGAAAGTGGCTGGTGGTTCCGGTTGTATGTTAGTTAAGTGTGATATTTTTTGAAAGCTTTGATATGTATTCTCTATTAGCCACAACTATCAACACTTTCGACACGCGAATTCTCGGTATTGACTCATGCTCATTCATCTAAAAATCCTCTGATCGGGCAGTCTCACGAAGAGCACTGAGTATATGTTCGGTTCATAGGCTGGTTCATCGGTCCATAGACCTCGGTTCATAGACTATCATCTGTTATGGTGGCAAGGCTAGCTAATTGGTCGGCCCGTTTATTTCCCTCTACTCCCACGTGCCCGGGGACAAGAAATGTGTGATTCTGCAGTAAGCCCCCTCCCCACTTTAACTCTCTCTAATGACTGTACCCATCCCTTACGTACATCACCTGTTTTGACTTCTGAATAGTATTCTGGGTATAGCCTGTGATTCCAGCTACATTAGTCCATGTGTTACGGCAAATACTACCATCGTTAGTCTGCTTGTTGTTGCAGTAAAGGCGACAGTGCTTCGTGTACTGTTCCTCCTTAAGATCTGACCCATGCGAACCGCAACGCTATTGACAGATGACCAACCAGTTCATGTAAATCACATCTGTGTTATCGGCACGTTCGCAGGATATTGCTTTCACCTCAGCATCCACACTAACAGGGCTGTGTTCCCTGCACTACATATTGAGCGCAATGAAAGACCACAGGCATAGGTAGAAATATGATTTCGAGTTTTAAACTTTTGTCATGAAAAAATAGGAGCCAAGACAGATACACAAAACTAAAATAATTCATCCAATAGTGTTTATTCAAAGAGGTTTCAAAATCGAAACGTAGAATTATTTCTTGTGTATACTGTTTAAAACTTTCCTATTTATCTTTGTTCGAAGTATTTCTGTTACATTAATCCATATATATTTGTCGAGTCATCCCTAAGCTTGTGATTAAAACATTTGATAGGTAAAACCGCACGAAATGACCACGTTGATCTCATGTATTCAGTTATGGATCGGTGCGTTGTATTTCGGAATTTAGATAAGGCGTCGTAGCTAGTGCCCCTGGTAGAGTCGTGACAAGTTCACATGAGAGAGTCTTGGCTAGAACACCTGGAATAGTCGTGGTTACTGCACCTGATATTGTCATTGGTTAGTGCACCTGATGAAGTCGTGGATAGTACATCTGGTAAAGTCGTGGTTAGTGCACCTGGTACAGTCGTGGTTAATGCACCTGATACCGTTGCAAATATTGCACATGGTAGAATCACGGTTAGGGCACCTAGTAGAGGTCGTGGCTATATCGCCTTTTGGAGTCGTCACTAGTGCATCTAGTGAAATTGCGGCTCGTGCAACTGCTGGAATCGTGACAAGTATGCATGGTGGAGTAATGATCAACTTTGAGGTAGTGAAATGGATCAGCAACTTCAACTATTAGGATAACGGTATAGATTGCTATTGCCACCCAGATTTGGCTTCAGTCGACTTCATTGCACTAAGATAATCGTAGTGTGAGACTCAGTTTGTTTGTGCATTAAATGATATAACGTGGCAGAAGTCGATACAAGTACATAGCATCCATAGCTGATGGTTGCTGATCCAGTGGTCCATGGGCTCATGCCCTTTGACCTAATGCCATTAAATGGCATTATATTGTTGGGAAGTATGTGGATTTTCGTCCCACCCCGGGACAGAGCCAGAGAAAAACTATCACACCTCCAGGAAGGTAAGTTTCAACCTATGCACTGCTCAGGGCCACTGCAGCCAGAATAGGGTTCACTGTGCTCATTCCCCGCCACTAATTGACTACTGGTTATGCCGAACTTCTCTATTGCTCCAGGCATGTAATCAAATGTTCACGTCAAAAGGATTGTTACGTCCTGAGTCACTGTGCCTCTATGATGGGTCTCAGCCATAGGAAAAAACCGTGCTGTCAGTTTCCTCCTCCCCAGTGCTGCACAATACATCTCTGGCTCCCTTCCAACCACAGAGGGTGCATACATATATTCAAGTAAACATGAAACACATTTCAACAACAAAATAATAGCACAAGAAGCATAATTGTCTAGTTGACGTGCCAAGAAGCTTCTATAAGAAGATAACCTCAATATAACGGCATTTCATCTACAAAGGTTTTCTGTTGCATGGGTGGTTTGTCTAGTGGGCCATTGGTGAGACTCACAGATGTAACCACATGCGTATCTATGGTTGATACAAGTACATATTATCTATGGCTGATACAAGTACATATTATCTATGGCTGATACAAGTACATATTATCTATGGCTGATACAAGTACATATTATCTATGGCTGATACAAGTACATATTATCTATGGCTGATACAAGTACATATTATCTATGGCTGATACAAGTACATATTATCTATGGCTGATACAAGTACATATTATCTATGGCTGATACAAGTACATATTATCTATGGCTGATAAGTACATATTATCTATGGCTGATACAAGTACATATGAGTCTCAAATGGATCTGCTACTCAATGTGATCAAATTCGATGTCATGTGATCAAATTCGATGTCATGTGATCAAGTTCGATGTCATGTGATCAAGTTCCGTGTAATGTGATAGCAGATACTGGTATTGTCATGAATGCAACTGTTAAGGTCATTGTAACATTAAGGTCAATGTAATGTAACAAAGACTCACACATCAGTAATCAATAAACACTCTCTAATATAGTGTCAAATATAACTTATTTATAATAATTTCATAACAATTAATGTAACAATTTACAGATAAACAAAAACCCTACGTAAACAAATATATAAAATAATTGTTTATATCTTTTTTTTAAATTTAATTAACAGCCAAATCGTGATAACTGACTGATAAATGCACTTGAATATTTTCTGATTGAATGATTCATGTATGAAATACCTGGAACCTCAACGCCGTATATGTTTGTGTCCTGGACAAATGAGGCAGAATTCATGATGTTTGATACTTCAGCAGTGGAGACGTTTTCACCCTTCCAACTGTGTCATACAACAACAACAAAATTATTCATAAACTTTAGTTGCTAAGCTATAACTTGTGCTCAGAGATGGTTGCCATATTGTTAACATTCACTTTATTTTTACTAGTTCTTCTTCTTCGCTCTCATGTAACCACAACGAATATTTCGTGTGATTTCCGCCGGGGAGGGTGAAGTACGTTGTGCTGCAAGTTCCACAGTAGAACTGTGATTATTTGCACCCCGGTTGACCACTTGTGGTCAGGACGTCCGAAGTCCAGCACATCCGTTTTCGTCATTCCTTTATTTCGGGTTTGGTCCCTAGTCCGTGACAGCCTCTATCTGTCGCCGGGCACGCTGGTGTGTAGTGCCTCTTCGCCAAGACGCCTGTCGAGCGCGTCTATCTAGCACGAGGTGCTCCACCGTCCATGAATCCATCTCGTGCAATTTGACAAAATCTGCCTGTGTCCATCGGGTACTGAACCATTTCTCATCTGCGAGCCTGGTTCCGTATGAGGAAGAACTCGCCAGAAAAGTTGGACCCTGGTTCGTTCGCCCTCCTACCCGAGGCGTATTTCATAGACATCGTGAACCCCTCGCACAAGTTTGAGTCTCACACCACGCGTTTGAGAGCAAAGCGTTCTCGAGCTGAGCGACTTTGTCCCAATAGCGCCTGAGCCCATCAGGTACTGAACCCTTTATCTCTGCAACTGTATTTCCGGTATAGGAAATTTTGACAGTAGAGTTGGGCCAGGACTGCCTTCTTTGTCCCTCTCTTGCCTAAGCTCATCGGGTTCGGAACCCTTTCTCTTCGCGAGCATATTTCCGGTATAGAAAGTCTCGACATTAGAGTTGGTTTAGGTATTCTTGCTTTTTCGAACGTCCACGATTGGATCTGGGTCTCTGCCTGTAAGGATCACAGGTAACTATAAGCTCGTCTCGAGCTAACAGAGCTTATAGTTACCCTTTTCTATGAACTTTTCACTTTTCATTTGCAGTTAGCGCTGCCCTCTGGCGCTGTTCTGCCCTTTCATTATGTCATTGTACTCATTATGACATATATTTGTTTCTTTCCATGCATCCACCATTACGTGCCTATTACATTGGCAGCCCCTCCAATGTTCTGACTGGACTAACAGGCGTCACTGTATGTCGACAGTGTCGCTGTATCTGGTGATACAAATGGTGTCGGAGATATTGTTCCTCCCAAGACCTCCCAATTCATTCGTACATCTCTGTATTTACCCCCAGTCTGATTTGGCGTCTTCTGAAAAACATGTCATATCGCTTAGAGTTGAAACCTTCCGGGTATTAAATAAAGCTCGGAACCCTCCACATTGCACATAAGCATATAATGCTATATTGTTCGTAACTCCTAGGGATTGATATATATATCTATATGACGTGTCGTTTACAGAATGTTGTCATCAGTGCCACTCGGTAAGCCTCTCAGTTCTGCACACCTTCTAGTGTCATGGAAATATCAATCAATCAAGTGTCATGCCGAGTGGTATAGGCGATCATGCTTCTCAACATTTCTATGTCTAATCTGTTGTTAATATGTTCAGTTGGTGACATATTTTTGTGTCACAGATCCATCTTTAAATTTATCTTTGTCCACCTCTGT
Organism: Meghimatium bilineatum; assembly: GCA_034231615.1. NCBI lineage: Eukaryota > Metazoa > Mollusca > Gastropoda > Stylommatophora > Philomycidae > Meghimatium > Meghimatium bilineatum. The sequence continues at coordinate 114,818,073 of CM067299.1, read as the reverse complement.
CTCCTCTCTCCTTCATATCTCCGGTTGTTACTAAATGTCATGGAAATATACAACGCATAATTTCAACAACAGAACAATATTTTATTCATGCATGCGTGTATCCTACTTCTTATCATGATACAAGATTCCAGTCTTAATTATTTTCAATCACTTACTTGTTGCCAGTGCCAACAAGAGAGCAAAGAATAGTGGTATTGTTATCTGTCATTCACGCCTTAAGAGACGATTAAGGAAGAATTTGGGGGTAGGGTGAGATAACCCATTCCAGATATAGTCAAAGTGACCCAGAAGACACGCTGACGTTAGACGTGTCAGGCCAAAAAGAGTAGATATCACATCACAGCTGTAAACTGTGCCAGAACGCATTTCGTTCTCTGGATTACATCCTAGTAATCTGCAAGAATATGAAAGTGAATTCATAAGATGATGATGATTCAATCCCTTTCGCTGTGAGCAGGAAGCTCTTGACAGCCCATAGCCCTTCTGGCGAATGCACAGGTTTTCCTCAGTTGTGGTGCAGTTGTGTAGAGTGTATTGTGTATAGCTGGAAGTGGTGGTAATAGTTCTTGTCGGATGTCTGTTAGTTTTGGGCATTGCAGTAGTAGGTGTTCAACAACCTCTTCTTCTGAGTTGCAGTGTCTGCAATTTGGTTCGTGTAATGGGTTTATTCTGTTCAGGTGTTTATTAACGGAGGCGTAGATGTAGACTCTGGTTTGCTCGCTCGAGTTGTTTCAGAGGATCCATTGGGTTGGATTTCTGTTGGTGTTCATATAGTGAGCGTCCAGTCTTTGAACTGGACCACTGTTGTAATCATTCTTGTCTGTAGTTGTTTTTTAGGATTTGTTTGCATGTTTGTAGGGGGATTTTTGGGGAAAGCTGGGAGGGGGGCAGCACCTCTCGTAGCTAATGTATCAGCCATTTCGTTTCCAAGGATCCGGTATGGCCAGGTATCCATTGGAGGGTGACTTCTGCACTATATGATTTGGACAGCTGGTTAATTTGTCTGTTGATGTTGTAACCAGGAGGTGTTTTTTTAATTGGTCTCCAATGAATTCATAAGAAGAAAATATATCCATAATAAATATATTTCTAAGATCATTATTACTTTGTTATATTATTATTCTTAAAGCTGCATTTGAATTATAATCAATGTAGGCCTGTCCATAGATACATCAACAATTTTGACCAATTTTTGACTCCCCACAATTCCCTAAACTAATTTTCTTTTATAAAAAAGATGCAAAAAACAAATCTTCATTTATTCCGTTCATATTCTTAGAACAAGTTTTCAAATTCACACAATTGGTAAATAACACAAAAATTGTGTTCACGTCATCTCTTTTCAACTTCTAGCCCCTCCCCTTTGTCACCAGCTGGTAAACAATTGTGTTCATCTCCCCCATCCCTCCCAATTGTTGACCGCAATGTATGGACAGTAAATCTATAAAATAAATAGAATAACCAACCGGAATGAATCGCCAATTCTGTCCTTGAAGAACAGGTTGTAGTCAGTGTCCAAAGTAAAGACATCGTTAGTGTTGACGAAGAAGTCACCTTTCTCAAACACATCTTTCATGATTCTACTACTGGTGTCTGCAGCTCGACCCAGGTAGCCGTCAAAGGTCACTTTATCAGAGAGTTTGACAATGAGAACACCCGAGTTGCCTTTTATTCAAAGAAAGTTAAGAACGTGTTACAAAATATAACATTGTTTTCACGTCAATTTTTATTTTCATTAACATCATAACCTATCTTGATCATAACGCTGACACTCTGGAAAAAAACGTATCCAATCAGGATCTTAGCGCTGACACTCTGGAAATAATACCAAAAAGGATGATAGCGCAGCCACTCTGGAAATAATCCATCCCATCAGGATCACGGCACTGCGACTCTGGAAATATCAATTAAACATTCATGTCCTACCTATCTGTCCTCAATTCCTTATTTAAGTGTGGAGACTTTTAATCATAATATATCTTAATCATTAAGTTTTAATATTATCAATCCACAATTTATTTTTAACCACTTCTTGTTCCGCTATCAACTGTGCATTGCAGAATAGTTTTGGGAAATTAATAATGCATTATTACATACAGAAAACCACACAAGCTTGCAAGGTGTCACCACTGTCATAAGATGTTCTTGTCGACCTACAGGATATGTCATAAGATGTTCTTCTCGACCTACATGAGATGTCATAAGATGTTCTTCTCGACCTACAGGAGATGTCATAAGATGATCTTTTCGACCTACAGGAGATGTCATAAGATGTTCTTGTCGACCTACAGGAGCATTGACTATGTTTCTCACGTATAGGCAACATGTTGCGTTTATGTTCTGTATTATATATATATATAAACACCCAGCAACCTGCATGCCTACAAAACGACAATTGATAAACATTATTTTTATACCAACTCTGTGTTACCAATGTCAAACATTACACTTGGATGCTAGCGAAGACAATCACTGTGGCGTATGCAATGAGATGTTTGAGAACGGCTATAAATGTCACCAGAAGAGATCGAAAAGATAAATGATAATATCATAAATTAAAGACCATCTCAATTCTACATCAGGAGACAGACAATCAGATGCTAGGCCTATGGTCTACTCATGAGACAAAATGGAAAAAAAAATATTACAACCAGCCCTTCATGCATACAATAACAGGATATGGAGTTACAAGACACAAGGAAGACCAATAACTAGATCAGTAGAGACAATAACAGGATATGGAGTTACAAGGCACAAGGAAGACCAATAACTAGATGAGTAGGGACAATAACAGGATATGGAGTTACAAGACACAAGGAAGACCAATAACTAGATCAGTAGAGACAATAACAGGATATGGAGTTACAAGACACAAGGAAGACCAATAACTAGATGAGTAGGGACAATAACAGGATATGGAGTTACAAGGCACTAGGAAGACCAAGAACTAGATCAGTAGAGACAATCATAGAAACCAAGAAACACGGGCTGATCATGGTCAAAGCGACACACATAGCTAAATACAGACAATTCCAACTCCCCCACTCCCCCTCCCCCACGCAACGCTTAACAACACAAGTTGAAAGTATACAATATATACTCGTGTGTGTGTATATATATATATATATATATATATATATTCATTCATTCATTCATTTTCCTTTTGCGCTGAAGTTAGCGCATAGGGCAGAGGTCAGATCTCTCCAATTCTGTCTGTTCAAAGCTATTCTATGCAGTTCTTGAATAGTATGAATATTGTTTTTTTTTACTTTCTTTAAATATTGTTCTTCTGAGTGTTTCTTTTGGTCTACCCCTTGCTCAATTCCCTGTAGGTATCCATTCAAGACATTGGTGGTGTATTCTGTTGGTGTCTGCGCGTAGGAAATGCCCGATGTAGGACCAACGGCATTTTCTGATAACATCTGTGATGAAATTTTGATGTCTTCTCTGATTTTATCATTCGATTTGAATTCACTCCAATGGGTGTTAGTTATCCTACGAAGACATTTGTTCTCGAAACTCAATAATTTCTTTTCTGAAGACAAAGTGCTTTTCCAGCTCTCACATCCATATTATAGCACCGGAATAACGCAGGAATTAAATAAGCGCATTTTCGTGCTTGTGCTGATTGTCTTTGACTTCCAGATATTAGACAGTCTGTTTAAGGCACCTGATGCTAGGGCTATGCGAGTTGTAATTTCTGCAATGACATCACCGTCGAGTGTTAATTTGTTTCCTAGATAGGAGAATATATATATATATATATATACATATATATATATATATATATATATATATATATATATATATATATATATATATATATATATATATATATATATATATATATATATATATATATATATATATGTATATATATATATGTATATATATCAGTCCGTGTGGTTTTCTTACAAGATTAAGAAAGGTAACTTAGAAGCTGTAATGTAATTAATTAAAGAAATTATTTATTTAGGGATCGTGTATGCATCTGAGGCAGGTTTGGAGAACATAGTCACAACAGGCAACATTGAAGGCAACAGAGACAGTTGGCGACAACGTGAAAAAATATTAGACAGTTTGACAACCTGGTACGGCAATGAAAAAAACAACGAGCTTGATACATAATACTGTGGACAGAGAACTGTGGAGAGCTATGACCGCCTACGCCAGCCGGCATGACACCTGATGATGATGATGTATGCATCTGATGTGGTCTGAAGAGTCGCCATAAGCATTCAAACATGCATGTTAATGTTTGAGTAGACATACGTATGTAAACATATTTGTGTAGACATACGTATAGAAACATATGTATATATTATGTCAAAGGTGAGTCAAACTTTCACATACCAGGTACAACACGCTCGCATGTTCCTTCCTTGTTCCTTAAAGGTTCGCTCGTTGCTGAATCAACTTTTACAAGGACCAGGTTTGTCAATTTGCTCTAAAGATATATTCATATAATCACGTATAATTATTTTCTCTATTTACTGTGTCTGTTTATGTATTCTTCTAAACAAGAAATCAGATTTGTTGTCTGTTTAATGGGAATTACGCCTATAATTAGAAAAAGCCTATAGTCAGAAATTAAGCCCCTTACCAGAAATTAAGCCTCTAGCCAGGAATTAAGCTTCTTGCCAAAATACGACGCTTTCAACCTAAGACAGAGTCTATATTGGATTATATCGGGCAGTGTTAACTTTTATCTTCATGTGACCTTACGACCAGAGACAAGTATGACTGTAGTGTTGCATTTCCTTTGTGTCAATTGTCTTCTTTGGTGATCGTTCTTCTGATCTACTGTTATTGTGTCTAGAGAAGAGTGGAAGTCTGGAGTAGAGTGGAAGTCTGGAGGAGAGTGGAAGTCTGGAGGAGAATGGAAGTCTGGAGGAGAATGGAAGTCTGGAGTAGAATGGAAGTCTGGAGGAGAATGGAAGTCTGAAGAAGAGTAGAAGTCTGGAGGAGAATGGAAGTCTGGAGGAGAATGGAAGTCTGGAGGAGAGTGGAAGTCTGGAGGAGAGTGGAAGTCTGGAGGAGAATGGAAGTCTGGAGGAGAGTGGAAGTCTGGAGGAGAGTGGAAGTCCGGAGGAGAATGGAAGTCCGGAGGAAAATGGAAGTCTAAAGAGTGGACGTCCTGAGGAGAATGGAAGTCTAGAGAAGAGTGGAAGTCTGGAGGATAAAGGAGTCTGGAGGAGAGTGGAAGTCTGGAGGAGAGTGGAAGTCCGGAGGAAAATGGAAGTCTGGAGGAGAGTGGAAGTCCGGAGGAGAATGGAAGTCTGGAGGAGAGTGGAAGTCCGGAGGAGAATGGAAGTCTAGAGAAGAGTGAAAGTCCGGAGGAGAATGGAAGTCTAGAGAAGAGTGGAAGTCCGGAGGAGAATGGAAGTCTGGAGGAGAATGGAAATCCGGAGGAGAATGGAAGTCTGGAGAAGAGTGGAAGTCTGGAGGAGCTTGGAAGTCCGGAGGAGAGTGGAAGTCCGGAGGAGAATGGAAATCTGGAGGCGAGTCGATATTTTGAGAAGAGTGGAAGTCCGGAGGAGAATGGAAGTCTGGAGGAGAGTGGAAGTCGGAGGAAAATGGAAGTCTGGAGGAGAGTGGAAGTCCGGAGGAGAATGGAAGTCTGGAGGAGAGTGGAAGTCCGGAGGAGAATGGAAGTCTGGAGGCGAGTAGATATCTTGAGTAGAGTCGAAATCTGGATGAGAGTGGAAGTCTGGGGGAGAGTAAATGTCTAGAAGGAAAGTAGATGTATGGAGGAAATTATTTGTATGGAGTACAGTAAATTCCTGAAGGTTCATAGATGACTTGAGAAGATTGGATGCCTGAGGAATAGTAGATGAATGGAGAAAAGTGGATGTCTGGAGAAGCGTGTTGTCTGGAGAAGCGTGTTGTCTGGAGACGCGTGTTGTCTGGAGAAGCGTGATCTCTGGAGAAGCGTGGTGTCTGGAGAAGCGTGTTGTCTGGAGACGCGTGTTGTCTGGAGAAGCGTGATCTCTGGAGAAGCGTGTTGTCTGGAGAAGCGTGTTGTCTGGAGACGCGTGTTGTCTGGAGAAGCGTGATCTCTGGAGAAGCGTGTTGTCTGGAGAAGCGTGTTGTCTGGAGAAGCGTGATGTCTGGAGAAGCGTGATGTCTGGAGAAGCGTGATGTCTGGAGGAGAGTAGAAATCCTGAGAAAACATTGTATGAGTTTTGACTTGCTTGTGGAGTGTTGGTAATCATATAAAATACAACAGGGAGTTTTGTTGTCTATTTGTTTTGGAACCCTGAAAGGGAATGATGGACGTCGTTAGATGACAAAAAAGAAATTGTCACAAGGAAAGAAATAATAGCAAACCAAATTCCTCCGCAAGCATCACAGTATTCAATCAATGGTGTTGATATAGTTTTAAGAAAAGATTGGGCTACAAATGGCTATCGTTGTAAACCAGCTCTGAAGCTGTCCCATCCATGATTTATATTACCAGCTACACATACCACCTGTGTGTTTACACGAAACACAACGTGTAAAAAAAGAATCGCTCACACTTCTGGGGATCACAAACATACACACAAACATAGCCTCATTGAAAAACATTTTCATTTCTTGCGTAATATAAATCGGTTTTTTTGTGTGACAAAAAGCAATCAATCTGTATTTGGGCCTACATACAACACTTTACTTCTTTTTGTGGAGTTATTTCTGTTATGGTTGAGATATAATTAACTAATAACAGTGTTTATTTACAAAAACTGTGCATCAAATTTTCAAACTAGCTAGAAGATAATTAAACATATTTGTTTTCCAAAAATAAAACAAAATAACAGTATAAAACACATGTCTAAAGCTATACGTCTGTCTTCCACCTGACGCAACATTGAATGTGTAAAGTAATTGTCCAGTTTCATTGCTCCATTAAGAAAATATTTGCTATTTTTGAAATTTCTAAGATATGTCAATGACTTTCATAATCCCTAGTTACGCCATGTTTCAGACTATAGAGTTCAGCTAATATCATCATAACCCTAGTTGCGCATTGTTTCAGACTATAGAGTTCAGCTAATATCATCATAACCCTAGTTGCACATTGTTTCAGACTATAGAGTTCAGCTAATATCATCATAACCCTAGTTGCGTATTGTTTCAGACTATAGAGTTCAGCTAATATCATCATAACCCTAGTTGCACATTGTTTCAGACTATAGAGTTCAGCTAATATCATCATAACCCTAGTTGCGTATTGTTTCATACTATAGAGTTCAGCTAATATCATCATAACCCTAGTTGCATATTGTTTCAGAGAATGTAGTTAACTAATATCACGATATCATGTCACCAATTATCTTATTGTATATAAATAATGGTATTTTCAATATTTTTCCGTATAATTTCATGTGTTAAGTTGTTCATGAAACTTTATTTCACTGCAAACTCTACATCTCTCAAAGGCGCACTATTAAATATGGATTGTCCCTCATCAAGACCCCATTCCCCTCCCTCACCCCTCCATGGGAGAGTTTTAGCTTAGTTTGAGAATCCCTGACGTGTTATATTCGACGGCATGTTCCCATCTTTCTATTCCTGCACTGGTGTAAAAACATGTTCCCGTCCCTCCATTTCTGAAGTGAATGTCTAACATGTTCCCGTCCCTCCATTCCTGAAGTTAGTGTCCAACATGTTCCCGTCTCTCCATTCCTGAAGTGATTGTACAACATGTTTCCGTCTCTTCCATTACTGCAGTGAGTGTCCAACATGTTCCCGTCTCTCCATTCCTGAAGTGAGTGGTCAACATGTTCCCATCCCTCCATTCCTGACGCGAGTGTCTAACATGTTCCCGTCTCTCCATTCCTGAAGTGAGTGTCCAACATGTTCCCGTCTCTCCATTCCTGAAGTGAGTGGCCAACATGTTCCCACCTCTCTATTACTGCAGTGATTGTCTTCCTCTTATATCTATTTTTTAGAGCCTTTTTTTACTGCTAGATTACTCAACCTTTGGTTTAACTGAACCTATACAGTTTGTATATAGTGAAGATAGTAATAGTTGATAACGTAACAGTACCAGTAACGGGGATAAACGTCCAACACTTCCTGGAACATTGAATAAATTGGTTACGCTAGCCGGAAGCTCTGTGGAGCCATAGAACTCAAAGATCTTGTCAATCATGAAGCGTGATTTGAACTTCACCCAAATGTCAGGACGGAGACCGTTTCCTATTGCAGCCCAAACTCTGTGACGTGTTTCTTCAGGCACCTGAAACATTTTTACAGAACTCATCAAAAACTTTTTTAAGCATTGGTAAATATAGTCATTTGGGACAAATAGTCCCATTATATATTATAATAAAAAATAGAGATAACTATTCTAAACTATAATTTAAAAATTTTTAATTGAAAATAAATAAAAATAAAAATACTGAACACTCTATAAACTGAGAATATGTCATTTCACTATGCAGTCAAAAATACGATGCTATCCCCAGGCTTGGTGAAACCACAACAGACTCAGACAATACATGTACGGGAAATTAGGTGTCGGTGACACATGTATGTGTTCTAGTGGACAATCTACAGACAACACAGAACATATTTGACAGAACTGCCCACAGTACTACATTACAAAAAGAGAAGAGACCTATGACCATCTGAAACAGCTGCGATGGACAAGCTCTGCAGTCAAGTCTCGGGGCTGATGAACACAGTACAGTACATTGATGAAATCCATATCAGTGTCTGACTTCGACTTGAGAACGAGGAAGAAGAAACAAAATTAATGGATTGGTAACATTATGTTTATATATATAGTGATTAATACGTTCGCTTTGTGCAGAAGACGTTGTCTGTTCGAACACGGCTAGAGAAGTTTTGTTTGCGGAGTAGATATTTTCGGAAATCGCTGAGAATTCCCTTTAAATGTTTGAGTTACGTGCTATGAGTTTCGATAGGCGACGTGCTCCTTCGTTGAGAGGGATAGAGTACATAATAATAACTCGAGAACAATGAAGTCAATCCTCTAGGCATTTTCAACGCATTTTTACTTTTCATTTTATCGTGATGTATAGCTACAGACGTGATACCAAGATACCAGGATCAAATTACGCTGCATATAATATGCATGCCGATCCTTCAGAAATAAATGGCACACTTCTAATGGTATTTACGTATTTTTAGAAAATTACTATAGTAATAAACTCTGGTTGATCGATAAATTACTATAGTAATCAACTCTGGGCTGATTGATAAATCCTACATAGGATGTGCTGCTAATAATGATGACATAAAAATGTTGCTTAGTCTGATTTCATGATCTTTTCTCAGCCTAGACTTATCATTATGTAGAGGTACTGCCTCAAAGGCAGGGGTCGGTTTCAATTTAATGTTTCTATTTACTTACGGGTAAATCAATCCCAATTGGGATCTTTCCAGCATGGTGGTTAAATACTGTGCTGTGTACTCAAGAGCTCGCGTGTGTGATAATTGGTCGTAATGTCTTGGTTGCAATTTTGGAGATCCCTGAGGTTTACATTTCTCTTTTTCTACAGATTAGCAGAATGTAATCCAGAGAGCTGGATCGAGGTGTGTCATAGTTTACAGCTTTCCAGCGATGTCTGCACCTATCTTACTGACACATCATGGCTATGCCTCACTTTAACTCTCTCCGGGATGAAACAGCCAACTCCACTCCAAAAACCTTCTGGTCGCCTCTCGACGCCTGACAGGTAAGAGTATTGCTGTGATTTTTTCCCCTTTAGTGCACTGGCAATAAACAATACAGCCGCCTAAAAGTGATCACTTGAACGTACCTAGTTACGTGTTATACTTGGTGCTCCTGTCAGACGTTGAATATTATTACAGGACATTTCAAGTGTATGCGTAATATGTAACATAACAATTGAAAAGTTGTATAGTATTGTATCTATGAGCGTGGTACCATTTTCTCTTTACTGTTCATTTTGTAGTGAAAGGAGTATGTTTTCATAAAGATTCAATGCAGAAATAAGTGAAAGTGGTAACATTACTATTTCAGAAAACTAACTAAAATGAGGTTAAATAAGAAGAATATACCGTGCAAAAATGAACGAAAATGTTTTAATTACAATGTTTTAGAAAAAAATTGCTGTTAAAAGTATTAAATACGTGCAGAATACCTTAGAAATTATGTTTCATCTTGAACTTATCATGGATAAATCGAAAAACATCTGGCTTGAAGGGGAAACAACCGTTAAAATTGTGAATACAAACAATCTGGAAGATATTTGAGTCGGAAGTTATTGTAAACGACATCACGGTGTAGTATAGAGTTAGCCAATCACACGAGAAGGAGGTGGTAATAACAGTTTTTAACTTCGTGTTTGTGGTCTTTGTTTTGTGTGTGTGTATGTAGGGGAAGGGGATAAAATTACTAAGGCAGAGCGATCTTAATCCATGGATCGCTAAGTGTTTTCTGAGCTAACACAGGTTGAAACAGT